>OX465579.1:132960117-133560117 GCA_950022655.1 Alentia gelatinosa
GGAGATAATTAAGTGACATGTCGTCCCCGTTTAGACACCAACATCAGGGATAGAGGAGATGAGGATGACGGGAGAATTAGATTTCTCTGACGCAGATCTCATTGTTGAGTTCTGTGATATCAGACCCCTACACGAGTAGGCGGGAGAACCCATGTGATCCCTTACTTACACTAGCCTCCGTTTGCAAGCGTATGGTAGATAACGTAGTGCGTGATTTAAACTGGTCACTGGGGTGATACTATCAACAATACAACTGCTGGGTGTTGGTATGTAGTTCAATATACATGTAGTTCTATATAGGCCTAGTTTGTATTATATTCAGCTTTTCGTTATCATATGAGTTATGGCATCAAAAACCATTGTCTAACATCTATATTCTACATTTACTTGTTCAACTTGTAAACAGCGAAGGCTGACCTTTCTAAATACTATTGTAAACGCTCAGCAGATCGTAACTTGTAGTGACCGACTCAAGTCGAGGAAGTCTTATACAAAACATCAAGAATCGCATAAATAGTCAATACTCAACGAGTTTGGATGTGCCGCAATCGTCATCGAGGCAAAGCCGACAGACAATTACGGTGGATCCAAATGAGTGGAGTATTGTGTTTTTTTATGATTCGAGTGTGGTTCTGGATTGATCTCACCCCTTTCTATGACATTAAATAGTATCACAATATCAGAATGATACTTAGAAAATCTAATTCTAATCGTATTCCTATGGCTAAACTTGTACCAGGGATGAGCTAAAGAGCTGAAGCATATTTTCTTTCTACTCTGGAACTATGACACTGTGAATGATTGTGATCAAAGCATGCATGATAAATGTCCTTCGCAGTTATGCCGCGGCGTACGGGATCTTGGGTTCCGCCATGCCGAAGTTTGTGTAGTGTGGTTGACGTCGCGTCTGAAAAACCAGCATCAGTGAGACGTATGAGGCAGCGAAGAGGTTGGCGGCGTTTAACGAGGAATCAGAGGCGACCAGTGCGGTCGCCTTGATCAACCCATTAGCGGCGGTTGATGCCTTGAGGTATCTCATTGCAGGATTAGATGATGCCTCTTGACATCACCAGGCCGGATCGAAGCCCGCTACATCAGAGCATGCTCTCCTCTTCCGCCCTGGCTTCAGCTCCGTCAACGTCTCTGAACAAGCCCCTCCGCTACCTGAGGTTCGCCGTCCAGTATGCGGCAGATCCTCTATGGTCCTTATGTACAAGCATTGACAGACTCACTCAAGTCTCTGGGGGCTGTAGGTAAATATCTGTCGGGAGCAGCCACCATGGAGACCCATCTGCTCTCACAGATCATCTAATCACCACAGTTATAAAAGGTGCCTCTGTGCGCGCTGGTCATCTGGTGCACAAGGTGCTTCGTATTACCTAGTCTTGTGCCTGGTCATGGAAGTTGACTTTAGAGGTCTTAACTCACTCGCAGCAGGGCGCCTGCATCAGAGTCAAACACGTAGGGTCAGATACTGGTGTCAATCAGTGTATACTGCTGGGGATCAGGTTTCCACAGGCTGATTATTATAGTTTGCTGACATCATCACGTGGTTCAATACGTCTTTACAGGGCTAATTAGGGAAAAGGCCGTTCGTGGTACGCTTAACATGAACATCTTTTGGGCAACCTCGGGATATTCGATGACCCGTCTAAACTAAAATACTCCACCACCTCCAGGGAGGTCATTGACGATTTTCTGAACTAAGACTTCGCATCAGTTCGCAGCTGGGATCTGTTTCACAGGTCCCTGGAGTGTAGAAGTTCTTGCCAAGGTAGCCGAAGGGAGAAGTGGGATTCCTCAACCTACATAGAGCAAGCCCTAACAAGTTGGTTTAAATCAAGTTTCCCAGGGGGAGCGTACAGCCACAGGAGGCAGGGCGAACAACCCCATCTTGGTCTGGCTGTTGAGCATTGGCGAGGTTTGCTGCATCTGTAGGCCTCTCGTTTCCCTATAATTTGCCTGGAATTTCTGAGGAGGCTCATGTTTTCATATTGTCCAGGGTGCCCGTCGGCCATCGCCGAGAACGAGAACCAAGCTTCTAGTCAGACCAACCCATGCGTCCTCAATGAAGTTGTCGGTAAGGGGAGGCGCTTCCGGTCTCACACCTTTATGACGCAGCTTCAGTCCTTCATTAGGCAGTTGGTACACCTAGCCCATTGTGTTCGCCGTGCTAGGCGCTTCATGGCTGACCCCTCTGCAGTTCTCTGATCGGCGCACCTCTAACATGCCGTTGCCCTCGCCACCACGTCAACCTCTTCATCAGCTCTACCACAGATGGTGTTGTGGCATCCATGAAGGACAGAGTCCAGTCTTGGATTTGGCCGATGGATGTCGCCGTTTGTTTGTTTGGGTAGTCTAATGTCCAATTTTTTTCAATTAGACTTACTTTGGGTTTGACCGAATCTATGAGATGAATATAGGTAGAAATCTCACCCCTACACATTCACCAAGGTGAGAGGTATTTTACTTCCCACACCACATAGACATGGTATGAGAAGGATGGGCCTTTGATATAGCAGTGAATCTACCACTGCTGGGGGTGAAGGAAAAAAGTGGCTGCAGTGGGAGTTGAATCCACAAAGTCTGACAACCTTGAGGTTACAAGTCCGATGCTCTTTACTACTTAGTTAACTCCCCACCCCGGTTGCTTTAGTTATGCTTGCGTGCAAGCATATCTGGTCTGCACTACGAGTACGAGAAGGCATGGTGACCAAGAGGCGGCCAGATTGGTAATTGCTGTTCACCCCAGCAGACCAATGTGGTGCTCACTGGGCTTTCTGCGAGGCACTCCCATGGTAGTGGCCTGCCAACATTTTGTCTTTGAGGCATGCTAGCTCATTCCAGTAGTATTGGACGTAAGGACTGTATCGCCTTGGTCCATGAAAAGTTCTTGGCTCACTGCGTCCTTGATCTTTATTTATGGAATAGGAGATAATGTATCAAATTTCGTGAAAACTTCTCAGATTATAGGCAAAACATGAAGTCAAACATGGCATGTATCTCCTACCCTCCAAACTCCTCAGGACGTGACCCGCAGACTCGATCAGACACTGAACTACGGCGTCAAGATCCTCGTCGTAGTTTGCTACACCGTACGTGACGTCATGTGTGACGTCAGGTGTGAGAAGTCCAGATGAAGCTCTAGTAGGACTGGAGATTGGGAACCGTCAGATGGCGTCTCGAGCGGGTAGAAGGTGCGCTCACATATCCCTAACTGTTCTCGATCTCAATCTCGAAGTGAACTTTATAGGAGAAACTGGTATACAGACGATAAGATCGTAACTTGTAAATTCTAAGTAAACAATTACTGTCTACTGTGTTTGGAATAGAGTTATACAGAACTGCATCGAGAATCGTATAAATAGACACTACTCCACGAGTTTTGATGTGCCCGAATCATCATTGAGGCGAAGCCGAGTGACGATTATGGCACATTCAAACGAGTGGAATAGTGTCTATTTTACGATTCGAGTGTGGTTCTGGATTTATCTCATCCCTTTCTATGACATTAGATAGTATCAGAATAGTTCGAATATACCTAGCAAATCCAAATCACATCACCTCACATTCACTACGCCACGGCCGTGGCGTAGTAGTATCACTTTACGGGGGTGATCGTTGAGTATTTTTTCCTAATGTTATTTCTATGGCGAAGTTTGTACCAGGGGTGAGATAATGTGTGCATGCCTTGCCATTAATCGCCTTTAAAGCCACAGACAGCTCGCACCAATCAAGACTAACTAAGAGTATGGATCTCGGTTCGTTCTGGAAACCTAAAGAATAGCATTCTCCCTAAGCCAAGGTAGGATCATATCGTCACTCATTGGAATTCTGTAAAATATACTGTGTATCACCATTCAGTAGACATGAATATATTGTTACGATTATTACACTATATAATATGATCCTACACATTACAATGATATACACATCAAATTACACATACAGTGTTCTCCAATTGTTATGTAATCGTCATCCACTCTTTATACATGTATGTAGAATACTTTATCTCATCCCTGGTATCTTTTTTCCCATAGACTTAACATTGGGAACTTGTATTCAACGCCCATGAAATACTGTGAAAAAATACACAATGGGGGATGATGTCACCAATATAAGCCAATCAGTCCGTGAATAGGGATAATATCTGAACTTCGCATGAACCAAAGCTACTGAAAATATACCATTCATTATGGTTTGCTAATCTCACTCGGCTTTGCTTCATGATATTACTCCGCAACCAAAACTCATGGGGTATTTTCAATGGATACGGATCTCGATGCAGTTCCTTCCTCAAACAAAATTCAGTAATTTTGTCAACGATCAGTCTCTACACACGTATAACGTTGATTGACCAGTGACCCTAGACTGGCCCCAATCCCTGTATCCCTCCGCCTACTCCACGCCTCCTCTCCTCGATACAGATCCTTGATTCCTGGACCAGTCACACCGCAACATATTTTATCGTAATTTTGTTTAATCATGAATGTCCATAATCAAAGACTTAGGCAGGTCTACAGTGCCCCTACTAATTCTAATTCTTATGCTAACATCTACCGCAAATATAGCTCATTGATTGGCTAAATTGTTCGTGCTACTATTGATTGGTGTAGTTGCTCATACTAGTATTGCTAAGCTGAGCAGCGCACAGCATCAATTTACATATATGCTCAGTATGGGTTGTGAGCGGCTATTAGAATCAATAGGAAAAATACGCCCATCCTTGAGTTCATCGTGGCTCAAAGTGGGGTGGGAGCATTTGACAGCGGGGATGCTATCTGTCATTGCAGTTCCATGAGCAGTACCGCGCATGGATCCATTTGTGTACAGGGGCACTGAGAGTTAGATTAAGAATGACAGGTTTGATAAGGATAGTGGCCCCTTTCTAGGATTGCGTTTATTGTCAGTATACTATAGGTTCTATGACCAAACCAGTCGGTGGCGGGTTTACAGTGCCTAAATGGTAGTCACGCAGTGCATAGCTCGAGGGGATCCTCCAAGCAATTACCTAGGGTGAAATACCACTCGGCTATTTATAGAAACTCGACAGGAAAAGTCTAGCATCTATCCCGTGGATTGTAGAGCTTCTCTGTCTTATATCTATACATCCCTGGCATCCTTCAAACTCCTGATCTGTTAGTGCTTGCCGAATCTTTGGAAGATCATAGCTACACAGCCTGCGTCATAACATCACTATCCACCCCTCCTCCTCCTCCTCCTCCTCCTCCTCCTCCTCCTCCTCCTCCTCCTCCTCCTCCTCCTCCTCCTCCTCCTCCTCCTCCTCGCATGAATCCGTTTCACACACGCACAGACACCGCTGTCTTTTAGTCTAGCCGCGAGCAGATACAAATTGCTCCCGTACTATTTATAGACTCAGCGCTAAGTCACGTGACGACGTGCAGGGTTGGTGGCGTATTGAGGTCGACGCGGATGAGTGGTGGATCATCTCGCCACGGGCGAGGTTTACAGATTATCGCAGCCTGTGAATAGGGCGGGGTGGGCAGCGGTGAAGGGTGGGGTGTGAATGAGTTGGAGGCCCTGTGTTTGGTCGAGGTAGGGAGCGACCAAACCGCTTCCAAAGCGCCAGGTTAGTGTTTGATACGGCGGAGACAGAAGAGGTGGCTAAGGCAGTCGACAGGCATGCAGGAGGTAATCATGACTGATCTCTTTATCCCTGTGTGGATTGGATTTGGAGGAGAAGGAAGGAGGCATCTCACGGTGATTTAATTGGGATAATTGGGAGACATTATTCCAGAGTCTATCTGCAGCCCGTCGCTGTGTACTATACGGATATTGGCTTTATACTATCAACGTTCGTCAAAATTACGCGGAATATTTGTCCATCGGATATTCCCCGATGCGAAAGGCAGAGCGAAATATCTGATCGACAATTTCACTAAGTATTTGGGTTTCTGGCATCTGATGTACAGGGACTGTCAGCCTGTTTGCGTATTATCATATACCTTGAATTGGCGAAATGATGGCATACCCCGGATATAAAAACATGGTATAAAACATGGTAAATGAACGACATGGGTACGAGTGGGCGATATACGCAGATGATACGGAAATATGATAATATTTCGCCTGGCACACTTCGCGTGCCTTTTAGTTTACCGTTGTTTGCCACGGGTATAGCTGTAGAAGGAGAAAATTGAACAAACGCCTTTATAATGATTCTGAAATCAAAGAAACAATAATGTGTATCATCATTAGGATTTACGGGTTAGGGATGAAACCCAACATGTAGTAGGGTATTATTCTCCTTGCTGATAGTTGTGTTTGTAATCACCACCTACAGGTAATGGCGGAGCTCGTAATGCCCCGTTTCACACTGTGCGACTGGGCGTACCTGCCAGCGACTGTCGCTGGTGTACCTGAGGTACACCTAGCCTCTTGCGATTTCAATATCATATAACATGTTTGATATTTGGTACGGTTAGTCGGCGACTAGCGGTACTTCCACCCTGCGATTCGCAGGCGTCCTAGGCACAGGGGTAGTGGTTCACAATTTTAGCCATTTAGAGGTACGCCCCGTCGCAAGTAATTAGGGAAGCCCAGCCTCAAGCTAGGCACCGCAAGTCCCAAGACAGGTATCAATAGTTGCAAACCCTCTAGTCGCACAGTGTGAATGTGGCTGAAATAATCTAGGTATGAACTATCCGTTGCTTCGGGGTAATAATTAGACCCGCAATATATGGTGCACTTAGGGCATTTACCTGGATCATATTTCGGAAGGAGGGTTTCTTCTAATATGAACTTTCAGGAAACAGCAATTTATTTCAAATATGAACCCTCGCGGTCTACTGTAGTAGGACTGTCTTTCTCATGTGAACATAGTAAGGTGTGTAATGTAGATATGATTAGAAATTATATATACCCTTTGCAATGCAAGAATACGATGCCGTCTTCCGTTTGCCATTTCGGTCAAACCCGTGTGTTATGTCATCAACATCATCTACAGGATATCTCATTGATGAATAAATAGCGATTCCATTTACGTACTACACTTCATGGCGTATAGCGGCATGTACATACCTCAAATACAGCAGCATACAATTGCTAAGGCATATGCAACTTGGTTCTTTAGGAAGACATATCCCAGAGTAAACCGGTGTTTAGTATGAGTTGTTTGGCATTAATAAATTACATAAGAGGTGATATGGGTGACAAAGATAGCTAAAGATATACACATGTATTATAGCTCGGTGTGGGTCCCAGTCGGGAGCATAGTGGGGTGAAGACGGGTGCTCTCCGTTACCTCCTGTGTGTAATAGACGCCGTTGGGATTAGATACATTTCACCACACGTCACCCATGCCCATTGTGAGCCTTATGACATCCCATGACCCCTGTGACCCTTCATGACCCCTCGTTGCCCTGAGTGACCCGACATGTCGGGTCATAGGGGGTCGATCTCCTGTGTTGTAATGACAGAGACAAAGGCTCCGTCGGCTATGTACACAGTTTGATAGAGCCATTCGTCGCAGATGTGAGTACTTGTATACATTTTAGTCACTACAAACAGTACCTTTTAACGACAAATATGTCGAGTACTAGCTAGTATTGACTTCAATACTGCCCACACTTTTCAAGGGAGTGCGAAGGAAGGCTTGAAAAGGGTACGAGATACTAAAAAATGCTTATTACAAATCATCACAATTACATAAAGAAACAAATAACTAAATATGCCTCAGACCTCAGAAATTATTGGAGAGAGGTGAATAAAGTGATTAAACCCTAAGGAGAACCTAGTTATACATGTTTTACGAATAATAAAGGCGATCACTAGCCTTGAAGGAGTGTGCAGAATTTACTAGCTTCTTTCTACGGAACAGGGGAAAAACTCAACCAATCGTTAGGCGATGAATGTATGTTGCATGGTGTAAGGAGGGACACGCAGCATGGTTTTGAATTGACTTAAGCAAAGGAAGAGGATGTCTTAGAATTAATTTGTGGTATCAGAAACTACAAATCACCAGGAATCCAAGGCCTTAATTTTTAGGTAATGCAATCTTCTTTGTACAATTGCAGAAACTGTAACATCAAGTACATGAGCTTTCATCTATTTAAAAACAGTGGTGTATATACAGAGCAAGTCAAAGGAAGTACCCCAAGAATGTTTTCAATAGAAAGCATGGACACAAGAGCACAATACCAAAAAGACCAGATCAATGTAAATCATAGATAAGAACACCACACAAACAAGTAAAAATTATAAAGCAGTAATTATCACATGTATATTGACAATAGTAAGTGATTGATTCTCACCATCATCTTCATGGATACCCTCGTTGACATGCATCACCTGCCACATAATACACCAAAGGTTGTGGAGAATACCAGAAGCACTGGAAGTGTAGTATCAGCGTGAGTTGTAAATACTCTTCTCCTTTGGCCTCTTTATGTGGCGCCTCACTCGGCGAACTGTAATGTTATGGTCCAAGCCTTTGCTGCGCTTTACTCTGTTCTGCTGCTGCTCGATAAGAGATGCTATTAGTGTTGCAAGCATACAGACAAGCATGATATCAACTTTGTTCACCATTATGAAAACTGGTGCCGTGTACTATGAGGGTGCTGCTTTTTGAACACACTGACAGACACTGAGTTCAGGAAGCTCCGCCCACTTTTATCCATGAAGTATGCCATCTAGGTGCTGATGTGGAGCTGTCGGGACGCAAAAAGGGTTGGGGGAGGGACCACATCAGGGATCAGGAAATCTGAGGGCATGCTGTAGACAGCAACAAATCTCAGTCAGTAATACAGGGGACACGGAACAGAAAAAGCTGGAAAAGTTGGCATATGTTTCTGAGAATGCATTGCAAAAAGACAATAGCAAAACTAGATGCCCTTTTTCAAATACTGTAGTGGATAGCCTACTGTTTTCAACTCACAGGAAGGATGTCTGGGGGCAATCACCCAGAATTCACAATGTTGCTAGGGTTGTAATTACCGGGACTCATACCATACTACAAAATGCTCTAGTAAGACAGATATGGGATCTTGTTATTAAACGCAAATGAGTGAACCCCTCTTTGTTTAGCTGAATAAAAGTTGACCCCCAGATGAAATAGCAAACAGAAAGTGTATCCTCAAGGTAATAGTGAAGAAAGAATTGCTCACCATATGGAGAGAATTGGCCCACCTGCCTCACGGAACCCGTTACTGTCCTCCTGACTTCCCTCATGGAGATATGCAAAGAAAGTTGCCCCCTATGAAACTGTGCCCCGTCCCGTAAATAATGAACGGTCCCTAAGACGAAGGGATTTGTATAAAATAATTCTAGTCAAAAAGATGAAATGTTGGCCGAAACAAGGCCTATACTGTCACTTAGTATATGTGTCAGTGAAATGTAATCCTCATTTATACTTAATATATTGTAGATGTATACTGTTCAGTTTTGTTACAGTTTTTATACATGACTATTTACATTAAGGTCAACGTTTCATTCCACCATGCTAGTTATATGTTAGATTTGTGATGTTCTATAACAATTGCGTGTTAAACCGACAAATTATTATATAACATGACATCCACTCCTGATAACCATTTAGTGCTACAAGGATGGGTCGTCAATAAAATGGGTATAAGCCCTAGAATGTTGAGCGATTCTAATACAGAGCCTTTAAGGTATCCCTTTACAGTAAAGTATAGCAAGTATATTATTTTCAGTCATGCAAACGGGGTTCCTATATACATGTAGTCTGCGCCCTAGACATGCAGACTCTAGAGTCAACATGACCATAAGAGCCAAACATTATTATGAGTTCGTTACATTTATGCACTACAGTCACTGGATCTACTGGCATCAAGTAATCGTATTACCTGTGGTCATTGATTTATTTCCTTTGTGTATGCAGGCACATATATGCGCCTCTTAGCCTTGTGTTTCGTACAGGGGCCATACTTAACGGGGGTCTGTGACAGGGCCCTGTTGGTTGGGGCGGGTACTTTGGATTGGCATAACTCCAGGGGACGGGTCAAATTTTATCGAAACCCATATTCCATTATTTGATCACGTGATATGACACATCATTCTTATTTATATTATTTGTTTTACCAAATAATATCAAATACTATATCATAGGTATATTCTCTGAAAGTTTCAGATATATTGATCAATTATTTCTTCATAAAACAATGAAATGGTGAATATTACTAAATTTCATAAATAATGCCTCAAGGCATTATCCGGTCTCCGCAGGGGAATGCCTCAAGGCATTATCCGGTCCATGCTCGGGAATGCCTCAAGGCATTATCCGCCCTGAAAGGGTTAAAGCACGTACGCATTAAGGGGTTGGGAGTCAAAGATACTCGTATACTCCCCCTTTGTTCTATTGCGTACAAGATCGGGTTTGGAGGGGTGGGGGGTGGGCGGGGTTGAAAACATTTCAGAAATTCTGCGTACATACTTTATGGATGGCCCCAAAGACACGTTAGAGTGTTGTATGTGTCGCTTTTCAGGTGACTTAAGGATCTTCTCCTACCGTTATCAATGATGTATATAGGGTATTTATATAGCCTAGCTTGTTAAAGCCATAATATACCAATTTAGTTTCTTTGTACCTGCACTCTTCGCACATGTACGTTTGATATACGGAGGCCACAACAAAAGTAAATGACCATCATGCCAGGAGCTCCTCCTGGCTTAACACTGCATAATTGGCCCTTTTAATCAGCGTTGGCGCGTAATATCCTCTGTAATCTGCACACGATAGGGACACAAAGGCAAGAATGTATTTGAAAACTATTTTCTGATATATTCATTGGCCAATGATAAGGCGTTAATCGGTCTCGAACTTTAGTAGTTTCAAACTAATTGGTCAATTGTGAAGTCGTACTGGATTGAACACCTGGCCTCTGATCTTGATGCACATTTTTACATGAAATAACTTGTCCTTATCATCTGGTCAGGTGCATAAGACTATGGAGAAACCAAACAAGAGTTAGTCGTGTTGTTGTTTATCGCACGACGGCAAGATCGTGTATTACTGCGCGAGGCGAAGCCGAGAGCAGTAATACGCGATCTTGCTGGAGTGCGATGAACAATAAAACGACTAACTCGAGTTTGGTTTAGAATTTATCCTACCCCGTCCGTCTAAATTACATCTACATTAACAGATAACATCATTTGTCAAGTGTATCCCACTAGAGGGATATTTTTCATTTTTCTGAACTCCAGACCGAATACAGTGACCGAATGTTAAGCCTATGGAGTTTTTTTATTAGAGGTAGGATAATTAGTAGAAACCAAACGAGAGTTAGCCTTGTCAATGTTTATGCCACGATGGGCAGGTTGTGTATTACTACACGAGGCGAAGCTGAGTGTAGTGAGTAGCAGACGTGACCAGAGTGGTATAAACATTGAGAATGCTAACTCAAATTCGGTTTCATATTTATCCTACCCCATCTCACCGATATACAGAGAATATTTGTAATTATCCTTGTTAGTAGTTATCAATGCTGCCGGATCTACTTTCGTTATCTCGTCCCTGATTGGTCCGTTTTTTTATTCACCTCGGTGCATAAATAACACTTTATCCAACGCTATGTCAAATACATTGAGTCAATGTTAAACCTATGGCGTTTTTTATTAGGGGTAGGATAAAACACATTACTGCACGAATAGTTTTGCACAGACCACATACATATTTGTTATGTCCCCGATGAAATACAGTCTGCCTGATTGAACGCTAGATAGTTGAAATCATGGTATGAAAAATGGTATTACATCACATAAAAGCAACAGTTCCTATCGACCTGGCTAAATTGCCATCCTAAATCACCCTCCCATATTCAGACATTGTTCAGCTTCCCTGTGAAGGCCATAAAATAACGGTGCTCTGCAGTTTCCTGGGCGTGCCTCCGAAATGGCAACGATTAGTGGCCACTTATCACAAAGATCATGAACCATTCTTGAATTGTACGACATGCACCATTTACACTAACGCGCTGCCAGTGAGGGTGTATTGGTGTTAATCTAATACGAGCTTATCTATTACATACTGTCTGTCGGGTACCATGTAAAGCTTTGATGTCGTTGTCGGTCAGCATGCCATCAATCCCTCTTAATGATATCAGTGGTCACTTTACGTTAAGGACTTGCACCACTAGGCTGGCCGACGCGTCGACACGTCGACATGCGATATGCTGTTTTGTTGCCAGACAGTCGACGGCTGTCAGATAGTAGCTATCGGTGCCGTGGAACTGCAGTACACGCCAGTGGTCGTTGTTGTACGCAATCTTTCGCAAGTTGATTCTGCTGTCGACCATGTAGTGCGGCTCCACTGCACTGAGAGCTATCCTGGTGACAACTGTTGATTGTTTGGCCACAAAGGAGCAATGGATGGCGCCATGCAGGCCTCTGGCACCACATTGACGGTCACCACACAAAAGTTAAACCATTAGATAATGATCGTTTAAACATCTATTTGCTGGGAAATATGATACACGTACGTCTATGTCTGATTCACTGACTGCCTGTTCCAATAGCTTGGCGGGTGCCGGAATGTTGTTCTGTTGTGTTTATGCTCTGCTGTGACGTGCGCATGTGTATTGTGGAGAGAACAGGGTGCCAGGTGGCCGTGGCTGGAGGAACTCATACCTCTTCACATATATACACGCCCGGGTGACTCTAAATGGTCGCCAAATTACGTCTACTTCCCGTCAGTGCAGTCGACGAGGCCCTTTGTTAAACACCTGTCCGCGTTGACCTTACTGCCAGAGGCACCGACTGCAGCAGCCTTTTTATCGGGTATTCAGGCTTAATATTCATGCATGGAGGGCAGAACTATAAGATAAGATGATCTCTGACATCTTGCTATATGGTTGGAAAGCCAGAACTTGTCTGTTCCCAGTTTCAGTCAAACCCAGGGAACTATCCAGCAATGCAGCTGATGTGGTTCAGAGTCCATCGCCCAGCACCCCTTGAAAAGTGATAACACATCGTACGATAAAGTATGTTCTTATCTATGGACGGCTCTTGGGTATTGCTTCACTTTGGACTACTATTGCCTCCTGGTGTGCAATTTTTGTCGGAGTTCTGTATAAAATCGTTCATACTCCACGGTAGGATAGGATATAGGGTTGCAAAAGTACAGATGGGGCAATTGGCATAGCACGTCACTGGCTGAAAGGTTGCCGTGGGTCCCCACAGTATACCCAGTTAGGCTAGGCTCTACTGAAAGCCAACATTATCGCAATTAGGGGCCGCCATGCGGCACCACTAAAGCGTTCCGAAATGTCACGTGGTCTCTTAGGACCTATCAGGAGTTGATATGCGGATGGACCTACATGCATTAGTGATGTAGGTCAGGATGATTGACCCTTTACACCGACAGGGGCTATATTGCCGTAAGTGTAAATGGTTTCATTGCGTAACATGTTTTAACAATATCAAGAGACACCATTCCTTATAGTTAAATAGACATTTAACTGAGGTAAATCGCAATTCCACTTTCTTAGATTATCTAACATCCATCAAAGTATCTGGATTAAATTGTTTGCTGCGTTTATTATCTAGGCCTGTGGTCAACCTTCAAGAAAAAATCATATTACAGTTTATACCTTTGATAGACCCTGATATTTTCTTAATTTGAGAAACGCATGTCTCGGTTTTATTACCGTATTGGGAGGTTTATTTGTTCTCCGATTGATATTTATAAACGTATTCCAATTTGGTTTACCTGCAATGGAAAGCCATGTGGCAGGTCATCTGTTGCTGAGATTTGACACAAACATAACACAATGGCACAGGAACTTAAAAGCCCACAACTATAATTACCGACAAGCTAAAGTCAAAAGAAAGTCAATCGGAGATAATTAGTCTTGTACCTGTGAGGTTGCATCACTTTAATATCCTCACAAGTTGTGGTCCTAAAACAAAAACAAAACAAAGATGCTATTCTTTTGTTATGCTAATAAGTTACTCATAATCTTTGTAAAAAAACAATTTTAAAAATCCCAATGAATTTCTATAAAAGAACTAAACAGAGAATGGAGTCTAGGCGATTAATGGTTGTGCTTAGCCTCGTTCATCAGAATTCGTCAATTTAAAACTAATTACTAAAGCTAAAGCTAGAGGTTTTCTTCAGTTTATTGATGATCTTAACTGGCTGTAGACAAAAGGTCAGACTGGGTGCGTTTGGATCGTTATTTCGTCTAAATTTAGTCGAGTAATTATCTGTCTCCCGACCTCAAACCGTCTGTTTGTGTTCGCCCACTAGGTTCCTTGACAGGCCCTGTGGGACATTTTCAAATGTCAAAAATTATTATTTTCCCCCCTCTCCTCCAAGAAAAGGCCAGAAATATTTTGCAAACACACCAAAACGGTACCAGAGCATTGTTATTTCTGATTGATTCATCATGAAAGCCTTTGTTTAAAAATGACTCATAAACTGTCAATAGAAATGATTTGTTATGGTTTGGTTTGTGTACAAACATTGATGATAACTATTATCCTTCCAGAAATTGTGATGTTTTGCATTAGCAATAAGATTAACTACACAAAGATTGACAAGAAAAGTGGTGTTGACTTCCTTTCGAGGTCGGAACATCTTAAAAGATAACGTCAGCACATTAAAGAATAATTAGTTAGTAATTATAGGTCAGCTATTGTTCCACCTATTCTTTGCGACCTGCTGTCTATCATTCAGCAGCAATTGCCAGGAGATGGAAGAACCGAAAGAACATTGATTATACGTCTTGTAGATAGTCAACTCCAGAAAGCGATATGTGTGTAAGGTATAAGGTGTAAGTTTTATTGATGATTACAGATGAGTACAGGCAAGCTGATGTGATGGGTGATAAGTGACATAAAATTAAATAAGTTCTTGTATTTTCAATCGGTATCTTAGAACTGGAATATGCATAGATATTCATTTCCATTATCTATGGAATAAAGCGCATAAGACATTTACATTTATCACCGTTTCTCACTGACCCGATGGACGATAATAATCGGGAAAAGTATTGTCGCTGTCTTGTATTCTTAACCCTTTAAGGACGGCTGCCTATGGCTGAACTACATACTTGGGGACAGCTACTAGTGACTATGTATAGTTCTAGGGGTCGGGGGCATTGTCCTCTGAACTCTAAATTCGAAGGTTTATCACGTGATATAATATACTATTATTAATATTTTTAATTCTATCATTTAGAATTCAAAAATATGATGTTATACCTGCATCCTGTGAAAAGTTCATGTTAATTGTTAAAATATTTCCTTTTGAAAAACAATTATATGAATATCCAGCAAATGATGCCTTAAGGCATCATCCCCCCTGCCGGATGATGCCTTAAGGCATCATCCGTCCTTAAAGGGTTAAACCTATAAGACACCGACCCGACGGCTGTGCCAGATTCTACCTTTGCACGACGGATCTGTCGGGTCTGTGACAATCTGCCTTGATCGGGTCCATGTACACACTTCGCCGACCCGATTTCATTGATTTTCCCGACGCGTTGGGCATTACTACCATGTCAGATATGACTGACTCTCCCTGACCTTAAGATTCCGATGTACGCACTTTTACCGACTGTTACAGATTCTGAGTTGGCCGTTTGAATAGCAATGCTACCTATCCCCCAGTTCGATTTAGAAGTTCCTTATATCAATTTGTAATTGAAACAGATGCGATTATAGATCTGAAACCCGTTTTCTAATATCTTATTTAGAACAGAAGTTATTAAACTTTGCATTATCACCTATATAAACCTATCACCCGGCCCGAGGCCCAGGCGGGGCTGGCTCCCGGTCACCTTCTTTGATCTCAATCGGGTTGTTTATGAGGTTACAAAAGGAGGAGGTGTCGTCAGGAAGAGTCTATACAAGTCGATGTCTTATACGTATAAAGCCTATAAGACACCGAAATTGGTTCCCGATTCATCAAGACCATCGGCTCAGTGAGAGTCGGGAATAAAATTTCGGTGTCTTATACCTATAAGACACCGACATGTAGACTCTTCCCGACGACACCTCCTCCTTTTATAACATCAACATTTTATTCCAGACTCTCACCAAGCCGAATCGGGGGGGGGGGGGACATAGGCTTAAAATACTTCGACATACGGATTCTTCCGGATCACACCTCCTACATGTATATCCTTGTAAAAATGACCCGACTGAGATCAAAGAGAGCAACGGGAGCCGGGCCTGCCTGTGTCCTGGGCCGGGTGACGGGCTTATAAACACAATAATGCAAAGTTTAAAAACTTCTGTTCCATTCGAGATGTCGGAAAACTGCAGAGTCGGCCATTACCCATATTCTAGTAATGCCCGACCCGATTATTATTGGGTCTGTGAAGTGCGTACAGCGACATAAAGTTCACCAATTCTGAGTGACTCGACGGATCCGTCGGTCAAAGGTGTGATCGGGAAGAATCGGCATGTTGCTGTCTCATAGCTTTAACATGCTTATCGCAGGCCCAGATCCAGAATATAAGATCTGTAGGGAACTTTGCTTATTATGCTTTCTGACGGTTGTCGTGTCCGATCAGGTCAAGACTGGTCTAGTCTTTATGAGGTATTCACTCATTTGATGCATACCCAATACTCGTACCTCCGGTAACTACAGCGAACAATGGTCGACTATTTCAGATAAGGCTGATTAATGCCCATGTACCATAACCGGCTTAAGCAGTATCGTGACATATCGATTGTCTGGAATCTATTTATCAGCGTTTTAGAAGGAATGCCTCTATGCCACTTAGAAATACTTTCCTAAGTTGACTTCAATATTGTTGGTTAGTGATGCTCCCTTGCTCTTGATCAATATCTTGTATTATCTTTTGTTCTGCGTTATGAGTCATCGGCATTCAGATGTTGTCCCTATTGTGTTTAGCTTTTGAGTAACAGAGAATGCCACAGATGTAGGTCCCTAAGTCGGACTGTTAAAGACCAATCGACTGTCTTACATAATGCTGTTGGTAGAGAGACAATGGCAGCGGCTCTGTGTGCCAGCTGATAACTCATCGCCTCTGTAGACGTAATTTGCATCAGGCTAATGACAAATATCCTGATTGGTTCCATATGCAATAAGGTCTGTGGAAGTTCATCTATTGTACGATATGTAAAGGATCGAGTGAGGACAGTCCCATATTTGTCGGATTAACCATTTTCTTGTGAGCGATAACAAAAATGCTACCTTCCATTTCTATGGTCACATCGATTATATAATAGGCGGGCAAAGGAGGTTATAAAATAGGAATATAGGCATGAATAGCCAAGTCAAAGGTTTGTAATCAGTGGTATGTGCTATTCCTATGGCACCAGGCAGGCTTTTGACCATGGTGCTATAGATGAAGATGTCATGTTAGTTTTAAAAAAAAGACTACCCGGAGCAGCAGAAAAAGGTGAAACATGTGTTTGCTCCAGCATTCAGTCACGCGTGAAGCATCCCAGCACTCCGGCCACGATAAAAACCCACGTTTCTATAAATGTCGGCGGCTCTCTACAGGGGGCGTTTTACATGGCATTTCGCTGGCTACCAGCCGAAAATGCTAGTGCCGCAAGAACATGCCGGGAGGCAGCGACAGGCTTATGGTCTCGTGGCCGACGAGAATTTGGACATGTCAACACGTGACATTCGCGAGACGCTACAGCTGTATGGTGGTTATTTGTGTTATGGGTGATATTTGGTGTGAAACTAAACCTAACCTTTGCTTGATATTGCGTAATGGTTTCCTATCATCATTTTTGGGTTTTCCATAAAAAATAGAATCATTTCCGTTGTTTTCTTCGAATATATGTCTCATGCATTGCTGTGGAAACTATAAAATGAGTGCATGCGTGGTACAATTTATCCTTTATCAAAATGGTATTTCCCAAATAGTATTTTGTTGCATACTTCAGTATATTATTAATATCATATAAAAGACCATAATGTAAAAGGATGTATCACACCGAAAGAACAGTAGATATCGGTAAGAGAAGGAAAATAGTCGGCAAACAAATTACATCGATCAATCAGGTGTGCTGGGAGACTTTTCCATCTGAATTATGCATACGCCCTCCAGAGGTTACTCGTCTCCCTATTATCGCCCAGGGTAAATACAAGTTCCGCTCGCGAGTGGCTGGGGCCACCACGATCACATGAACCGCAGTTTTCCCATTTATATTTGAATAACCTGAATATAATTTCGGATTAATATGTAGAAATGCCTGAAATTTCCATTTCTGACATCGGATTTCCCATTTGAAGATTATAAAAGCCGATAAACTTCAATAATTTCGGGTTACGGTTCAAGGTTTTATTACCGTACAACGTCGGTAACCAGCGCACACCGGGACTTGTAAAAAGACTGAATCCTGGGATACCTCAATAGGGTCTCTGGACGGCTCAGGGACGCTCTTTCAATAGACAGGGGTCACATGATCGGGGTCAGAGAAATGCCGGCCAAGGTGTTTCCGCCAGAGTAATATCGTGTTTAACTAATGCCGTGAATTAATAAATATTTATTTATGCAGACAACAGGAATGTAGTATCAAATTGCAGACAACAGAGTCCGGCTGTACACTTTCATGGCCTTCATGAAAGTACTGAAAACTGTGTTGCAGATAATGAAAAAGGCAAAAGGTTTATCTACAGTATATCTAAGCGAAGATGTATAACCTGGCCTCGGAAAGCATTGCACCACATGTCCCTGATATATTTGGGTTGTACTGTGTGGTAGGTCGGCTTCAGTCGGTTCGGTTTTTGAACAGATCTCCTCTTTAATTGTGAATAACTGGTGAATGCATGTAGTTCAGGTCCCAAGTGTACAGCCAAGAGGGGATTAATTGCCTGGAGAGACCAGGAATACCGATGAATTTCTATACAGTTGCCGGTGGTGGTTTATCCTGGGGCTACGGGTTCAGATCCCATCTCAATAACAGTGGATACACGGAACCATAAGGCTCTGCCCTCACTATTTATACACAGAAAAGTTCATCTATAGGTGAACATTGGTTCCATAATACACGCCTAGGCTTGTTTCCCAGTAGGCTGCATTGCCTTTAGTAGTTCTACATTTATTATAAATACGTATCCGAGTTCACGTGTATCTATGTCTTGTTCCTTGAAACAACTGCCATAATAAAACATCCTTTAAATGAATAAAATACTCTGCAATAAAATACTACTTGCAACATAGGTCCCATGCTAAGTCTGTTCTACCTGCACTTGAAGAATCGATTCCCTACGGAATGTATTACATATTTAGAAAGATCCTGCCAGTAAAATACAGTCAATGGAGTAATGACCAACCTATGAAGGAGCTGCACTTTAACGATGTATTATATAGAATCAGTACGAAAATGTCTTGGAATCGGGAGGGGGGAGGGGTTAAACATAGATTAGCCCCACTTTAACCAATATGAAGGGGCCTTCATCAATATCAAACCCAGTTTTCTGTCCCCCTGCAGGCGATGATACCTTTCCATACGCCTTTGATGTTCATCCTGACCACTCATTTCTAACTCATCCCATTATCTGCGTCTGCAAGTACTTCTCGCCAAAGTGCCAAGGCATTGCTTTTCCCCAAACATCCCAATGAGGTTTCTATTTACAGAACTCTTTCCATAACTTGTTCTTGCCAACACTTTCTACATTGCTCTTTTCTTAAACTCTTTCTTCAGTATTTCTGGCCAGTCCGTTAGTCAAAGGGACCCGCCTTAACTATGGGTGAGCCAAAATCTCTGAGCGCCAGGAAATCGGTAGGGAGTTCTAAAACTAGGTTTGGCACTGCATTGGAGCCATGACATCCCTGGCCCGACACCCCATCGTTAGACATATGCGGTGCCATAACATATTCTAATGCCATTGTGCATACTTCTTAGTACACTCGTCTAGCCGTAAAAGACGAGGTGACAGCAAGCGGGCACCAAAGGTAAAGTGAGTAGATAACAACTGTTTAATTTTGTTATTTTTTTCATGTACATTATACAGCCATCTTCAATATTTGTTCTGTGATATTGTTCCATCGGTCACTAATTTCCATCTTTAGGGGTTGATTAAACAGACCTTATGTTCTAAAGGAAACAGGAGTTATCTTTGAAAGATATATATAATGAGATACCATGAGTGTCCCTGGTCATTTCAGCTATATAGATATTAGTTACACTAAGATGCGGACCTTACAGATATCTCTACATGTGTCTAGGCTATTTTTAGACGCTCTCAGAGTAAACCGTTAAAATAGTTCATTTAAAACACCACAATATAGAAGCAACCAATAATAACTGTCATTGTAATTCAAAAGATCTGTTCTTATAAAACAATATTTAAAAAAAGCAGTAGTCGACATTAATTCTCTGTCGGTTCCAACTCCGATAATCACTTCACTCTCATTCTATGCATGGCAGGGACAGGAATAGGTCCGGGACATCGCTGTTTGTTGCATTTTATAATGAATGCTAGCTAGCAAACATGAATCAAATAACAACAATAAGGATCCTTGAAAGTCTAGAGATCTTTTTTGAGATCTCTGACTAACGTCAGCTGCTTTGCAAGAGTATCCTTTAGATACTAAATCCTCCTAACAGTTCTTCATACAGGGCCTCTAAACCGCGTTTCGCATCATTTACGTTAACTCACTCCTTTTTTTACACTTTCAACAGGCGCATCTTAACGACCACAGGGCTGTGAGAATGTGGGCCCGTTGAATAATCTAGGGTCCTGCATGTAGACCCTTTTCTGTATGCCATAGACAGCCAGGAACGATGTGGGTGAACTTTATTCAACACTTATGCACGACCTTATGGACAGATGATACTATCTTAGCAAACTAACCTTAATATTATCAAACGATAGCCCTTGTACAAGGTACAGAAAAGGGTCTTTCTGTAAGATCCTAGATTATCATACGGGCCCCTACTGCTGATCCGACCAATCAGAGATGTCGCCTGGCAGAGCTGTAGGGACACGTGGTAGTGTAGATATTTGATCAACGTCTCTAAAAATCACTACTTTTTCTTCTGTATATCTGGAAAGTATCCTATATATATCCTTAGATTAGATAAGAAAAGGATCTATGGCATACTATTAAACTATAAAACAGAATCATTTTATTTCCGAGTGGAAGAAGGAGGTGGGAAAAGTTCTTCCCGAATTAAGTACGAACTCGAACAAATGGGAAACGATTCACGAGTTGCCCTTTACAATATCAAGGGAAACAAAGGTTCGATCTTTCCTACATACCTCTATATGCGACTTTTTACAAATTTTTAGCTGAGAGGAATATTGTGGAATCCACTTAGTGTAATTTGTGTTATAGAAGAGAGATTTTCCCACTGCATGTACCGAACTTAAGGTCTTTTGTGGCTCGGTGAGAAAATGGCTGTTTTCAAGAGGGACATTCATCTTTTGTTCTGTTCCATCGAGAATAGTACGAATAACCCGGTCAACGATATCTTGCTACAGCCCAAAATCTTTTTATATAGGCAAGATATATTTGTAACATTGTCCTGGACCTCTCTGTCTTATCACAAGAAATGAAACAGAATATAATGTTACGAAATTGTGTGCATCATGGAAAATAGTAATCATAGAATAGTTTTTGCGAGAAGCTCTGGCAGAAAATGTGATTTTTCTCAATTCATCAGCGGCCATACGTACTTGAACAGTTCTGTATCGTCCTGTCTTGCATTAGTCTGACATGTATTGTTATATTCCATTTTCTTTATTGGGATATGAGTGTCCACTTTCCCTTGGCCAACAGGGCTCACCTTTATACAACTGGACAGAATCCATCCTATATTGTCTGGTATTATGGATGCCTACTTATGTTATGACTTATCACTTTGCTATCCTTGGCTCAAAACTTCTATAAGGTATTAAGGTGTCGTATATCTACTGTCTTCAGTATAGAAAGATTCCAGAATCTTACTGACAGCCAACGACGTCTTGATCGATCCTTAGGCTGTCCAAGAAAACGTTTATTGGTAAATGAATAAAGACATCAAGATAGAACGATATGTTTTGGAGAAAACAGGATGGAAACAAATAAGCATCGGTCTGTAATATCATCGATAATCATCATATATCATATCACCATATTGCGTGTTTATCTTTCACCTTTCTATTTAAATACCATGATTGTGCCTGTGCTGATGTTGCCCACTGATTCTTGCAGAGACAGACATTTCTCAATGATGGGAGCAGAGGAAAGTAAAAGTTCCTGCGGGTCGGCGTCTCCCAGTTTTGCGAGCGGCGCCGTGGATTACCCAAACTCGTGCCGGCGGGAGTCGGAGGCCACGGCGTGGACGTTACTCCACCAGTGTACGCTGGAGAAGTGGAAGGATGGCCACGCCGGTACGTACACAGCTGATTGCTCGCCTTATTGATAATAAAATATGTTTCAGCAGTGAACATATATTTCTTTTGTGGAAAAAGCAGCATTTATTTCGCTTTAGATCGAGTAGCATAAAAACATATGTAGCATGAAATGTATTTTTTAAGCCTATATTATTACCATAATATTCGTATGATATGAACCAGAATCTACACATGAACAGTTGTGCTTCATGAGTTGGAGAATGTAAGATACAGGCACAGAAAACATATTCTTAATATGTGATATTGTAAGGGCTTTTCCATTAAAATGGCTAAAAACTGGTGCCCCTGTTCCTCCGTAATACCATCGATGTAATGTTCAGCATCTACGAATAAGTAAGGACGAGAAAAAGCAGTCAAAGATTTTGATGTAAACAACACTAGTGATTTCCAAAGTTATATCTATCAAATACCTTTAGGTTCCAAGTTCCAAGGATAGAAAACCCCAATGCATTTGTCAATGACTATAGCGATTATCACTATTTACCTTTCCAAACTGCCATTCCTATGCTGTTCCTTTGGCTTCGGCCCTTTCCCATTGCTTTCTATAGTGATAATAGCCAATGTGAACGGACGAAAAGAGCGGTCCGGATATGTTGAACTGTTATTTGATATTAAAGCGGTTGATATTCTGTTTGCATGCGTGTAGATTTGTCCAGCAAGGCACAAACAGGGAATTACCAACCTTAAAGCACAATAGCGTACTCTAACAATGGCAGATATTTATATCTGTACTAATTAAACATGGGAATAGTGGTTTATATCTTAGCATCATTTTCTTTATGGGTTTATGGATAGTGTATAAAAATCAGGTCATATCAAAACCTGATGCTCACCCTACTTCATTATTGTCGAATAAAAGTGGAATCTTCTGTTACATTTGTAAACTCGTATATATGATCTGCTCTATATGTATCGAATAAAATATAACACATTGAGGAGAATTATTAAACAAATGACAATAATAAAGACATTTTTAAAAGAAACATAGGATAGAAGAACGTAGGTAGAAGCATACTCACAACCGAAAAATACCTCCATGGTAACAAGGTTCCTAAACAGGACCCTTTTTGCTCTGCCCAAATAACGATCTGCAACGCTCTCAAAGTCTCCTTCGTATGGAGGAAAGAGACTCTGGAATAATCTGCCAGAAGAAATCAGAATGCTGCCTACTAAATAAAATTTTAAAACTGACTTCAGATCACTGCCAGAACTTCACTGAAATTGCATGCGTATTATTTGACCAACCTTTGTTAGCATGTCGAACCAATCTAGGAAATTGTATGTCATAGTGTTATATCTGAACTAAAAATCCATCATACTCCAAACACATAATCATAGATACTAAATCTGAGATTTTGACACTCTTAACGTTCGAAGCACGAAAATACCTCATTATACTGTATTATAACAACCTGTAAATCATGGGCCCTACTATATTTTCTAATAAGTAAATTCCATTATGTTCATCACATGAATAACACCGGACCACTGATACTCAATCGAAATCTTACATCAGTTGAGAATTGCCATCTTCCTACCTAGGAGAGGAGAAGCGTCAGGTGTTTAAGTTGCATTTCTACTACTGCTTATGCACAAAACCTTGATATAACTGCACATCAACTTCTCGTTACAAAATGGGTTTGATGGTAGACCGCACTGTATTTTGTATAAGCGAATCATATCCAAATTTAACACACAAAAAAACACAATCATATATGAATGATTACTACTGTATATTTCGTGTATTTCTCTAGCTTTTGTGAATAATCGTAATTTTGTGACTGTAGTTCCTAATTCTATGTTGATCTTTCTCCAGAGGCGGGAGGTTTCCGCGAGACTGCACTCACTTGTGACGGAGTTGTTCACAAAGACTGTAGTTTCTCATTCTGTATGAGCAGACAAGGCATCATCAACATCAACAAGGGGTCATCATTCTTCAGTTTCCGCAAACGTAGCAAGTTTGCGAAGATGGCTGAGCACTTTGAGTACAACCACATCCCTGCACAGCTGTCCTCCATCCACCATTTCAGGGTGAAGAGCGTTCTGTGTTTTCGGGATAATCTCGTGGTTCTCCACCTTTCACGGAACACCACCTCCCAATTCGGGCTACTCGAGCTACGCATCAATAAGTTCCAGGGCATCTTCGGCAAGCAGCACACGGAGTTTGTAAACGAGGACTTAGCTGGTGAAATCAGTCCTGATAAGTCCAGGTGTTTGATCAAAGTCCCCATGTACAAGACGACAACACGGCGAGGCCAGCGAAACGACATTTTCCAACTCTATGACCTTCAGATGAAGGTCATGCTGGCTGAGGTAGAACTCAACACTCGCCTCTGCCACTTCTGCTTCGACCCGCGGTTTACTTGGAAGAGGATTGCTGTGACCAGCTTCGAGGTGAATCAGAGCAATAGTCTGAGCTTGGTGCAGGTGGATAACTGGAGGTGTCTACAAACGAACCCTCAATTAACCGATACCCACGACTCGTTGTACCCGTATATGAAAGACCTGTGTTACACCAAGGATGGATCCTTGATTATTGCCACTATACTCGATACGACCTGCTTTTGCAGGGAGAAGAAAACACGGAACTATCGTCCGGTTAATTGCAGTATATACGTGTTTAGTGGTGAGACCACAGAGACATTACACTGCATTCAATACCAGAGATACACGTGCTCCCAGCATCTGTGTCCTGTCAACTACACCCCCGTGTTCTCCAACTGCGGAAACAGGATGGCACTTGTCATGAACATGACTGACTTGCCCACGCAACACTTTGTACAGGTTTATAAACTGCCGACCGCTCTGAATCTACAAAATATGTGCCGCATTGTGATTCTACAACACTTCGATCAGTCTTTCCTGCCCGACCTGCCACTGCCGCTTAAGCTCATCAACTACCTGCACTTCCGGCCTGAGTTTGATTGACAGCGCACCCTTCGTGTGAACCGCATCACGACGCGACTATGCCCCTGACAGAGGCCAAAAAATAGATAATTCAACTAAAAATTCAACTGCGGGGTTATCCCCAAATGTATGCCTTTTTTTATCAATATCCGCATATAATGTTCAGCTTCGGATGGCAATGTTGAAGGTCTTTTTTTCTAGATGTGGTGGAAACGCTTGGTAACTTGTAAATACTCATATAGATAATGTGATTGCAGTATATAAGGGTTCATTTCTAACAGACCAAAACTGGATCTTGCTCAGTCTTAAATAGATAAACATTTTGCCCCAGGGTCTCCACCCATGTAGAGAAGTAAACCTAGACGTATTGAAAGCAACTGTGATTGGTAGTAAGCTAGCCTGGCGTGCTTTACTAAAGATGGTTTACTGTGGTGAGTGATTGCTTTAAAGTGGATTAAATTAAGTGTATAGCGCCAAACGTCATTTAGTGTGAGCCAAACGTATCCTAAAAGAAAGGTAAATAATTGGCTTGGATAGAGAAGTTACACTGAAGTTACCCATCTCTGTGAATTTTGTAATTTTAAAGGAGGAGGTCAAAATACTTTCAAGGTGGTAAATAATGTAGGATATATGGCGGATGTTGGATAAATTGTTGCAAATAATGGTGCTTAAATGAAATATGCATAGGCATTTCAGAGGACTATTGTCTATGTTGACTGACTCAAAAAATGTGCCCAAACTTTGCAATATGTTATTAAGATATAAAATGAGTGTAGTAATATTGTATAATGAGATCCTGTGCGAAATTGGTCCTAAATGCAACATTGGTACAGAACCAATTTAGATGATAACAGTATGGACTAACCCATAAGACGGTTTGTAGCTAGACCATAGGGAAAAGATTAACTGGGTTGCTTTATGCGCCCGATAGGTAAAGAATGGATATATATGATGTGATTGATCCGCAGCCTATTTTTGTTACAGTCATATTCCTTGCCCCATACTGCTGTCGAAAGACTCCATACCTTGACCAATGCAAGACCACTATAGCATGAAGCTGCAAGCACAAACTGAACGTATATTTATTCTAAGAAACCTTGCCTCTGAATTGCAATAACAATAGCACATGATTATAATTTACGACTCAGAACTTCAGTTGAGGGTTCTTAGATATTAGGGTTTGATGATAGTTATGTTTACCTCTGTGGTATTCAAGAAAAGAAAGATGCTAATAGTTAATGGATAGGTCACGGTTATCATTAACCTTTTATTTTTAATGGTATCCTACTTAAAATTATCCAATCAGGTAAAATATGAATGAATCATGAATGATGGTCACTGTGTCTATCTGTAAGAAAATGTGCGGAACATTTTATATATGTATATGAATAAATATGTCGTTAATATTATTCACTAAAGGTGACAAGGCTAGAGTGTAAATGAACATTGGTCCAGTGCATTTCAGAAGAGCACTCCAAATTCTATGAATATAAGAGAATATTTTTGCCACATTAATCAGGAGATTGTCCCAGAAAAGAGTTAGTTGTGCAATGAAGATTCCGAACTGATAATTACAACAGTTAATTAGACTTTGAGAATTAAAACTCGTGTTCATTCTTTAAATTTATATCGATATGGTATATACATATGATTTATTGTATAAAACTTACTGTTTGTAGCTTTTCAAATACACGAATGATATCCTATGAGCTCTAAAATATTCTTAATATTTTCAACAAATATGGAATATTGGAAAGGAATTGTAACCTAATGATCATTTAGTTATCATTTTGGCTCACCTTATACCTTTGCTGGGGTTCTGGAATTTCTTTCCTCAGATATTAGTAATATTTAAAGTTTCATTGAGGTGTGCCGTCAAAAGCTTTCACTGGATATGCAGTGGTGTTAGTACACTCATATAGAGTACTGGATTTCCGAAATATAATATTTCAAAGACAGTTGCAAAAATAAATTAAGAGAATGAACAAAAATAACAAAGCCATTGGACGGTCTTTGCAATCTTAACTGATTGCATCACATTCCGCCTCGGCTTTGGGCAGTGAATGCAAAATTTCGAGAAAAGAAAATGGAATAATTATTTTCGGTGTATTATACTTGCTTCTTTTTTTTCTGGGAAACTGAAACATAGGTGTTATTCAGTGAAAATGAATCCCTCCAAAAACATTGGGAGTGGATTTGCCTATGAATAAAACACCTAATATAGGTTATCTTCATTTTTATAATATGATAAGATAATATATGTCTAGTATTATAATAGAACGTATAGCGCCTTAGTTTCGTATAAAGGAGTCTTAAAAGTAAATTAACAGAAGTTGCGGCAATTGCTAAACCTAATGCAATATTCAATAATAAAAACTCCAGTTTTAGTTTCTGATTACATTCAACATTCGTTCTATCAATTTGTATTTCAAAGTGGATAAGCTTCATCTGATATACATATCCCAGTACAGCCAAAAGGTTTAATACCTATAATCAATGTATACGACATTATTTATAAAGGCTTTTAAATTGTTTATAGAATTATGTTATTTAATATTGCAGATCATAATATGTTGCTATATACCTATGCATGATGTGTCTATAGAGCTTGAGCTTCACTTTTGAAATAGGGCATTTTCTTATAAATTCATAGTTAAGTATCATGTAATTATAGTTCAACTTAACGAGACAGTTTAAAAATATCAGGCAGTGATGAGCAATCACCTTCCAATTTGTACATTAAAGATCTGTCTATAGGATTTTATAATAAACCAGTCATCTAGCCAAGATAATTGTTTTTAAGCGTTTATTAACTTCTGTTATGTTAACAGTTCCTTAAGTGAAACAATGAGTACTCTTGATGTAGTACCCATTGTTTCACTGGAAGAACCGTTAACATAACAGAAGTGAATAAAGGCTTTAAAAAGAAGTTGCAGAAGTTGTTTACCTTTTTGTTAAAAAGAAACATAAGGGCGTCTCCCTAAATTTCCCATTTCAAATTACAATATGAAGTAGAAATTACATTTTCCAGTAAGCAAATTGAAAAGGCCATATAAGGTTTATTATGTATGCCTTCAACATAATTACTTACACGTATGTGGCAAAAGACGCGCATCTTACAACCATTGCGTCCTCGTGAAAACGCATGAAATAAAGTAAGTAGTATAAAGATTTCCAGTTTCCAGTGTGCCATGTTTTTGAAACTTTTATGCAATCATCATTGTTGTTATGGCAAAGGGACACACGTTTGTTAATTTAACATCAAATAAGGGTATATAATGGGGCCAATTATCAGAACTGAAGTAGAAATTAGAAGGAGACAGTTCATGTAGGTTTTGTGCCGCTAAAGCTATGGTATGGTATTTTCACTGCCTATCACGAAGCATTTCTTTGGACCAAAAAACAATTCTTGCTGTGAAACGCATGATGTATTAATACATGTGTATATGCTGAAACCTGTAAACCCATGTTTAAGTTACTGTATCTATACGTAATGATTGCCTCACCTCAATTTCAATACATTGCCTCTATATTTCTTTTTATTAGAATAGCTGATTCAACGACATGATAATAATCAGAAAATTCAAGTTTATATATGTATAAAGCCCAATGCACACCTTGAGATTTTCTCCGTTTTCAGGAGAAAAGTCCCCTTGCATGAGATGCCACATTTTTTCCTTGGAATATTGTAAAACCCACTTTTCAACCCGCTGAGGGGGAAACTCTCTTGAGACTTTCAAAACAAAAATCTTTGATATTTTTCCTGACGATATTGTACCTTGGACGCTACCTCCTGCTGGGCGGGCCGCCGGTCCATTTCCGGAGCTCCTTTCGGTCCTTCTCTTTTATTTATTATTTTTAAATATTTGGTCTTGATATACAGTGAATTACGCATTTCTAGTTTTAATCTACATAGTGTAATGTATGTCTCAATATCATAACTTGATACATGTTTTAATAACAAGCCGATTATAATTAACAAAAATTGAAATAATGAATGAAATTGAAATAATGAATACATCTAGCAAAATTATATTCAATTTGTTCATGTATAGAATTGTAAATTACCTACTCGGCAGTGGAGCCTACACCCGCTGTGCAGACAGACATCCAAGGGGCAGAAGTCGACAACCTTTTCCCCTCCCCTTCTGTGAAAAGGGCAGTTGATTGCGATCTTTCACCTCCCAAATCACAAGCATATTGCAAGGGGGGAAATCGCTTGGTGTGCTTTGGACGTAACGGTATTGATACTAATGAAGTTAACTGGCTTTGCAGTGGTGAATTATGTGTTACAGATGTTATTTATTTTTTAAACAAACCTGTGTTCGTTTTGAATTGCTCAACCCACAGATAACGCACTTATATGGCTATGCATCCCCTAACACTAAGAGCTGGATTGTATTGAAAACAGGCAAATGTTGCCTTATGCCTTCCAAGATACGTGTGTGTATATAAATAGGCATGTATGTATACATATATGAATACGTATACACGTGTTGATATACATGTACATATATATATATATCTTGCCTTTAGGCCAAAACTGTCTTTTATTACATTGTTATTGAAAAGTAGAATATTCATAAAGTGAAGCGTACATCGCGTCGTTCAGCGTAACAATATCTAAATAACTGAGAACAATGGAAACGTAGAGTAACTGAGGAGAATGAAACGGGAAGCTCTACATTCAGTACATTGAGTATTTTTTCAATTATATATATGTGTAAAACAGAACAGGTGCAGTAAATTAATTACGTTACTCGAGGTATTTGAGAGGAAAAAACTACATTGTCTATTATATGTTACGATCTTCTAAATGTTGAGGGAGGAATTGCATATCACCAGAAAGGAGAGTTTCTGTCTCTGTACTTCTGCTTCATTTCCAATACAACAACATACAGATGCTACCACATAAAGGTCTAGTAAATTATCCTACCCCTAATAAAAACGATCCATAGGCATAACATAGGCAAATTTTATGCGGCATGCCATGACATAAAGTGCGATTTATGTCTCTAGGGGCATACAAAAAATCGACCAATCAGCAACCAGATTGTGAGCTACTCCGAAAAAATTTCCGGTTTGACTCAAAAGTTCCGGTTGAACTTCGGTTGGTCGTTCAATCGATATTTATATTTTAGTAATCCAAAAGCATAAAGACGGGGTAGGGTAAATACGAAACCGAACTCGAGTTAGACTTGTCAGTGTCTATGCCACTCTGGTCAGGTCTGTAGTAATACACGACCTTCCCGTCGTGGCATAAACACTGACAAGCCTAACTCTCGTTCAGTTTCTACTATGTATTTGTGTCCTCTTCATTAGGCCGTTCTGGGTTAATTAGTAACGATATTATATGTACGCATCAAATTGTCATTGTTAAACTATGAAAGATAAAATGTGTTAATGTATACTGTTTTGAACTATCTGCACTGATGTTTCATATATTTAAGAAATACTTGTAATCGAAGTCCCACATAAACAGAAGTATTTGAGATCTATCCCTCTCACAATACCTGTAGTTGCGCCTTCAATGGCGAGCGGCTATTTTGTAAAGTAGAGTGATGGCACGTTCTTTGTACTTTCAAGTTGATGTGGATCTGCCCTTGCGCTGTTGGTTCTAGAAATATTCAAAGTGCCTCATAATTTCCTGTTACTGTGACTTCAGATGAGTGCGTATAGGTTAGATTAAAGTTGGACTTTTTTGTATGATAAATCAGGAGGTGTCCAGTATAACGTATAAATCAATAGTAGTGAAACTATTGTGCACTGTCTTGCAAGTTAATAACTATGATGTGACACCCACCATGCTGCTCTAGTCAGAGATCTCCCGAAAGATGGTATTAATCATTCATAAATAAATTCTAGTTGAATTAAAGGATCTAAATAATATTGTTTGCTCAACAATCCACAACTCATGTATTTGTATAACTAGACGATGTGTGTTGATACTCCTAATATTCATATTGAGGCACCACCAGATGAAACCGTTGGACTATACTCTTTAATAGTTGATTATTTCTTAAACTCATTCGAGACAAAATGGGTATTGATACCATGAACGATGATTACAAGACTATATTCTTATCAAAAGTTCGTGCATCACCATCACTGCATATAAGAATATTTATGAATGGAAAATATTTTGCGTGTGGTTAATCTATCAGTTACCATTTTAGTTTCTTGAAATGGATAGAAACAGTTCAGGAGAATAAGGGAGCGTATCATAACTCTTGCACTTATCGCTGCGGTGAAAGCCGGCTGAGCTGAATATGTGATCAACAGTTGCTAGAGTAGATATTTTGACACGTGATCATTTCCAACCTCCTACGGTGGACCAGACCAGAAAACGATCCTCTACTGGTCCCTATTTTTCAAAAGAGAAACTTCAGATGGCAGTGGTAAAAATTGTCAATTCGTTCGGGGAAAAACTTCAGATCCCCATTGGAAAGAAAAAAATTATGGTCCCTTTAGATGTCAGGTATGGCATCAATTTAACCTGTTGCTGAGGAGTTTTCTTTGAAACGTGCAAAGCAAGAAAACATTTACAATAGGCTAAACACAAAAGCTAGAAAGTTTTAATCACCAGATTGGGAGGTAACTAAATGTAGTCGTCTGTTACACATGAATTTATATATTTTGAAGAAAAAAACTTAGAAGGTTAGATAATTTCAGTCCCCATCGCCTTTCTTAATTTCAAATATTGCAATACACCAACAAAAGTGCCTCAGAAAAGTAGGTAAGGCCTATTTTGATTTTTGATTATTTACTTGATATTAATGTTGGTGATTCCAATTTATCAATCTACAAGGTGCTAAGATTTAGTAGCGTAATTTTAGAATTATACATCTAGTGGTAGCCTATAGCAGTATAAAGCATAATACGAACTAGTATGTGAGTATATAAGTAATGATCGGAGACACAAAAAAAGGAAATTTGGTACATTTGAAATAGTTTCATATCGGTGAATTGAATATGTTGTAACCAGTTTATTGAATTATTGTACTGCAATACATGGTAAGCACGTGAGTTCATCTGTCTTGTAAGCCATGGAGGCAGTATCTGGTAAAGGCTGTTGTATCAGTTATGATAAAGTATAATTGCACTATGTGCAGACTGCGCTGTATTACACCATCTATCATGGACACGCATTTCTAGGCTGTTTTCTTTTGTAATACGCTTTCATGGATCTGGCTATATACATAGTAGGAGTTGTGTACAAGTATATTTTTAAATGCAGATTAGTAAGTACATCTAGGAGGAAACTGCTTGTCTACATTCCATATCTAAGAGCACCTTATTCCCTAAATCAATCGCGCATATCATAACAGTGGTACTTCCAATAAAGGTTATTACAAGTTTAAGAAAGGATATCTCTATGTATTTGGTTATCCTTAACTACAATTAATGTCATATATAGCAGGATATCAAAGCATAAAAGTTTTAAAAAATAAAGATTTTGACAAAGCATATATATGAGATATGTGTAATATCCATGAGACTTCTTTTTCACTTACTTGAATATACATTTTGTAATGATCGAGTGTCATTGAAGATTGTGTAGCGTGTACATGATTCATAGCGGAAGATGGGTGCATTTTGATCCTATGATTTACTATTTAATTTCAATGTAAACCTGGCATTGCAGCAATGAAACTTGTCTTATGTGGCACGACTTTCTGTCCCTGAGAGTATTTTATATATCCGTAGCAGCTGTAATTTGTTGTAATTTGATTGCAGCTAGAACTCACAAATATTTATTTAAAGATGGAATAAAGGCTGATAATTTATAATGCTTGAATATGTGTTGGTTGCATTTCTATCATTAAATGCTACATTCCTGGACAAAACCAACATTACTGATCCTTTACCTACACTAGGTAGTTTATATTATTGGTCTAAAATGAAAGCTACAGCTATTTGTATTTTTATAATATTACTTTGTTTACAGATATTGTGAACGGACACAAAGGGGGCGGATTGGCTGAATGGATAGATGATTATGGAAGTGGGTAGCTAAACAGAAAGGAGATTGACAGGAAGGTAATAGAATAGGCATATGCATAATGTATAATACATGTCACAATCAGCAATGGATACAATAAGGCAGAATAATAGTTCATTTGATAGAATGCGGACCTCTGGATGTGTGTTACCTGCGTGTCTGTCATCATGGAACGTCTTCCTAGTTCCCAGACACCGATTAAAATCCAATGGCGCTAAAGCCGAAAACACATCAAGTAAGAAACGCAGCGATTTCCGGAATCGCTAATAAAAAGTGGTGTGTACGTGAGATTTTATTTCATAGTAAATATCTCCCACCGGTAATTTAGATGTTGAATGAGACTTTTCTTGGCAGGTGAAATTTGACTTTAAGTCTCTGATGTTGCGAGGTCATCCTTAGTGTGCTTAACTAAAGATTTTAACAGAATAACAACATCCTCGTCATTCCAAATAAAAGCCTCTGTATCCTGAGCGTGCAAAGTCTGTGTCCTCTGTGCCATTGCCAATGCCAATCAACATAAGTCTTAAAAGTAAGCTTCCTATAATCAAGAGAACGAAACAGGGACCACTCTTTAAAGCTGAAAGACGGGAACAACTCCTAATGATTTTCTTTTTAGAGCGTGCTTGCACGCGCTAAATACATCATCTAGAGGCTAGAGTGGTCACATTGAACTTTCAGTGTGCTTCCAGAAAACTATCCCTTTACTATCTACATGCTGTTCACTGTAATAGTGAGAACAGAGCAGGGAGCCAGTGTTTCAGGGTCTTAGAGGCGTACCTAGCTGACCATGACCAATCACTCAAGACCAAAAATACCTGATTGACCCACTGGTGTTTGATATGTTTGGATCCTAGACTCAGGCAGATGAAGTAATAGCACGTTGACTGCGTGCAAGAGGGTTACAGAAAACTATCCATAGACTGAATCTAACCCAAACCTTTTAATTGTTATTCATTTATTATTGCACGCTCATTCATCCATGATGAACATCCTGTTTGCTCCTAGTTATATATAGTGCCGCCCTCTCACACAATGAGAGGGCGTCCTGTGTGTAGAGCGGTCAGTGCACCTGGCACGTATCGCTCACGATGCACCACCCCATGCTACAGTCGTCGCTATGCGTGGTACATAGGGACCAGACCCAGGGGAATGGTGGCCAGTTCACAGTGTGGGACCCTGCAAGCTACAGGTGGGCCATTGTAGGTAAATTCCACTTGCGTACACAGAGATACAACACTGACGCAGGGAGATACACAGACAGATAAAGATACACAGAGTCCATACATACCTTCCCCCACCCACCACCACCCACCAGTCATTCCTGTAAGTGAACATGGATTCATAGTGAGTAGCGATTACATCCTGTATGAGGGTTTTAAACACATACACATAAATACACTACCACACAGAGATATAGACAGATAGAGAGATACAGATAAACACAGGTACACCGACAGACAGATATCTGCACACAGAGACAACGACATGCACTGTATGATATAAACAGACTTACAGTCTCATAGACTCATACACCTACACTTTCAGATACAGACATATATCTCTCTCTCTCAGTTTGTATACATGTAAGAAAGCATGCAACACACAGTAGTATCATCCTGAGTAATTGACTATCTGTGTTGTTAACTAATTATTTTTAACTATTGTACTTACACTACTGTATACATGTAATGCTGTTATGTCCTCCTCAGCCTTAGTACAGGGTAGTACACCCATGGCAATTTGTCTACTCTCACAGTAAGACATACTGTGATCATGACCTGAGAGAGACCTCAGGTATCTTAAGTCCACTGCAGGGCTTGAAGTGTGTTGTGAATGCCTCAAACTCTCCAGGTATGAATTAGTACAAGGTACCAGAATAATGAAGAGTTTCCCAACAGATTGGTTCTGAGTCGGTATCCACTTACCACTCTCCCAGTTGAAAAATGTTTCACTCTACACAGCCTCTGCGCATGTGTGGGGTGGAGCTTAGTCTCCAGATCAAAGAGCCAACTACAATAACATGGCAAGTCACAAAGCAAACAGATCAATGTGACAGTGGCCTAAATGACTCAAAGGTGTCATCGGGCAATGTCCACTCAGTCCGAGATCCTGCACGTGACACCACATCTGCTTCGAATGTCTTAATCCTAGGGATACAAGATGTATTTAACCATCCGCTATATATAAATGGCAACATTAAGGAATTGTGTAATAATATGAATAAAGACTTTATTAACATTGGGAAAGATAGGAAAGGAAAACATCCGTAACTGGAGGCCCATTACTCTCCTCAATACGGATTATAAGATCCTAACGAAAACTTTGGCAATCAGGCTACAAAAGAGTATTCAGGATCTAATTTTTTCGGACCAGACAGGCTTCCTGAAGGGAAGATATATAGGGACTAACATTCGTACCGTTAAGGACTGTATTCATTTTGTGAACTCTAAGAAGTTGTCAGCCTTCTTGCTTAATCTGGACTTTGAGAAGGCCTTTGATTCGGTCAGCTGGGGAGCATTGGGAGACACTCTACGTCTTTTTGGACTTGGTCCCCATTTCAGGGAGTGGATAAAGATTATCTATGCTCGGCCAGAAGTCTGCATTTCCAACAATGGCTATCACACTAAATGGTTCCAGCCCTCCAGGGGCACACATCAAGGTTGTTGTATTTCCCCCTTGTTGTTCATCCTTGTTATTGAGATCTTGGCAATTTCATTGAGAGAAAATCATAGGATTAAAGGAATAAGAATGGCTAAAAGAAAGATAAAGGTCTCTTTATTCGCTGATGACTTATCAGTCTTAGTCAGGGATGAAGACTCTATCAGAGAAGTAATACAAACAATCCTGAAATTTGGGGAGTTTGTGGGGTTGAAGTTAAACTACGATAAGTCCAAAATTCTTTTAATAGGGGCACATGATAACTGGGATAGATCAGATTTACCTTTGCAAATAAAAGAATGACAGAAATATTGGGAATTAAAATCCAAAATTCGACCTCCGAGGAGGAAGAGTATTCTCTAAATTTCAAAGGGAGGTTAGAAAAGGTACAAAATATTTGCAATCAATGGTCCAACAAAAGGTTGTCTCTGAAAGGGAAAGTAACTATAGTTAATAGTTTGCTTATCCCCATTTTAATATATCCTATTTCGGTCATTTTTACACCGGACAGGGTCTTGAGGGAATTTCGCAGGATGACGGATGCGTTCATTTGGCAGAGTAGGGTGAGTAAGGTATCGCACAGGGTGATGTGTCAGGATATTGCTGAGGGAGGCCTGAAGCTACTGGATTTGTCTGCCATGTATGAGGTCTCTAGGATTAAATGGATAGACAGGTTGTGCAACAATGACTTACAGTTGTGGACACTTTTTGTGAGGGAGACTCTTTTGATTACAGACTCAATCTTCTCCTTCTTCTTGGAGAAGGTGAGACATAAAATTACTTCAGAAATTTCACCTTTCTATAGACAGCTTCTAAAGTTATGGAGGAAGTTATATCTCAATCCTCCCAAAAACGAGAGAGAAAGGCAGAATGAATTGATATACAATAACGAGTTTATTAGGAATCGGGAGTTCATACAGAGGCAGATAGAACCAATTTGGAGACCAAAGGGTATCTTACAGGTTCGGGACTTGATATCCAAGGGGAGATTTCTGACACCAGAGGAATTAGGGGACAAGTTTGACTTTCTCTGTACGCCTTCACATGTAAAAAGGCTACAGGGATCTTTTCCTTGGCTAAAGGATTTAACCTTTGAACAAAATGAAAGGAGGGAGAGGAAGTTGCTGCTCTCTGAGGGAGATGGGGGATCATTCAATGTTCTGGGGTGTCCGACTAAGAAATTATATACTTATCTAACAGGACGAAATAAGACCAAAGGCCCAGGGCCGGGGCCTGTCAAATGGAGGGAGAATTTGATAGACCTGGAGTGCACAGACAGAGAATGGTCAGGGATCTTCAAGAACATATATAGAGCAACTCGCTCTACTAAACTCCAGTCTTTGCATTTCAGGATTCTTAATAGAATAGTTCCTACTAATAATTTTCTCTTCAAGAGAAAGATAATTGACTCACCAGTGTGTTCTTACTGCAATGACTTAGATGGGATGGAACACTTCTTTTTTGACTGTGAAAAGGTGGCAGTTTTTTTTAATCAGATCAGGAAATGGCTTAAGGCGGTGGCAGGATGGAACCTGGATTTAAACCCCAGCTTTGTGTTTCTGGGGACCTTTGACACAGGCAGAGAAGCGGAAAGGTATAACTTTATAACTTGTCATATAAGGTTCTATATTTACAGACAAAGATTGTTTGGCAACAATCATTTGGACGTATATGAATGGAGTTTAGAATTCAGGAATAGTCTTAATATTGAGAGACATATTTGTAGGTTGGAGAATAAGGAGAACAGATTTAAGAAGTGGGAAAAATTGTGGAAGAAGCTGTAAAGGCGACAGAAGGCGGCCACTAAGTTGAGGACGCTCCTATCCTGAGACCAAGTTGATGAAGTAAAGAATAAGAGAAGGGGAAGGGAAATATTTCGGCTAAAAACCTTTTTTGTTTTTGTTTTTGTGATGTATTGTCTTTGTATTCGCCAATGTATTCGCCATTGTACCAATTAAGGTATGCAGGCATTGTATCCGTTGATATATGTAGAGTGTGGCAAGCAGAAGTGACTACAACATTATAAGTGCATGTTCTGATTATAGAGGTTGAATTGGATGCTATGACTAATAGATGCTAAATAGTTCACAGATCCAGGAGGGCCAAAAAAAATACAATTTTTAATGATTGGCATCACATTGTAATGAAAGTACTATGGTTTCTTATTTGTTGGTGGGTTATCAGACACAAAGGATAACTTACACGGATGTTGTACGGTTGGTTTATGTATGCAAATAGTATTCTTTATGCAGTACATGTTCCAGGGGAATGAAAAGTTTCATTTAAGAAGGATTGTGGAGCAGGAGGTTATGTCCCCTCACACTTGGGTCAACCCCACACTTTCTGTTATGTCATGTGCAGCTGTTGATTGTCTCTGTCACATATTGTTGCTTAAGGAAGGAAGAGAAAAGAACTTTAAAAAAAAAATAAAAAAAAAAAAAAAAGGGGGGGGGGGAAAGTATGAAAATACTATGGTTTTTTATTTGTTGGTGGGTTATCAGACACAAAGGATAACTTACACGGATGTTGTACGGTTGGTTTATGTATGCAGATAGTATTCTTTATGCAGTACATGTTCCAGGGGAATGAAAAGTTAAGAAGGATTGTGGAGCAGGAGGTTATGTCCCCTCACACTTGGGTCAACCCCACACTTTCTGTTATGTCATGTACAGCTGTTGATTGTCTCTGTCACATATTGTTGCTAATGGAAGGAAGAGAAAAGAACCTTTTTAAAAAAAAAAAGGGGGGGGGGAAAGGGGAGGGAAAAAAAAACAAAAAAACAAAAAAAAACTAAAAAAAACTAAAACCCCCCCCCCCCAAAAAAAGAGCATATATAGGATAAGGATACTTCAGTCGGTTACTGATTTCATACGATGGGTTTATTGACTGGCAACAAGAGTTTAACCAGTAGGATGATGGAAAGACTCAGTTGGAAAGGAAGGTTCGCTCGCTCGGTTTAATCGAATGATAAATTTCTATGCTATGCATTTTTATTTCAGTTCTTGTCCAACGATGGAGTGATCACTTGTTGCAATGAGGATACACAATTATGCTTCGGGGGATCGCACACATGTATTTTCTAGGCTAAGCAACAAAGCGCAGATGTACGTTTTCATTGAATAAAGAGAGCTATGCTCGAATTATAAAAAAAAAAAAACATTGGGAAAGATCTCCAGACCACCGATGAATCAAGCAAAGAACTAGATGAAGTAGACAAGCATGAAAATACTGAGGAACAAACGGAGATTATAACCCCAACGGACAAGGATGAGGATAATAAAAGTACAGGAATGGACAAGGTAAACGGTCTGTTATTAAAGAAAATTCTATTAATAAATCCGAACATAGTGGTACCTTTAGTAAATATGAGCTTTAATGATATGATCTTCCCAGATATTTTGAAAAGGGGCACAATAACCCCAATACCCAAGGAGGGTGACTTGACTGAATTTAATAATTGGAGACCGATTACGGTACTATCTATGATGTCTAAAATCTTTGAAAAGGTAATACAGTCAAATACTAGCGTTTGTACTTAATGATAAAATCACTTCGGATTCACAATTTGGTTTTTTACCTATGAGCTTGACTGCGCTAATTACCACATTAATTACAATTTAGATAAGAAGATTATATCAATAGTGTTCCTTGATTTTCGAAAAGCTTTCGATTCTGTAAATCATAAGATACTATTAAAAAAACTATCCGTACTTAATTTTGATATTGGTGCAATTCGGCTCATTGAAAATTACTTAAATCATAGGAGAGCTCATCTTAAGATGAGTAAAATCCGAGTATATGTTAACTACATGTGGTGTGCCACAAGGGTCGGTATTGGGCCCCCTAATCTTTCTCTTATTTATAAATGATATTGTTGAAATTCTAGATAGCACAATGCCAATACTATTCGCAGACGATATTGCCCTAGTAACCTGTGGTGATACCCAAGAATAAGTAGATTGTTACAAAAGCATAATCTGGAACTGGTCAAAAGATGGACAAATGAATATATGATAAGACTGAATTATGACAAAAAGAAAATTATGTGGGTAGGAAATGCCAGGGGTATGAATAAACTACTAGACCAGGCTCACAACATATGATCAGGTAAAATTAAATCTTCAATCAATTTAACATTTACACAGACCCCGACAGAATAATGGGGCTGTGACAGTGTGGAGTGGAAGTCACTAACCACACCCACACAGAAAACATCAATCAATCACTGGCCTAAAAGTAGCCAAAAAAGAAAAAAGAAGCACAATCTAAGCACTAAACAACCCCTCACATGAAAACAAAAGAGGTTTAGAGTCCCTTACTGTACCTGAGGAGCCAGAAGATGGCGAAACTGCACACAATTCATGAAGATTTAGGCAGCACATATCCATAAATGTAAACAGAACCGCCATGACACATGTCAGGGTTCAGCAAAGGTCAGACCAGGTCATATCCTGTACATCTGACCAACCACAGGCCTAAATCAATGTTGTGGACATGTAACCAAAGACAACCACACAGCAGAACCAATGAAAATCGAACTGAAAACGGAAATACGTTTTTCAGCGCGAATTTCGCTTGAAATTTGACTTACCTGATCAGTTGTGCAGTCGTACCTGGACCAAACGCCTCGTTTATACACACTCTATTCCACTAAAAAGGCTGCACTGGACCTGAGCCAAGCACAAATATTGAAATATATAAGAAAGGTATAAGAAATGTATAAGTAAAACTGTGAGCTCTTGTATAGCAGAGGTTTAGGCATATATCCCATATGAAACGCCCTGAGAGCTGTATCTAGGCCAGTGTGTCAGCACACAAGCACCCAAGGTGAAGGCCAGTAGGATGGAGCATTAGGGCCAGTGGGTCAGCGCCAGCACACCCACTGTCCCACTTAGCAGGGATGGAGCATTTGGGCCAGTAGGTCAGCGCCTGCACACCTACTGCCCCACTTAGCCTGGGTCAGTAGGACAGGTCATTTTGGTTAGTAGGACAGAGTGTTGGAGTGAGCATTTGGGACAACGACCTTGACACTTTAATGCATACAACCTCAATACTAGCTATATAAGCCAGCTACACCCATCATTCTGGGTTCTTAGACTGGCGTGTGAGGAACCTGTACCTGTGGAAATTACCAATAAAAAGAAGCATTTCAAAGTACCTCTGAGCAGATCTTATCTGTGAAGGGCTGACGCAGCCAAGAAGTTCTCTACCCACTACATCCCATGGACTTAAACTACAGTATTCTAGTGATAAGTTACTCCAGTGTTTGTGACATATTCTAGGACTTTACCAACTACAGTCCACATACACTACACAGCTCTCCCCATCTACCACATACTTACCACACATACACCAACCATCGTATCACTGTAGACCAGTGCTGCATGCTGGTCTACAGTTCAGCCCAAGGCTATCAGCAGGCGGGTCTTTGCCCTCCGGCCACCGTTTGCCACCGGGGCTGGCCGCCTGGCCGCCCCTAACCCCCTAAATTCTCCAGGCTGTTCCACCAAAGCCACCCCGAGGCGACCAACAGGCGTACACAAGGCCCCCGCCAGGCGCCCCTATAGCTGGCCGGCCCCGGCTCAGCGATACACTCACAGCGGCATTGCTGCTGATGTCTGGTGGACATTTGCGGCACTAACTGTAGTTCTTGGCTCGCCAGCCAGCCTGCTGGGAGCTTAAAATCAAATGAAACAGTTTTCCGCCAGCTGTGCCTTGCGGGGACGGTTGCGCTCATAACGCCCAGCCTCCCGGTGACCACCAACAGGGGCCTATGAGCTCTCATGAGCTGTTCCACCAAGCAGATTATTACTGCTGGTGGGAGGTTTATTAGAGTCCGAGTACCTGTCAGTGGCCTACACATATCACATCATAACTTTGCCCAAACACAACTTTGAGACTCAAAATGAAAAACGAGATCTGGGGAAAGATATAAGCAATCTAATAACTACGATTATTTGCTAATAAAACATTGGTAATTCAAGCTATTGATCAACCAATGTAAACAAACTCTTGACACCCCTGTGTAACAATCCATTTATCAAATAAAACCTTTATTTTCATGGTATTAACTGTTTGATAATCATCACCCTGGTATCTGGAAGGAAGATCAGTATATAACCTAAAATCTTTCTATATTGATCGCTATTTTTGTTGTTGTAATTGTCAACAAGTCACCTGCATGGGTGGTCTTCTATCGCTGCAATTCATATATATCATATTACAGTCAATTGAAATCATACATTCTCTCCATTTTAGGACAATGTGTTACAAAGACAACCATGGGGTTGAGTAGACATGATATTTCTCTATTTTCTATAATACAGATATATGGGTACTGTGCTAAACATGTATAATGAAGTACAAATTATGTTGACCAGATAATAAGAATTCAGATCATTTTAGCATAATATCAATACTGATAGTTATAGTTTTGTCTAGCATGCATAGCTACACCTTTACTGGTACCTAGCTGGGGTCTTCACCTCTCTTCCCCTTCTTGTGAAAGTCTATTGTCCACCCTCAGCCGTGCTTTTGGTTGGGGCCTGATTATTCAGGTTTTTTGTTTCCGCAATTTCTGGGGTTTTGGTTGGTTTGGGTGTTGGTCTAGGTACCGTGATTTGTGGGGTCGGGGCCTGATTGCCTGGTGCTTCAACCCTTACTTCGGTTTCACCACTCTCTGTGTCTGTGTTATTTTCAAAGTCCCCAGTTCTCATTACATCTCTGCGATTCCTTCTATAGCATATAGCCTATGATCCATGGGTGACACCATGACACCCCATGAGTAGGTGTTCTTCACTAAAGCAGGTGGAAAAGAAGTGAGTGATAATTGGGAAATGTCACAACTTTAGCCTTACTCACATATTTATATAAAGTGTTCCATATGGAAAATATCATGTCTTGGGTTTAATCATTATGTCATTATGGGGATGTTTCTCCATTCCAGGAGTGCTTTGGGATGGGTGTAGAGAGTCAAGGGAACCATGGTAAAATATTGAAAGGAAGTTGAATTTCATAAGAACAAAGAGCCAGAATACAGGTTTGTCCCCGGCCACCTAGTGCCTGCTTCGTGAACTAACAATGGCTCTGTCCCCTATAGGTTCTCACCCCTTTTTGTACTTAATAGGACCTACACCTGTGACCTTGGCCAACATCTAGTCGTTAGATGTGCACATTCTCACCTTTTCTCCTGCCTGGAGCTGATCTCTCATTTTTTAGAGCCGACCTGTCATAATAATGTTTGGCTCTCTCTGCCTTTTTCTCAAGGGCATCATATAAACTGACCTGTATCAGCTTAGGCAGAAGCTGTTTGGTAGTGTTTGGTATGGTGGACCGCAGGCGCCTGCCGAGATTGAGTTGCGCTGGTGAACCGAGGCAATCTATGGGGGTGTTTCTCCATTCCAGGAGTGCCAAATTTAGATCTGAATGGGACTGTTTGCATTTTTTTATGATGCTTTCTAGAATTTTGACCTGGCTTTCTGCAAAGTCATTGCTCTGGGGGTGTTCTGGTGATGAATTAATGTGTACAAATTTGTACTCTTCTTGGAAATCTCAGAAGACTTGACTGTCATACTGGGGCCCACCATTTGTGACAACCTGTTTGGGGATACCTTGTGACCCGAAAACCTTTGCTAAAAATCTCTCACAGATTGACTTGTGCTGTCTTCCGACAACTTTGTGTATTCTACAAACTTTGAATAGTAGTCTGCAACAAGAACATAAGTTTTGCCAGCGAACATCAACAAATCACTGGCAACTTTCTGCAATGGCCTAACAGGGATTTGAGTGATTAACATCGGTTCTTTTTGTTGTTTTGGTCTGTTCTCGGCACATACAGTGCAGCACTCACAAATCTCTGTGATTTGAGCTGTCATACCTGGCCAATAAAATACATCTTTGGCCCTCTTTACAGATTTTTCTATGCCCAAGTGGCTATGGTGTACTTGTTTCAACATATCTTTTTGCATGGGTGTTGGGATGACTAACCTATCACCTCATAATACTAACCCCTCACTTAAGTAGATCTTGTACCAAACACTCCGGTATGGCCTGACCTCTTTCGGCGTAGCTGACTTGTTGTGAGGCCAGCCCGACATTGTATATTTGTGCAACATCTGCATCGTAACATCATTATTTGTGGCTTCTTTGAGCTCTGTCAACCTTACATCGGCGATAGGGGAAATTTTGTACCGTGTGTACGGTGAATTCATTGTCCTGTACCTTTTCAAGCATGCACAAACCTCTGCTTAAAGCGTCTGCAACCAACAGGTCCTTACCTTTGACCCATAGTAATGAGAAACAGTACATTTGTGTTTTCAACATCATGCATTGTATACGAGGTGGCACTGCCCCGAGGGGTTTCTTGTGCAGCGCCTCAAATGGTTTGAGGTCTGTTATTACTGTGACGTCACTTCGTCCATATATATAATCGTGGAACTTCTCACAGCCCCAGGAAATCACCAACATCTCTTTCTCTATCTGACCGTAATTCTTTTCAAACTTTGTCAATACTCGTGAGGCATATGCTACCAGTCTGTCGTTTTAGAACAGACACCCCCAAAGTCCATAGCTGGACGAATCTACAGAGACTTTTAGTGGGTCATTCAGGTTGTAATATGTAAACACTGGGGCTGTTGAGATGTCTACTTTGAGCTGTTTGAATGCTTTTTCTTGGGCTTCATCCCAGTACCAAGCTATTTCTGTATTCCAGACATTCTTAGGGGGGCAGCTGTTTTTGACAGATTGGGGATCAATTTCCCTACGTATGTGACCATTCCTGACCACCTTGTCACATCCTCTACAGATTCTGGGGTTGGGAATTCTGTGATAGCTTTGACCTTATCTGTGTCTATTTCGACACCTTTGTTTGAGAATTTGTGGCCTTAGTACCGAACTGAGCTGACTGCAATTTTGCACTTTTCTTTGTTTAAGGACAACCCTCTCTCGAAATCTCTGTCTAACACATTCTGTAATATCTGGTCATGCTCCTTTACGTCACGTCCTGTGATAATAATGTCATTGCGTATGATCTCTACCCCTCCTATACCCTTGAATACTTCAGTGACTGTTCTCTCCCATACTTCCGATGCTGATGATATGCCAAATGGCATTCTCTGAAATTGGTACCTGCAAAAAGCTGAGTTGAATGTTAGCAATTTTGATGTTGACTCTGTGACCCTGATTTTATAGAATGCTTGCCCTGCATCTAAAACCGAAAAGTCAGTCTTGCAGCTACATCTTCGATTGTACACATTGGGTAGTGCTCAAACTGTATTCCTTTGTTTAATTGCTTGGGGTCTATGCATAGTCTTAACTTACCATTTGGCTTCTCAATAATTACCAAAGAATTGACCCATTCTGTGGGTTCTGTTACCTGTTCAATGACATCCTGTTGTTCAAGGGAGTCTAAAGCCTCTTTTAACCTTTTTAGCATTGGGTGTGGGATTCTCCGAGGTGGGTTGACTACTGGGCGTACCTGAGGGTTCATCTTACAGTCATATACTACACCTTTTACACACCCTAGGTCCCGGAACACTGGTTTGTATTTGGGGTTTGGCAGTATGGCTGACGACTTACACTCTGTAGTTTTACCCACCTCACACACCCTTTTTACCAGAACTACCTCCGAGCATGTGTGGAGGCCCAATATAGGGGTTGCACTATCTACAATCATGAACTCTTCAGGATAGAACTTGCCTTTGTGTTGTACCTCTAGGACAACTTTACCATGAGGGTGTACCTTTTTTCCAAAGTAACCAACCTCGCCTTAGTGGGGAGTATTTTGTGTTGGGCGACTTCTAGGTCATATATTTCTTTTGGCATGGTATTTACCTCACTACCTGTATCTAGCTTAAACCTTATTTGCTTGCCTTCGACTGACACACCCACTTTCCACTCTTTGATCTTTGGGAATGCTTCACTTTTCTCACTCTGCATCTTTACCTTATGAATGTTTTGTACTTTTTCAACCTCATTGACTACCTCTAACATTTCGAGATACATGCAGTCTTCCTGTTCATCATAATAGTCACCATCTCCGTCATCTTGGATTTCATGTGTGTCCTTTGAATACCCCAGTTTAGAGTAATGTCCCCACCCCTGACATTTGTGACACACGACATTCGTCGCTGGACATATGTCGTGATAGTGCTTTGTGTAGCCACACTTTTGACACGGCTCGCTTGACTGGCTGTGGTCCTCTTTGGGCTGGTTGTCGCGCCTGTCTCTGTGTTAGCTGCCACAACCCCTGCCATGCTGGCCCAGGCCACCACTGCGACCGCTGCCACGACTGCCGCCACGGCCTCTTCTATACGGCGCATCCACCTTTGCGCTTGCTGCTGTCTCGGGTGCTTCAGCTCTCCTTGTGCACATCTCATGCGTAGAAAATATCTGGATGGCTTTAGCCAGCATTAGGTCAGTCTCATCATCTCTCAAGTTTATCAGACAGTTTTTCATCAGTAACCATTCCTCCCACCAGCTAGTCCCTTATAGCGCTGTCCTATGCCTCGCCAAAGTTGCAGGTTTCCGCAAGTTTCCTGAGGCTGCTTACGAATTGGGTGGCTGACTCACCAGTGTTCTGTTTTCTGTCATAGAAGCTCTGTCTTTTAAGCATTTTGCACTGCCTCAGTACACAGTAGTCTTTGAACTTGGCTATGACTAGGTCATATTTAACTTTCCATCTTCTTTGTCAAATTTAAATGACTCGTACACGGCCCTGCCCTTGGGGCCTATGAGATTCAGGAGCATCATGACACATCTTTTCTCTGCTGCAGTTTCAAACCCACTGGCTGACATGAATATGTCAAACTCTGCTATAAAAACCTTCCAATTGTGAGCCACATTCCCCTGGAAATCAAGGTCTTTGGGAGGCTTAAAGAGTGATACCATCTTGGTATGACAGACTTATTACTGAACTTATTTCACGTAGCCCAGGCCTTGATATGGGACATGTACATGTGGCCTGGTAATGTCTTTGTTTTTATTACTTGACAATGGTTGACAGTGATACTTGACTTCTGACTTCACTGGGTAGTACATCTAGTTTTTGTAAACAGTCTTGTATTGGGTGGTCATTGCCATCCTGAATACAGTACTTACTGTGTCATGTAGTCTCACTATTGGACTACATATTATAGGCCTAACATGACCCAACACATCATATTTCCAAGTTTACTTCTGACACCATGTTACAAAGACAACCATGAGGTTGAGTAGCTCTGCTGGAAGTCTGTGCTGTCGCACGTTTATTAGTCAATACAAAATTACAAGGTTGACATGCCAGTTGGCGCTGCAGGCGCTATATGACGTCGCACAACATAACACAATGTACTGTGATACGACCACTATAGCCGTTTAAAATTTTAAGCATCATCAGACATCAATCAATTGACAGTAACAGTTATAATGTTCTCAATAATGAATACATGGCAAGTAGCCTAGTTCCATAAATATAGCACAAAAAGAAGAGAAAAACAGAAGAAAAACAAAAATGAGTTGAGTTGATTTGGTTGATGAGACAGATAAGGATGATGATGATGATGATGATGATGATGATGATGATGATGATGATGATGATGATGATGATGATGATGTAGGTCAGTGATGCCTAGAAAATTCAAGAAGTTCCCCCTAGATAGATTCTCTTTTATACTGAATCATGTGGTGGTTGGGTCCAGAACAGTTAGTTTGCAAATGGCATTTTTAAATGAACTTTTGGAAGGCAGTTTTTTTGTTTCTGGTGAGAGATAATCCAAAGTTTTTCTCCCTGATATCTAAGTGATTGTAAAATTTGGTTTGGTGGCATTGAGGTTTAAACATAAATTTTCTAGTTGACCTTAATACCATCGCATTCTTCCTCAGTCTCATCCAGTTCCATCTGGCCTATGTCCCTGAATGTTTTAATATATGTTTTACGCATTTAAGTGAGAACTAAATCCTGCCTCCGGCGCTGCAACATAGTGCCTGTCATGCAGCTCTTTGACAGTGCACACCATGGTATAATCTCTCAAGCAAATTCTTAGAGTATAGGGAGCCAAAGTGAACCCGCTCCAACCACAGATAGCCGGTCGCAAAATAGTATTTCCGGATATAGGCGCACAGTGCTTAGACTATGTAGGTTCGAGATTATATGTCTCATTCTCCAATCATTTAGATCCAAATTTTTAACAAACTTAACAACTGTCATCGTAGTTTCAAAACAGAGTTATTCAGAGACGATAGTAGTAAACCTCACTTCGAAAGTAACAAAAAAGACCAAAAACGAAAGTCTAGCCTCAAACCCCCATAGCTTTAGCACTAAGCCTCGTTCTTACTGGCCACCGGAAACATTATTTTGTAGGTGGGTATCTGTGGTTTCAGCGGGTTCACTTTGGCTCCCTATGGTTTTGCAGCCGTTGCATTTTATTCAACCAAGTTCTGTTGAATCAATCCAAAAATAATGCTGAATAATCCAGAATCTGCAGTATTACATGTTTATAGAGCTTGACTGCAACTACTTTAGATAGCTGGTCTCTTAGCCGTATGAACATAAACAATTTATGAGTCATTCTCTTTAGTAGGCTTCGCTATTGCCGCTCGAAGCTCAAACTAGCATCTAAGTCAGAGGGCTGTCTAGTGCGTACTCGTCGGAACCAATCAGAACTTGTCAAACTGATGCTATAAATAGAATAATGAACTACGTTATCCCTTTCACCACCAAGCTAGGAAATCGAGGTCGTCAATATCTGCCATGCTTTCTTTGACCATCACAGCCCTATGTCTTTACTTTGTGCCGTACAAACCGGACTATTGAAAGCTGCCCTGTGATTGGTTCCAACGAATATGCACTAGACAGTGGTGTCAATACCAGAGTCCAGCTGGTTTAGTCCAATAAAGATTGGGGTAAAGTGTGTACTAGAGATCTTCGCTGGATTGCCAATACACTTTAGTCTTTTTAGAGTTTATTGTCAAACAATTAGAGTCACACCAGTCCTCGAAATTGATCTCAGATAGCGATCGTTTTAACGGCAATCAGCCAGCTATTTTCCAGTTCTCTATGATGGTTTATACGATGGTTGACACATGAACAAGAATTTACTTCGGTGGTTCACGATGAATATTTCTACAAACATGTCACACAAGAAATAAATCATCTGTTAAATATTATGAGAGCTTCCGTTTTAATCATTGGCCAAGGTACAAGGACCATATCTGCTAGGTCTTGATTGGATTGAGCAATTAAGTCTAGATTGTTCATCTGTACATGTACTCTCTGAGGTAGACTTAAAGTTTGTGGGTTTGTGGGTTTGATTTAACATCCAGTTAACCATTGCAGGTTCTCACCAGACTTTCTCAAGGTTCTTTTACACCACAAGGGTGGTGATCGAATCTATGAAATGAATTTAGGAAGAAACCTCACCCCTACACATTTACCGAGGTGAGAGTTCTTTTACTTCCCACACCACATAGACATGGTTTGAGAAGGATTGGCCTTTGATATAGCAGTAAATCTACCACTGCTGGGGGTGAAGGAGAAAAGTGGCTGCAGTGGGACCCAAATCAACAAAGTCTGACAACCTTGGGATTACAAGTCCAGTGCTCTTTACCACTGAGATAACTCCCCACCCCGGTCGCTTTTGCTATGCTTGCGTGCAAGCATATCCGGTCTGCACCACAAGGAGGCAAGGCGACCAAGAGGGTGAACAGATTGATAATTGCTATCCACCCCAGCAGACCAGTAGACTTCAAGAAGTTGTTTCCAGAACTATTCGAACCAGGACTTGGTAAGTTGAAAGTTAATGAAGCCAAGCTGTACATTGACCATGATTCTGAGCTAGGCCTCTACCTTGGTTATTTAAAAGCAAAGTTGAAGCTGAGTTAGATCTTCTTGAACATGATGGCATTATCAAAAAGGTTGAATTTGCAAATTGGCATGCACCTATTGTTCCAATTTTGAAACCAAATGGGGAAGTGAGTATATGTGAGGACTACAAACTAACTGTAAACAAAGCCGCTAAGGTTGATAAGTATCCAATTCCCAACATTGATGACATATATCAGAAACTAGCTGGAGGTGTGTGCTTTTCTAAACTAGATCTTAGTCATGCATACCAACAAGTAGTCCTTAGTGAGGAATCTTGTGAGCTCACTACAATCAATACAACCAAAGGTATATTCCAGTATACATGTCTGTGTTTTGAGGTCTTCAGCACAAGGAGAATCCTGGAACAATTATTGCAGGGTATGCCCATGGTGACAGTCTATTTGGATGATATTTTGGTGTTGGGCAGGACAAGGAAGGAGGCACATCAAAACTTGACGACTGTACTGGGTCGACTGCAGACGTGAGAAGTGTTTTTCTTCAAGATTCCATTGTCTATCTAGGTCACAAGATGGATGCTCAAGGAATCCACCCAAGTACAGAAATGGTAGAAGCACTACAGAAGGCTCAGAGACCTACTAATGTGAGCGAACTCCGCAGTTACCTGGGGATGGAGAATTATTATCACAAATTCCTTAGGATCTTAGCTCCATACTCGTACCCCTGAACCAACTATTGCAGAAGGAAGTTATCTGGAAATGGGTACCAGACCAAGATCAAATCAAAACAACTGCTGCTTTCATCGCAGGTTCTGGTACCTTACAATCCGTCATTGCCCCTGATTTTGGGCTGTGATGCATCGTATGATGTAAGTGCGGAACTCTCTCATTGAATGTCTGATGGTTCAGACAAACCTATCGCATATGCATCCAGATCCCTGGCACCAGCAGAGAAGAACTATGCCCAAATTGAACATGAGGGATTTGCTATGTCTTTGGAGTAAGCAAATTCCACAAGTACATTTTTGGACGAGAGTTTGTCATCGAAACAGACCATAAACTGCTGTTGAAGACAAACTGATGTCAAATTACCAATATAAACTAGAGTACAAGCCTGGCAAGTACCATGGAAATGCTGATGGCCTTAGTCAATTACCGGTAGCATTGCCGCCATCATCAGTACCTGTGCCTGCATAGATCATACTCTCTTTTGAGGTCCTGGGATATACCATGGTGACTGCACCGCAGGTAGTTGCTTGGACTGCTAAAGACCCAATAATATCATCTGTACACCAGCATGTTGTGCAAGGTTGGCCTTATGAAGTAAGCCGAGAGATATCTCCTTAAGCACGCGATCCACCAAGAGTGAGTTAGGGCCAGACGATGACCATGTGGAGGAATTGTGGATGTCGGCCGCTCAAATCCCTCATCGGGTCAGATTGGCTGGGACAATCTGCTTGATGGATCAGCAAATCGGCCGGAATCGGCTGAAATCGGCCGGACCAGCCCATTGAAAACCCTGTTGCCGACACCGATGCCGACTGTAAAAATCAGCCGGCCAGCCACCTCTGACCGTCTCTGAGCGTCGATTTGGTGGATTGCATGCTTTACTATCGGAGGAGGGAAGAACTATCTTCTGAACAAGGATGCCTATTGTGGGATGCTAGAGTTGTTATTCTGCCTCAAGCCAGAGATAGAGTTCTTGAGGAACTACATGAATCACATCCAGGAATTATATGAATGAAATTTTTGGCTCGCAGCTATGTATGGTGGCCAGGAATTGATGCTGATATTGAATGAAAAGTGAAAGAATGTCAACAATGTCAAATCCAATCAAAGTCTCTACCACCTCCCCAACTACACCCATGGGAGTGGCTGGGAAAACCATGGCATAGAATCCATATTGACTATGCAGGCCCCTTTGTAGGTAAAATGATTTTGGTAATTGTGGATGTACATTCAAAATACATCCACTTCTAAAGCAACCATCAACAAATTAAGACAGGCATTTGCCACTCATGCTCTTCGGTTTATGTTTATCGATAATGATACCTGCTTCACCAGTTCTGAATTCAAAGTCTTTTGCAAACAGAATGCTATCAAGCATGTATGTACATCACCATATCACCAGGCAAGTAATGGTTTAGCCAAGAGAGCTGTCCAGACACTCAAAGAGGGACTAAGAAAAACACTGGGGGAAGCACTTGATGCTAGAGTATTTCATTTTCTATCAAGGTATAGAGTGACACCACAGACCACCACTGGACAAACACCAGCTGAACTTTTGATGAAACGAAAACCATGTTTCTTACTAGATGTTCTGAGGCCCTTAGTATTAGCGACGGTGCTAGAGAGACAATCATCTTCAATTAAGAATCACCAGTCCACCAAGGGTGAATTCTATGTTGGAGATGGAGTATGGGCAGTGAACTTTGCTGGTATGCCCAAACGGATGCCTGGAGTATTAGAATTGAAATTAGGTCCTGTTACCTATACAGTACATCTTGAGGATGGAAAAGGCACATTGACCACATTCCTGCCCAAGTACCTACCAAGCCACATTATCATGAGAACAGCAATGATATGGATGCTACTCCAGTACCTACTTCCATTGCACGCCCACCACTGATGGCCAGAGGCCCCGCTACCATGCAAAGCCCCAGTATTTCACCAATTGACCATGAGGCTAATGAGCAAGACAGCAATGTGCCTCCTACCCTTAATCATCTGCCTCCTACACCAAACCAAATAACTTAAAAGACAGCTCCACTTTTGACTCCCACTATTCGAAAGTCAACCAGAATAAGTATACCACCAGAGAAACTGAATTTATAAAATGTTGGGTATGGTTATGAATCAGGTAAAAAAAAATTGAGTTTGAAAGAATGTCAATGTAGTTAACATTGTGTATCAAGAAGTATAGTTTCTGTGACTATCAGTGAAAGCAAAAGCAAGCTATTTCATGACAAGTTTTACCTATATGGGACATGGGACATATCAGGGTATTGCTCATTATTTTGAGTTGTAAAGGTATATAAAAAAACAACTAAAATGGGAGGAGTGTTATATATATGCTCTGTGTTGTGAGACCTTAATATATACTCTGTCACAACCTGGTAATATTGGTATCATTTTAATCGTCTTGAAATTCCTAAGATGATAGGATGTTTATTTCTATAGGTCATCGTGATAGATTTTTCATTAAATCGCTGTGAAAGCAGGAAGGTGACATGTTTGTGGGGGTTTTTTTTGCCTAAACAATTCTGTTGTTCAATCTATGACAGGAAATCATAGACATAAAACAGGTATATCATATACCGGTATATACCAACAGATAGGCCTCAGCATTCTAACAATGTTTTGATTGTAAAATTCGGTCATATATTTATGACAGAAGAACAATTTATATTTTCATTATTATAGTGGTATTACACACTTGCTGCAGTGTTGGCTTCACTCTTACAGTGCTCGCCTCGTTCTGGGGTGCGGAAATTTCGCTGGTGTCCGGCTGGTCCTCTATGAAATACATAGAACCAGCAAAACCCGTTATCACGGCGATCGTCGCGCCACGCTTATGTGCAAGTGGTGAATAGCGACAGCGGACATGACCACAATGATATATTGTTGTGTGTCTGCAAGATATTGTCCACATGAACCGTATCTTTTCAAGAGATGCAGTTGAAAACCTTATTCATTTTAGGCACTTTGAGCATAGTCCTGAGCATTGGCAGGTAGGGGATAAAGGTCCTGCTTCTGCCGCGCTATCTGTTTCTGTTTTGGTGTTCCAACAACATATCACAGTGCGCATGCAACCGTGTCAGAGTCCTCAGGTCCTGTTCCGTTGTCAGCGTTGGTGATCTGACAGTGACCTTCATGTTAATCATCAGCCTTGTCATTCAGCGAGCCTTTGCGAAGGTTTGAAGACTGTCCATTTGGCACATAGACAGACTCTGAGTATGTGGTGAATGTTAGGCATCAACTCGAACCACTTCCTCCTGGGCCGGAGGCATCAGGGAATCAGTAAATTTGGACTGTTTGGTCAAGTTTCACTTCAACAGAGTCCAATCCCTTTTGTGGCTCCGCCATGTTGGAAAACCACAGAAAGGTGTAAGAAGTAATAGTTCACTGAAGATCAATTTTACTCATAAATCCTCCATTAACCATCCCAAAGACTGAGCCAAACTAAACACTGCTTACATACATACCAGCAAGTAGCCACTGCTTGTACCCAGCGAGCACCATATCTCTTTTGGTATCCGCCAACCAGCAACAAAAGGTAGACTTAAGTGTCTCAGAAGCAATGATCAGGTGAGAATATATGAAATAATAGCTCACATAAACGCCATTACCAGTTTGCTATTCTGGTAGTCGCTGCGTTCTTTTTGTCAATATAGTCAAAATGTTGAGTCATCTCATATTACTGGGAAATATTTCCTGCTTTTAAACAAAGTAAAGAGTCCCCACAGCTGCCACAAGCTGCACTGCATTCTCTGCTATACCGCAAGAATATGACCACTTCCCAATTTTGGAAATTATTATCATTTTTGTAATAAAAAAAAATAAAAAAAGAAGATCCCCGTGCCTCTGATGGTACATAAAAAAATTGTCCACACCTGTGGAGGTTACACTAAAATCCGACACCCCCATCAGGATTCAAAAAAGGCTTTTGTGTACCATCAGAGGCAGGGGGATCAACTTTCTACTCTGTGACTGAGGCTGGTCTAGGCTTTACAGTCTAGGTCTGCCAAGGTGCCACTCCCCCAGCAGATCTTTCACATGAGAAGAGTGCTAAATCTCTGCTAGGAGAGTGCAAAAAGTGGAGGCATTGGGCGCTAATTGTAAATTGGAGATTAATTGACTGTCAAGACATCTGACGGTTTATTTAGTCACTCCTCGCGATGACGTCACATCTCGCCCTTCTCAGGTGCCGGCTTCAAAGACATCAAACGCCCTTCAGCCAAAACTCCGACAGTTACCCGGAGCAGAAAAGCCGAACAAATTGAAGCTAGGGTATCCGCCCTCGATAACAAAATCAAAGAATTCGGCGGCAGGTTCGGTCCTATTGAAAGACTCCTGCGAGCAATGGCGGCACCGGCTGAGGTCCCGGAAAAAGAAACGGAATTACCAAGCGAAACAACTCCGGAATTGTCTCCAGTTCAAAGACGGAAGGCTCGAGCTGCCGGTGCCAGGTCAGATTTCCGTTTTGCTCCGTACAAGACAATTTCTCCGGTGACCGAATCCATCATAGAAGCAAGAAAAGAAAACGCGGCCCGCGACCCTGGATATCCAGGCACCACGCAGCGCGCCGCATCAAGCTTCACACTCTCCGCCCTGAGGCCCCTATCCATAGAAGAGTCCTCGGAGAGGGGGGGGGGAGATACAAGATCAAGTCCAGCGGATCCTGGAGGGGGCACAACATGTCCTCGGGGGAAAAGGTAAGAAGGAGAAGTTTTTTCCCCATGTACATGTATTCCGAGGCCCGGATAAAGCCAAGACAAGCCTCAACGAGCTGACAATAGCAGAGTATTTGTGGGGTCTATTCAGGGTGGTGGACGACGCAGAATACCCCCCCGAGTGGATCCCCCCCACCATGGCTCACATGAGAGATATCCTCGAGGACGCTCGTGATTACTCCTTCGATCAGGTGCGAGGATGGTCGGAGGAGGTCCTTAGCAGGATCGCGGAAGGACGCCTCCAGCGGGCATGGGAGAATTCTAACCATATTCAACTATTACGGATGTCGATGTCCAGATCCCCCCTGGGCAGCCTCTGACCCCCCTCTGCGTCGACCTCGGGGAAGACCAAGAAGCCGGAAAAGGGTACGGATAGACAGGACCTGAGGGGAGGACCTCCCTGCAAGCCCTTCAACCAAGGCACCTGCGCCCTCCTCAACGGCCACCTGGACAACGGCCTGAAGCAGATCCATATCTGCGCCTACTGCCTCTGTAACCTCGCCTCTTACCACCCACATCCGGAAAAAGAGTGCAGGATTAAGCAGCGACAGCTATCCGCCCAGAACAACCGCCCCGAGGCCCACCACAAGAAAGCTACCAGTTAACCTTTTCCGCAGTAGGCTCCCCCAAGCCTACTAACCAGGGGTACCCAGCCTCGAGGCAAGCCTCGCAAGGCCGGGAATTCGAGCCTCACGACCCAAGCAAGCCTGCTCCCAACGCCCATCGACACTCCACTCAAGCCTCAGGGCTCGACTCAAGCCTCGGCTTGAGGAACACCAAATTATCCGTGAGTAGTACAAGTGCTTTCTCTCCAATTCCCAAGGACGGATACTGTATTACCGGAAATGTGATCACTGATACGAGTAATGTATGGCCCCCACCTCGTGGCGACCGTGCATGTGGTGGATGCCGCCGATTCCCGCAAGATGGCGCCACCTACACTAATGCCAACATATGCCGCCAGTCCCCGTCAGGTGGCGGCACACCACTTCAGGTCCCCCATCCAACAGGGGACAGGGACAACGACCTGGCCAGAGGACTAACGGCCGCCACAGCCTCTCCAGTAGCGGCGGTCGACCCCCCTCAATGGATCAGCCCGGAGCAATATGCTGGGATTATACTGGAGAAGTGGCCGGCACCTCGACAGAGTCTCTGGCGGCCGTATCAACTCCACCTCCATGCATATATCAAGGCAAAAGCCTCTGGCCTCCCCAATTACTTAGGTGCGAGAGTTCCCCTACCCTCGGGTCTCAATATCCCCGCCTGGAGGAGGACCCTGGAGGGATACCACGATGCCCTCCTCGTGGACTACTTAGAATTTGGCTGGCCGTTGGGGTATACTAGGACAACCCTCCCGACCTACACCCTCCCGGGAATTAGGGACGCAATGACCCTTCTCCAGGTGAAGGGCCAGGGTGCATACATCTGGAAGGCGGACCTGGCTCTGGCCTACCGACAGCTTAGGGCCAACCCACTCGCCTACCCTCTCCTGGGCATCACCGGTGCCCGTGGTACGTACATAGACCTGTGCCCCCCCTTCAGGGCCAGGCTCTCGGCGGCCGCCTGTCAGCGCACAACGGTCGCTGTGATTTACCTACTGGCCGGGAAAGGCTACACAGCCCTAGTATACCTGGACAATTTCTTCGGGGTGGAGGAATCACAGGAGAAAGCGGACCAGGCATACAAAGCATTCCTTGCCCTCGCGGCGGACCTTGGTCTCGCCCTCTCGGCGGATAAGTGCCACCCCCCACCAAACGCCTCGACTGGATAGGCTACAACATTGACATTGCGGAAGGCCTGGTTACTATACCACGACCAAAAATGGATGAGATCGCAGCCCTTGCCTCCCACTGGATGGCCAAAGTCGCTATAGATAAGACACGCCTCCAGTCGTTGATAGGCAAAATCGTTCACGTCTCCAGGTTTGTCCTCCCTGCCCTCCTTGCAGGCCTAAGGAAGGTCAAGCCGAACAGCCTGATAGGCCTGGCGAGGGAGGTAAAAGCGGACCTGGCATGGTTCGCAGCATATGCCTCGGCATGGAATGGTATCGCTCTCGTCGACCCTCCTAGGGCCCCAGTCGTTATTCAAGTAGTATGTGGAAAAGGGGGAATAGCGGCGGCGTCGGGAGGACGATACTTCGCACAACCTCTAACACCAGAAATACAAGTCCTCGTAACGAAGCCTCGCCACCTCCAGGTCTGTGGCATCTACATAGCCTGCGCAACCTTTGGCCCTCGAGTCCCCCAAGGTGCCCGGATAGTGGTCGAGCTGGACCTCCTCCCGGGTCTTGAGGCCCTCACCACAGGTAGAACTAAGGATCTGGTCGTTGCGGCAGTCGCGAGGCAAGTCTGGCTCCTCTTGGCGGGAAAGGATGTTGACCTCGCCCTCAGCCAGACCTCGGGCCAGGCCCTCGACCTCCCGGCAGCCGCGGCCCGCGCCCTAATCTCAGCCCCAGTGGTTCCTTGGGCTACCTCTCTAGCGGAAGAACTCGGAGCCCAGCTCGTTCCTCCCACACTGCCGTCTCCATTCCTGTCACTGATGTGGTAATCTCGTTCCAGGTGCGACCGGTCTTCAGGCCCAGATGTGGGCCTTGCTTCAGGCAGCGACGTCGGCATCAACTCAGGCCAACAAGGATCCCCAGGCCAGGACCTACCTCAACTTTGCAGCGTGGTATCAGCTGGACCCCCTCGCGCCGTCAGTACGGGAAGCTGGGCTGTATGCTCAGTATTTGGTCAATTCCCTCCAGGCCCCGACCTCGCGCCAGAACTATATATCTGGTGCTCGGGCCTGGATAGCGGCCCACGGGGGCTCTCCGGATTCACTCTCCAACCACCTCGTCAAGCAAGTTCTCCAAGGGGCGGCTCGCATGACGTCCCACGTCCCGTCGCAGGCCCCTCCCCTCTCAGCCGACCTCGTCGCGGCCCTCGCGACCCTCGTGGACTCGGCGGGCCGTCCGGCTCGAGTCTTCAAGTCGGCCATACTTCTAGGTTACGCGACCATGCTTCGCGGTTCTAACCTCATCTCTCCCACACCCTCCTGCGCAGAGACATCCAGCAGGAGGGGGGGGGGCTCAGGATAATTATCAACTCCTCTAAAACCATCAGAGACTCGGCTCACCCTGCCTCCCTTCTGGTGGCTCCCACGTTCACTCAGCATTGCCCGGTGCAGGCCTGGAGTCGCTACAAGGAGACGAGCCTGGCTCCTCCTTGGGCTCCAGCCTTCCTGACTCCGTCGGGAGCGCCGCTGGCCTCGCGCCAGCTGACGGCTTTTATCCGCCTCGGTCTGGGGAAGGTCGGTATTCCGGCCCCCGAGCGGTTTTCTATCCATAGTCTGAGACGGGGAGCCGCCCAGGATGCAGCCTCCACCCCCGGTATCGCACTCGAGGATATTATGGTGCATGGTACCTGGAAATCGAAGACAGGCCTCGGGGCCTACCTCCGCCCTGCTTTGGTCTCTCAAGCCCTCGCGGCCAAACTGGCGAAATATTGACTCTCCAAGTCAGGCCTCTCGCCCTTTGGCGTATTCTGACTTTAACTCATCAAAAATCTTCACCAATTTCAGATTACCATGTTAATCTACAGTAATAAATCGTTTAACTGCCAATTTCTTGTGTTGAGTTAATTGGGCGCTAATTGTAAATTGGAGATTAATTGACTGTCACGACATCTGACGGTTTATTTAGTCACTCCTCGCGATGACGTCACATCTTGCCCTTCTCGGGCGCCGGCTTCTAAGACATCAAACGCTTGTTTGACCACCACCCGCCCCTCAACTATGTTTTTAAAAATCATTAAGGGCGTATTCTGACTTTAACTCATCAAAAATCTTCACCAATTTCAGATTACCATGTTAATCTACAGTAATAAATCGTTTAACTGCCAATTTCTCGTGTTGAGTTAATTACCCATAATGCACCAAAATATGGCCGCTGTTACCTGGCCTATAATGTAGGTCAGGCTTCCAGGGCCCTGTTTTTTAGTCACAACCATTGTGAGCCCAGGAAGCCCCAAGCTCTACCAGCGATTTCACGACAGTTTGGACGACAAAAGATGGTCGGTGTGCTATAGACGGTGTCATAGTGCGCCATGGACAATCGCCGCTAAAAGTGTTGGCCGTCACGACAAGTATAGAACTGTCTTAGGTTCTATCAGACTTGGACAGTACAGTTTTAACCTAATATTTAAAATTCAAACGCAAATAGCGGTGAATGGGCGTGGCAGATCTTCTTCATATTTAGAGCGATTATAGGTTATATATTTCTTGAAATCGTGTGATAGTTTCATGGCTTAAATTCTTCAGGAAGTAAGTGAGATTCTGCGTTACACCAGCAAGAGTCTTCCGATTCCAATACCTGTACTACCCTGGACCCGGGAACCAGCTATGTTTGTCATGTGACAGCTGCAGAGGGTCAAGGTCGCCGCATAAATTAGCAGAGGCATGCTATTACACTAGCCACCAGAGCAGACGTTTGCTATGACGAAATTCAATCGCGAAAATCGGGGAATTGAGGCCGATCTTCATATTTGGTACGATTATAGGTTATATGTATCCCTTACTCATATTAAAATTTCATTGCTTAATTCCTAGAGGAAGTGAAGTTTCACATTCGGTACCACATGTACATAGTTGTCTTAGACCTACAACACTTTGGGCGACAAATTGACCCACGTGACCGTATGATTGTCATGACTATAGCACACCTCACACTGCCCTACGTGTCGTAGACTGACGACAAATGGCCGATCCTCTAAGATATCACGTCTATAGGCACTGACGGCAAAAACATGTCGTTATCAACGATTGTCGTGACTGAAAAACAGGGCCCAGGCTAGGTGCCAGACATGAAAATCCTCACAGGGGGCAGCACTGACACCGACACTACAGGTTAACAGGGTAATGCATGACACACCAGAAAGAGGGGAATTGATTGGAGGCCATAATTAACCACTAATCAGAATGATGAATCGTGTGCATATGACCACATAGAACCAATGGGTGTGGAGCTTACTACCAGCCGCTGTGAATCCTGCCTAATATATACGGGTCTGGTCATACATCGGCAGTCACTCGCGTTGTGTGCCTCGTGTTTTCAACATAATTATTATCATTATGATGCATTACAATAGCATTATACTGGTGTTTTACTAAACAAAATCAACATATAGATAGGCTTTTGTATGACCAAAGGTGATCATGTGATTTTAGAATGAAATCTGATTGGGTGATTTTAGTGGCTGAAAGTGCTTGCTTATATATCGCTGACTGTAGAGAATTGAACCATGCCGATTCCGTGTAGACGATTATGTGGGCGAATTGTGCTTTTATTGGGGAGAATATCAAATATGTTTGATTTTCTCACTCATCTAATGCCGGGGACACACCAAGCAAGTGAAGGCGGTGAACTCTGGAATCGCCAATACAAAATAGCATGTATGTGACACATCATTTCATGGTAATCTCACCCAGCGATAATTCAGCATATTAGAAGCAACAATCAGTTGAAATATGAAATAATAACTCACAGACATGCCATTTTTCTGATGGCGATTCTGGAAATCACTGTATTTCTTGCTTGTAATCCTACCCCTCATATAAATATCCATAGACTTAACATGGTGTAACTGTATGCCACGGTTATGGCATAAAATATTTATATGCCACTGGTGACATATGAAGTTAAAAACATGTAACAGGGTAGGATAAAATCTAAACATCACTCAATTTCATATAATTGTTTATATGCCATTCATTGTCTTCGGCTACAGATATCACTCAGCTCCGCTTCGTGATATCATGCCGCGAAGACAACTCATGCCATATAAACAATCATATGAAATTTCGTGATGTTTCATGATAGTACGTCTCCCAGTTAATGTTGAGACACACTAAGTGGCGATCTCTGGATCTCTGAAAATGGCATGTATGCCAGATATTATTTCATAGTAATATCTCCCACCTATGATCTAGCATTTTGGAAGCAATAATCAGGTGATATATAGACTAATAGCTCACATACATTTAGGAACAAATTGACTTTATTGGAACAGTAACTAGTTCCCAGTATGTCCACATGAGGGCAGGGCGCTCTACCAATGACAGCTTGAGTTGTTCAGTGTCATGAGTGGCCTCCTGACATGTGTGACAGGATGGAATAGGCGCTCAACTGGAATGATCTGGTCATCATTGGCTGTTGGTACAACAGCCAATGAGAGCAGAGCTCACAGATGCCAAACCTGTCATGTCAACCCCCTGCTAGGGGTATAAAAGAAGGACCCTTTCTTGTCAATAAACAGTTAGTTAGTCTTAAGTTCTGACTCATAGTAATACCTAGTATTAAAATATGTGTTTGAGTTCTGACTCTCTTCTCTGAAGGTCTACTCTTTATGCAAGTAAGGCCCAAGACTTTAAAACTGGTTTGGTGTGTCTCCGGATTTATCGCTCATGTTTATGTCTGCGATTTTTTAACTTGCTTACATCCAAGTCGCTCTTATTTCCCAGCGATTAGAGGGCACACCAAATGATTCTATTTCTCACTCAACTTCTCACGGTGCTGACAGGCCTATCAGAATTGTGTGAACGTCGATATTTCAGCTGAGTGGTTAAAGTCACATAATTAGTAGACAAATCACTGTTCATCTTCACATCTTGTCGTTTATTCATTACAATGAAGTGTTCATTTTTGTGGAGCACCTTGGTATCTATCATTTTGGTTGCTTTAGCTTGACAAAGTCCAAATCTTATCATAAATTAAAGCTCTGTTCAGTGGAAGAGCTCTGACAATGTGTACATTTTTATGCCGCCGGTCGCCTGATGCCAAAGGGGTGAAGGCTGGCCTGCTCTCCTGTTAAAGGCCTAGTTGGTGGAAAACTCGCTTTACTTATTTACCATGTTGCTCCACAGACTTTAAAAAGTCCGGGGAGTTGCATATGTTCACACTTCAGGTAGGAATCTTTGAAACGTTCAAAACTGCAAGCAATGTGTAGGGATATTACGGTCTACACTTCCATACAATGTACTTTCGTGGGAAACTATAGGTTACTACCCTTATTATGTTTTGAGAAGTGAATAGTGATATAGAGAATCAGACGATATAAAGGAGATCTGAATTTGAAGAGCTATAAATAGCTACCACAAAAAAAACACTCAAAGTCAAAAAACATTTCTCCTTCCGTTCCTTTATTATCCGTGACACTTGGTCAATAATCCTAGTTGTACTTGGTGACAATTAAATATCATAAAAATAAGGAAAATATATAAATGAGCACAAAAGTGCTTTGTACTCAGCGTGAGTACATGGAGATGTGTGCAAGTGTAAAATGCATGAGACTATTAGCTAGCTTGAGGCAAGTAAACCCGAAAGAAAATATTTTATAAAACAATACATAAACAATGTATGTATACATGCAGGTGTGAAACGGCTCCATTCGTTTCTGAACGAGTAGAAGATGATGATTCTATTCTGTCATAGTTGACCTGAGTTTACATCGGTGAGTGATGTCTCTGTTTGATATATGAAGTCGTCGTAGGTGAGGAAAGTTTGTGTTGAACACCAGAGGAGGTCTGTGTCGGGTGTGAAGGGACAGGGCGCTGTGATGTCAATCAGGGTGTGTTTCATCGGAAGTCGCAATCTGTATGCGTGTAACATCATACGGTACGGTTTGACGTCCTGACGACAGCTGTACGTGTAATCACCGACGATCTGATGACCAATGTGCATGCAGTGCACCCGCAGCTGATGCGTCCTTCCTACATAGAATAATGTGATTGACACCAAATAACTTTATAATTAACAGAAACGACTTCAAAGTGTTATAAATAAAAGCTAATTTCTTAGAAAACCTGCATGTCAATCCAAAATGAACTACAATTGTTCTCACATTTTCTATCAGCTTTTTAATTACAAATTCAATTGATACTCTTGCTGTCAACAAGAGTGGGTGGGTTCCAACTGTAATAACACGTATGTCCATAATATGGTGGTATCTACGGGTATGTAAATGAGGTTCGGGGAAAATATCATTAGAATATCGACAACATAATTATCTAAAACCTGTATGTCGAGCGTTTATTTGTTTGCGGTTTAACGTCCCATGGATAGGGACCATCAAAGATTTAAGCTTTTCACTATTGCAGACCTTTTTTTTACTCAATTCGTTTCAATAATGTATATAACTATCAAAGAGACGAGGCTTTCTCTGAAAAGCTGATTATATTTTTCTTAAAAGGTATAATTATGCGATCAGGGACGAGGCGTAGGGAGTCCAATGTACGACTGCCCTAATGACCAGGTAAGGTTTTCGCACTAAGAATTTGCACTGGAAAACATATTTCCATTTCTAGATTGGATTGTCATTGGTTTTTGTTGGCAGTTGTCTTTGAATACATGTACACATTGATTTCTAGGCTTGTTATTGGTCATGACACAGGATGTGACCTGATCTCACCTGCCCTGACCTCTAGATGGAGTCCAGGTGGGAATGATGTTTGTTTTTACAGCCTAAATTTTTATATTTAGGTGCAGTTTCGCCATCTTCTAGCTCGTTAGGTATGTTTGGGGACTGTATTTTTGGTGAGAGATTTATGGTTATTTTGCCTATAGTCTCTTCTATTGTGTTTCAGGGATGCTAGTTGGGGTCAGAAAAAAACAAGGAAAGATTTTTTCCTGGCAATACAGGGTTAGACATCAGATCTATATATACACCAAAAATACCTAGAATATAGTAGATACAAATAACATTATCACTACGGAACATGGATCCGGAGGCAGGCTAATTGGGGAATCTATGAGTCATGGTTGATTTGAGTATTTTTTAATTGTTATGTTCATTTTACATAAGAAGGAAGATATCTTATTCCAAAAATGAAAACACGGAATTCCGAGGAAACAAGGAAAACTGACATCCCTGAGTGTTTAGTGTAGCCAGATTCACTGCCCAACTGATTTGTGTTGTGTTATGTACAGTGGCGGTGTGTCGTGTTTTGGTTCTGCCCCATGTCATTTTTCCTGTCAATATTGATTTACCTGCTCATTAGGCAGCCTGGATTGAGAGAGATTTGAATTATTATTTCTAAACTTTTAGAACAAGGGTTTCAGATCTTGTGTCTGAAGTAGGTGTTTGGTCTTCTAAATAAATTTCGACGTGGCTTTGTTTCTTTCTCATCCATATTTATTTTCCATTGTGTTTAGGTCATATGGTGCTACCGTTTGTAGTCGGTGGCTCCAGTTGTGTTCGATGGTGTTCCTCACGGTTCTGGCCCTTATGCTCTCTGGATATTTGTATATGAAGTCTACAATGTAGACTCTCATACCTTCGGTGCCGCAGTGTTCTGTGGTATTGATGTGATGTACTAAGTTTCTCTTTTTGTTTTGACTGAATACATGTGTTCCCTTACTCTCTCCTTGATTTTTCGTATTGTTTGTCCTTCGTATCTGATTCACATTTTTTGCATTCTATGGAATATATCACATTTGAGCTATTGCATGTTATGTTCACTTGGGTTTCCATGGTGCGATTTTTGGTTAGTATTTTACCTCCTTGGTCTAGCATCTCACAGTATTTGCAGCTTAGGCCACTTTAAAAAAAAAATTGTTTCTCATCACCGCGCGCGTCAGCAAAAACGTTTTTAGAAGATTTTAGAAGATTTTTTTTTTTCATGAGATGAGATGAAACATTGATAGAAATCATGAAAAATATGAGTATTTGGTATCAAATTAAAGCTCCTGATGTAAGGAATGCATTCAATGTGGTTTTATGGTTGGCAAAAGTGATGCATCAAGTGGTGTCATGTAACCAATTAAGGGGGGCATCCACCAACCACGACAAGGCTACGACAATGGCTTTCCGACAAGGTCCACGACAGCTCTACGATTGGAAGCCTTGTCGTAACTGGGGTCCACCAACCATGACAAGAGGCTACAACAAGGCCACTACAGGCTGCGACATGAAGCTTGTCGGGGGCCTTCCGACAAGGCTACGACAATATCGAACATGTTCGATTTTTGCTACGACTAGACCTTTGTCGTGGAGTGTTGTGGATTCCTCGATATCACTGTCGTAGTGTGTCAGAACCATGGGCGCCTTTTTTATGGCAACCAGCAACGTCTACGACACACCACCACACTGCTGTCCCGACCCTGCTCTTCTCACGACAAGGCTGCGACAAGGCTGCAATTGGCACTTTCATGTCGGCACTTATCGTAGCCTTGTCGTGGTTGGTGGACGCCCCCCTTTAGAGTAAAACCCCGCTGCTGGGACACCCCACACGCTCCCGACACGCCATGACACTGCTGTGTTGGTGGACCCCAGTTCCCGACAAGAGGCTACGACAAGGCCACGACAGGCTGCGACATGAAGCTTGTCGGGGGCCTTCCGACAAGGCTACAACAATATCGAATATGTTCGATTTTTGCTATGACTAGACCTTTGTCGTGGAGTGTTGTGGATTCCTCGTTATCACTGTCGTAGTGTGTCGGAACCATGGGCGCCTTTTTAAAGGCAACCAGGAACGTCTATGACACGCCCGCCATGCTGTCCCGACACTGCTCTTCTCACGACAAGGCTGCGACAAGGCTGCGATTGGACCTTTCATGTTGGCACTTGTTGTAGCCTTGTTGTGGTTGGTGGACGCCCCCCCTTTAGAGTAAAACCCCGCTCCTGGGACACCCCACACGCTCCTGACACGCCATGACACTCCACGACAAAGGTCCAGTTGTTGGAAAAATCGAACATGATTTTGTTGTAGCCTTGTCGGAAGGCCCCCGACAAGCTTCCCAGTCGCAGCCTGTCATGGCCTTGTCGTAGACTCTTGTCAGGAACTGGGGTCCACCAACCACGACAAGGCTACGACAAGTCCACCAATCGTAGGCCTGTCGTGGACCTTGTCGGAATGCCATTGTCGTAGCCTTGTCGTGGTTGGTGGACGCCCACCTTTAGCCCTTGTCGGAAGCCTGCCTCCACCAATGCAGCATGCTACGATAGCCTTCTGACCCACTCCGACACACACCAACATGTCGGAAGCGTCCCGACACACTCCAACAATTCCACCATGTTGGAATTGTTGTAAGCGTGTTGGGAGGCATTCGACAGTCAGGTAGGTGTCTGTGGGTGTCTGTGTGGTTATAACAGTGTCTCTATGCCAGAGTATGGCCTGTATGAAGTAGCCTAACCAGTGTCTGAAGTCCATATTATTACACGTCAAAAGCCATCTCTGACCCAGCCAAAAACAACAACAACAACAAAAAAAAGCGCCCTCGTCATATTTTTCATGGCTTGGTGATGAGAAACAATTTATTTTTTTTGAGTGGCCTTACTTTGCTGCATTTGTTCATGCTCAATTCAGATAACCCTCTTCGGGGTTTGTTGTTTCGGTGATAATTGAGTCTCAATCTCACAAGGTGGTGTTTGATGTTTTTCTGTCTTAGGTATCCCATTATTAGGTCTGCTCGTTGTATATTCTTCCTGGTAGTTGATTTTCCCAAGATGTCCCAGTTCTTTTTGACTGCTGATTGGACATGCTTTTTAGAAGACCAAACACCCACTTCAGACACAAGACCTGAAACCTTGGATGTACAAATTTAGAAATAAAAGGCATACTTGCATTGAGTATTATATGGTATGGTATGTTGGTATGTTACTTCTTACATACCTGTGGTAGGGATGAGAAGGACCTTGGAGGCCGGAGCACCATCGTACGTGCCGTGTTCTAACAGATACAGCGTCGTTCGGGCGCTACGCGGGGCTGTGCAGCTCGACTTGGTCTCAACGCACATCTTGTAAACATCCGTTACACTTGAGTCAACACCAACCCCCATAAGAATTTCCCTCTTTGTGTTTTCAGCAAGATCCATGTGTCCTCGAACCTATGACCAATGAGGTATATGTTTTGACAAATTGAATAGACATGGTATGATTTATTTTCTGTCTAATATTCATTGTTTGAGTAAAGCAATATTACAACACGGATCTAAAGGGACTCTTCCGCCGGCCCGGTGGAGCAGGCCCTTAAATGATCATGATTACAATACTGTAGTCGCTAGTAGTTTGTTTCATTTGTGATTTATAGGGGCCGCTCGTAAATGACATAAGATAAGGGTAAATGATAAGGGTAAATGACGAAAACATGACAAGGGGGAGGGGGTGGGGTCATATATGATCCAAAGGAGCATGGCGTCATTTATCGACATCCCCCAGTATATATTGGGTTTATTATTTACGAAGCAATCTATTTTACTATGAAATCTGGATGACAGGCAAGCAATGAAACAAACATTAAACCCTTCTATCTGCAAGCGAGCACACTACCTACTGATCCATAATTCAAAGTTTAATTATCTTCTAACGATAGCCTTCTATTTGCTAACGGAAGTAAGTGAGACATACATACCAAAGCAATATAATGCTTGGTGACTTTTCTGTCCTGGAAAGCTTTATTGCCCCACTGAGCCCCCTTTTTTGTGAGAGCAATGCAAAGAGTACCACTAGTAGCATAATCTAGTCGATGAATGAACCTGCAAAACAGATATGTGCCGGCTGTCAGCATTGTAGAACCGAGGATATTCCCCAGTTGGAAGTACGGTATACTTATGACATTCTTATTTATATCTATTTTGAACACAGCTATTATGAATTCACAATATGCATGCCTGATGATAAATGCCAGTAACGAAACTATAGCTGTATCATATTTGAGTACGTAATATTTAACATATTTTGACAATAACTAATAAAAACAGATTCATCAATCCCATGTATTTTCCATTATTTTTGCTAAAGACTTACCTGTAGCCATGGCTGACAGACCTGTCAACAGTGTGTGGATATAAGTGCTTCAGTTGAGTTGCTACAGTCACATAATCAGCAGGTGAATCACTGTTGATCTTCACGTCTTCTCGTTTATTTACAACAATAAAGTGTTCACTTTTGTAGAGCACTTCAATGTCTGTCAATCTGGCTACTTTTGCTTGACCAAGTCCAACTCTTATCACATTTATGTAGGCCCATCTACTCCAGGCCGTAACAGCATCAAGGGCCATTGTATATAGATAATATACAATCGATGTCATTTTTCAATAATCTTAATCAGTCAATTTAAAATCATAGATCCTTTGTCCGTATGCAGAAGATAAGGCGGGCACACTGAAAAAATATAACAAAAAACACACTTAAAATCTCGAATACGCAATGAACTGGTATTTGGCTGTTTGAATGAAGATAAATAGAGGCACCCACTGCTTGCGGTATGGCTCTGAAATGGTTATGGAGCAAAATGCTTGTTTCATAGCCTTATCAGAATGATGAAAAAATCTTTTTTCATAGTGTCGGAAGCTCAGTGGGTTCCTTCCCTAATGTGATGTCACGATAGGCATTCGTTACATACCGGTACATATATACTGGAACTTGATTCTTGAAAAACATGCTATATGGTTCATTTGTGCCGTTGTTGTTGTTGGTTTTTTTTTTTAGCTAAACAACGATATTTAAGATTGAAATATGTGTGGGCTCTAGTGTCAAACTAAAAAAAAAAATAAAGGTAGAAACTAATGTCCTAGGGCCCGTTTCAACAGGCTGTAGGACGTCCGTTATTGGGCTTAGTGACACAATGGTGGTACTTCGCGTTGCAGTAGTTAAGGGACAACCGTTTGTGGGACATAGGGTAACAGACAGGCGCAAATAGTGATGTGTACCATTTCATAAGACGATGTTCAGTCAGTATTGGTGTCACTGTAGTGTCCCAAATAGCGAGAGGGTATACCCTCTCACTTTTGATGTCACAAACACATAACTTTGCTTACCATAGGAATAAAGCTATGAAACTTTAACACCCGTTAGGGACACATACAACTTATAAACATGGCAAATATGAATGAGATCGTCGCATGCAATCCAGAGAAATTCACATTTTAATTTTGTCATAGAAAATGCTGCTCTGGTGGCCAGTGTAAAATTACTCAAGCGTAGTCGATAATTTATGCTGTGACCTCACCTTCACAGCACTTGTTCCCGGTAGCACTAACATCATCCATTGTCAGGGCCAGGGAGCAATGTCACAATGTCGCCAATAGTGAACGGACACACCACCCCAATAGTGACATGCCTTTTGAAACCAGAATTAAATTTTGTCACTAGTCTTGTCACTAGTCCTGTCACTAGTCCTGTCACTAAGTGGCTTAGTGACACATTCTATTGAAACGGGTCCCTAGTCCAAGTAGGTAGTCCGAGAAACTTTGACTGCCTAGCGGACACCGCTTCACAGTCAGAGCCTCTCGGACGAGATCTAAGTCCAAGAGGCTCTGGGGCCCGTTTCAATAGAATGTGTCACTAAGCCACTTAGTGACATGACTAGTGACAAAATTTAATTCTCGTTTCAAAAGGCATGTCACTATTGGGGTGGTGTGTCAGTTCACTGTTGGTGACATAGTGACATTACTGCCTGGGCCTTACAATGGATGGTGTTAGTGTTACCGGGAACAAGTGTTGTGAAGGTGAGGTCACAGCATAAATTATCGACTGCGCTTGAGTAATTTTACACTGGCCACCAGAGCAGCATTTTCTATGACAAAATTCAAATGCGAATATTGTTGGATTCCATAGGCCGACATCCTTCATATTTGGCATGTCTATAACTTTATAAGTTGTATGTGTCCCTAACTGGGGTTAAAGTTTCACAGCTTTATTCCTATGGTAAGTAAAGTTATGTGTTTGTGACATCAAAAGCGAGAGAGTATACCCTCTCGCTATTTGGGACCCCGATAGTGACCGGACATCAGACTTCTGAAATAGTCAAGCCACTATTAGCGCCTGTCTGTAACAAGGACTCCCGGAATGGCTTGTCACTAAACTACTGCAACGCAACCTATCGCTATCGTGTCACTACGCCCGTTAACGGACGTCCTACAGCCTATTGAAACGGGTCCCTGGCAGTCACTGTCAGGATGTGCAGTCAAAGTCTCTCGGACTATATTATAACGACGTCCACTTCTGGCAGTCCTGCCAAGTTCTGGCAGTTTCTCCCTGCCGGTGGCACCGCGGTGGCTACGGGACGGGGAGGCTTTCACACAAGGGGAGAGGTTGCGTCCGAACGTCCTGATTTTTAGGTGGGCGTGATAAACCGAGCAACGGCCCAGCTCAAAAATGCACCGCTAGGTGGCGTTGAACGGTAACTCAAGCATTGTAGAAAGGTCCGGAACCCACTGAACACTAGTAGATTTTAGCAAAGAAATTTTTGATTCTAGTAGGACTTATAGGATGTTTACTAAGCGACAGCCAATGTAGTAATATAAGATTATGTCAATGTGTTTTTGAAATAAACATGATGTCTATAAGCACGTGCTATAAGTATATATTCCATACAATGATATAATATTATTTTGTACCCTGTGTTGCTTGACCATCTTGTCAATGGGGGCGGCCATATTACTTTTCACTGGTACCCTCAGCTTAGAATGGGTATAGAGAGAAATCTGCTGGGTACAAGTTACTGTACTTACACTATAGTACTGACCTGAGACGCCAGGGTGGTAGATTAAACGATTTATTGGCGATCAAGTTTTGTTCATGTCCACACAGAGTAGAGATATATCTATTTACTCTGTGATGTCCATCTCGTCATTAGGATCTGTCGTTCGTTGCTGTCAGCCGACATATACTATGTATGTGTAGCCGGTCACTACTGTTGCCGCTGTGTTGAAACTTAGCGCGTTTGTGAACGGTTCTCTACCGAACACCTAGCGGATGAGCAGGAAAGCTGTGTTATTGTTGCATATTTTTATCAGTTCTAGGGCGTATAGAAATTATTGCGTATTATAGATTTGGGTGTATCTGAATATACAAAAAATGGGTGTAATACATAAAAAAATTATACTAAATGTCTTCGCATAGTCTTCGTTTGCTGCTGCTCTATCTTACTCCTACAGCAGAGGCTTGCACAACAGATGTGCTTGAAGAACTACAGAATCCACTTCCTTTTCCGCTCCGGACCTGGGCGTCCGTGTGTCGGCGTACCACTCACCGAGAAATGTTGACATAACATGCCTAATTTCGTCACGGCAGTGACATTTATTTACCTCTATGTTGCCTTCTTTTCACTGTCCGTCCATGCAGACCCTAATTCCAAGGTAGGGAAGCTTGTTCCTCAACGTACATACTTAGGATATCACAACGTGACCTCAAAGTGAAGAGTGACCTAACAACAGAATGTCAACATGCACATGGTTGTAAACGTGACACAGATACTTGACTCTGCATTAAACTTTTAAAGTTAGATAGACAGATTTGGGCGATAACATTTATAAAGGGCAGATCATGTATTTGATAAGAGACAACACAACCAATGTCTAAACCATCTTCAGCAGGCACGTAAATTTATGGGCGTTGCCGTTCATGCGTTGTTTATTTGACTGCCACTGTGTGAGTGTCACCCACCCCATGCTCACCCTCACAGATTCAGCATCTATCATTTTCCGTCAAATGATACTGGTTCTCTGCTTAAGGAGACCTCTATCTGATGTGGCAGTGATGCTATGGATCCATCTCGGAGTCTCAAATCAAACTCTCGCCCTGGTTGATATAATTAACCAGTGTAGCCACTGTAGTGTAGGCTGTAGCCAGCCCTGTCCATAACCAGCCCTGTCCACAACAATGCCAATGGAGATGAGGGCGTGAACGTTTCACCTAGGTTTATATCAGTAATGGATTACCCAACTTTAGTTTTAGATAATTGTAGGATGGTCGATGTCACCACTCACTCAGGGTTTTTAGTTTATATATTTATATATATATATATATATATATATATATGTTAAAACGCGTTGGCAGTAACAAATGAAATATACCTAGGCTAGATTATAGACTGTTAAAACCAACATCAATCAATAGTGTATGATCATATTCATAGCCTGATAAAGCTAGTCAGACATAGTCCGACTCTATTCGTTCCTCACTAGGGTCGGACTTGAGGTCATAAACAAAGTTTGAGACTTAAATGATCGCTGGTAACCAGCTCAATTACAAATTCAAGTTTTCAAAATGGTGGATGGTTGATTGATGAGCTTCCCCATTCAGGAATTCAAAGGACAATATGATAAAGAAAAGGGTAACATCTGCCGCTCATATGATCTGAGACTGAAGATAGTGATGTAAGTTGTTGAATTGAACTGTTTTTTATTTCATGCCACTTCCTTTACAAACGTTATTGTGCAAACCAGTTTGGTTCACAAAGAATCTCAAAGTTTGCCTATGTCCTTAAGTACAACGTCTGTAGGGAGTGCTAGCGGACACACTGCGTTGTACTACGTATATAACTAGATAAACCCTGATGCCACAATCCTCAGAGTTGAAGTCATCTGTAGATAACGTTACTAGACATAGATCTAGAGATCGAATGTACGATGATTATCACTAGAAGACCATTCGCACTGATACTCGGACCATTCGCACTAAAAAAATACACCCATTAGGCATTACGACCCATTGATAATGATAGTTGTACAAAACATTGTCAGTCCTTCACTTGAAATTGCCTAAATTATTGGCAGTTCTCGCACATGCACGATTAGAATGAACTCCTGGTGGGAGCGACGCCATGCGAAATATGCAAACAGATTTGGGTTTAGGCATTCTACTTTTCACCTAATAACTCCGCAAATGCTTAACATAGAGACTCGGGATAGAAACCAGCTAAATGCATGCAGGACACAGGATATAAATTCATATTTTTATTTCTGAAAGAGAACATACGACAATATCTATTACGCTTATCTTCCTGTCTTCTCAGTGTGAGTTTAAAATGTATATTCCCTGGGTATGTGAGTCGAAAAATTAGCCGGTAGGGACAGGCTGGAAGCTAATGGGAAACGTTGTTGTTTGTTTTGATTTTCAGTGCGGATCGTCTTGTTTACATTGCGAAACGTCCGGTGTGAATCATCTGAGCTCGATCCGATTCCGTTTGAATCGAATCAGTTAGACAATGCCTACTGCCAAACAAACCCCTGGCAATGTATTCTTTATTGCTGATTCTATCATCACACAAGATTTGATCTCGCTTTATTTTGTGTGTTTGTGGAATCACCACTATAGTGAGATTGGTCACAATTAGGTTGTCTCTCTAGGTCTTAATAGGTTTTGAATAATTGTGTGCATATTTGTAACGATGTATCTGGAGGTGTCGCGGTGGTGGAGTACCAAAACATACACACGACATTGCGCGTTATGTATCACGACAATGTAAGATATAACAAGATATACTAAGATATACCACGGCAAATTCATCTTGTTGATGGCACCAGCCCTTTAAGCATTTGATCACTGAGTGTATGAACGTAATACGTTTATAATACCCATGAACATTATTTTTTATAGAAATAAACTGCAACTGCATCGTATACTAGCTGTGTTTCAGCTACAATTTGGTGTGTCATTCATGCAAATCACCTCAATAATACTTTAGATGTAGCTTAAATAACATAGGTACATCGAACTTTGGATACACAATATTACATTTTCAGGCCGATCTATCATATGCTTATCAAAGCAATTATTAACTATGAAGTTAAGACTGTCCAGACTCGCTAGTACATTAGTTCCAGCAGTAAAAAAAACAACGCTACTGCAATCACATCCACCGTTCACACTTTAGGTGTGATTGCGGTGTGTCTCCGTGGGCAAGCAGCCAGATTCGGCCGTGTTTGTTCGAGCGAACCCCTCAGTGAAGAACTCACCGTTAGGTGGTGTTGAAGGGAAACGCCTGTATTCACGCGCCTTTGCTTTGTGAATTAAAACACAATCAAAACTCGATGGGATACAAGCTCTGACCCTAAGTTTGCATAGGTTTCCTCTATAGTATCTTATTCACATGCCTGTGAAAACTTGTCGTATTATACTTCAAGGAAAATGGTAATGTACTAATTTAAGTAATCTCTCTATTTACAGTGCGACGCATTATATGCTGCATCATTTTGTACACGAATTAGGCTCTTAGAGTTTTGGAAAGAATCATTTTACATGTACTTAATTTTCAGATGCAATGCTCTTTGCAACAAATTGATTGGGTATGAAGCGGCATTATACATGTCCAGATATAGGACAAGAAAATAAATGCATAACATGAAATATATTATGAATTTCATCCACTAACGCTAGTGATCTTCCTTTTCATTTACATGTCCTAGAAAATGTATTAATTTGCATCATTCTTGTCAATTTTCAGTCCTACCTGGAAAGTTGCTTCGACACTCCTTCCTTGTGTTACTACCTGCTGCTCGTTCCGACAACTTTTCCCATTATAATCACCTCCTTCCTGGCGTTTCACTGGTTGGGAATTACCCTATTCCAGCAAAATTAACTGGAGAATATTGAAGGGGACCACAGGGTAAGTAAAAGGTTTGACTAAAATATATAGTAAATATGAAATATGTGTACTAAATATCTGTCACCTTGATATGTGGATAGTGAAATAAGATAAAATCCGTTGATGAAACTACTAAAATATGCGTAAGTATTGTAAAGTAAAGATATAATATTTTGAGTCTTTCCCTGAAAATTGATTTGAAGATTGTGTTAAATTATCAATCCCTTTCAAAAGTAATAGATCAGGATCCTTTGAAAACCATCCTTAGTATTTTATCACGATATTTGGTATTTGATCGAATATCGTCGAATAGTGAAGATTGTGAATACATTATACTCACAAAATTATCGATCCATCATGTTCCTATTACAGAACCTGCAACATGAAGTACTTTTCCGGGGTAGCTCAATTCAAATTCGCATGGGACCAAGTTGCCCAAGGACTGTGGCAACGGTACCCTAACCCATATAGCGCACACGTCCTATCGGAAGACACGATCGAGCGGTATGTGACACCGGATCGAAAACTGTACACGAAAAGACTAATCACCAAGACGAACAAGCTACCTAAACTAGGCGTGAAGCTCCTCGGCCGGACCTCGTGCTCACTCTGTGTGATCGAGGAGTCCGTGGTTGACCTGGTGTCACGGACGATCATCACCTATACGCGGAACATCGGCATGCAGAAAATAATGACCGTGGACGAGAAGTGTGTATATGAAGTCAGTGCGGACAATAAGAACTGGACTCATTGCCAGCGCCAGGCTTGGGTCAACTCCAATGTCGGCTATGGCGTGTCCTCCATTGTGCAAGCCTTCGGTTATGAGAAATTCAAGCAGTCTGCGGTGAAAACCGTAAAGGGGTTTGAATTTGTTCTCGGAAAGATGTTCACACAAGAACCTGAGAAGCAGATACTCTATTCAAGTGCTGAGAAGGTTAAGGCAGCAACTAAAAAGGCAAAAGAAATCGCAGCAGCAAAGGCGGCACCTGTCGTGGCGTCGTACACAGGAGGTGGAACAGCTAGTTAATAATACACCCTTTTTACTAGTGCCCAGTTGAACTGGCACTTTTTTTTTTTAATTAAGTGAAATCATTCTCATTAAAGATGTTGATTTACTTGGATAACAGGCAGTGTAAATTATATCCAAAGTGTTGGTGATTTTATGTATTGATTTCACTACATTAGGGAGGAAGGTAGATAGTTCATCTACAATGCTTTAATTTTTAATCCATATATTTCTTCTTGACTATAAACGTGTACCAATCAGAATCAACAAAAGGGTTTAGGTGTGACACGTTGTGGGATCAGACTTATTACATTTATCCAAACCGTTCACATTCCTCTCGTTTAAGAGATGTAATTTACCTCGACGTAAAAATGGGTAACCTAGAGATGTGGTTGCGGTCATAGGCGTTTATGAATTGAACTGGTGAAACGCACATAATTGACTAAATATCTTCTGCACCAAGAAACTGATGTAATCTATAGATTCCAAGCAACTTGTATGGTTTAGCATACTTCTCTTCAACATATCTTGCGTGTCAAGTGATTATCTAAAAGCCAATGTAACAATTTGTATTTTTTATACCATAAAAGGTATAATCAAGGTACGATATGTCACGAAGTAGCTATGAATGAATAGATAAGTCGTACAAATAAAATTTTATTCTTTCTTATAGAGATCATTGAAAATTGATTAGTCACATTTCAGGTTTTTCTCTCTATACTAAATTCTAACATTTCACGACTCATTAAATTATAACCAGTCTTTTAGCCAAAGGTTCATGTTATTTATATACCTATTATAATATCTTTCATCTTCTAACATCTGATTCATGCAATTTTACCTTTGTACACACGCTCTTGTTATTTTGAATGAGTGAATATGGACAGTCATAAATAGACTTTCCCAAATATGAATTGCGTTGGTTTCTATTCATGCATTAAACTACATGATTCTCAACTCAGACGTCTTAGCAAACGCCGTTCTCAAGCATTTGATGACTGGTCTTTGTTGGTCCATTGGGTTTTGTGATTGAATTAGTCCTAACTCCATGGATGTTAATCCATTGTCGTTAGACTGGTCTTTGGGAATTCATGGTTGCCGGGGTTAAGGGAAAGTCAAGATTCTTTTTTAAAGACAAATGCGGGTAGGTATGCAATACCCTTTATATCTATACTCAGAACTAAATTTTAAACAGGTGCTGCCATCTGATTTCATGAAAATATTGTAGTTTCCCATAGACATCAATACTTAAGCACTTAGCTTCTCCAGATGGCCTTCCCATAGGAGTTAGCATGGTGACATAGTATTTTTTTGTATATGTTCCCAACTATCAGAATCCAGAATTATTTTAAGATAGCAGTAGAACATCAGTGTCATCTAGCCACAAAGTCAAAACATTGCTGTTTCCCATAGACACCAATAGTTAAGCACTTATCTTTTCAGATGACCTTCCCATAGAAGTTAGCATGGCGACATGCCTTTTTATTGCATTTTCTATTTGCTGATATATGAAACTTATATTATCCAGAGTTATTTGCAAAAATCAATAGAATTTAGAAATCACCCAAGTACCAGCATTTGTCTTTAAAAGTATTTCGGAAACAGCCAGGTAAAAAATCATGCATTTAATACTGGCAGTTCATTTACTAATCTGAGAGAAACCACAAAGAAATTAACTGGTAAACAATTTTAAAATGTACATAAAATAGAGGAAAGGTCATTTTGTTCCAACCGAAAATGGTTCACTTGTAGACGTTGTCCACAATTATTCCTAGTGTATAATCATATTCATTTTAGCTATGGTGTGGTTTTCATTTCTACTCCTTATCTAACGCAGAAAATGTTATTTAATTGATAAAATGGAGCATTTTCCCAGATTCTTTTACATCCCAAGGGTCATTGATAAGATCAACGATGACCTCCGGTAGCCCCCCGGGGCTAATGAGAATTGAGACTGCAGTACTTGACCATACTTCGCTGTACTTCACCATAATTCACTAGGCCGTGATACCAGGGCTTCTGGTTAGCACTAGTGCATAGGAGGCTGTAGTTCACTGGGATATTCATTCAAAGTCCAACAGTCGCACTGAGAGAATATGTTCAATAATATATCTTATAATATATTGTAAAAATGACAAGTTAATCCGATCCCCGCCGCTGTCGCCTGGTGTCACTCCGCATCCGTGCTCGTCCTACTGGTCGGGTACCTATAAAGAAGAGAAGGAGAAAAAGGGGGGCAGGGGGCCCCGCATCAGACCTCCGCCCATCTCCGCATCACCCTATCCTCCCTAGCGTTCTATTCTTTTATTCTTTTTTTCGGCACTTCCCCGGGGCATAGCTACCGCCCCAGTTATGGACCCCTTACGGCTTCTGGTTGACTCACCCCCAGGACTATTCTACCTCCGTCGTTCCAGAGGTGTGTCCACAGCCAGCAAGTCCCCTCTGCGCCTGCCGCCCCAGGCTGTGCCGCAGTTCCCACCGCCGGTGGTTCCTGGCTGGCTGGTGGCGGATTCTTACTTCCCTGAGACTGGGCTCTGTCCGCCGGGGGGAAGTACATACACATGGGCTCGGGGATCTCCTGAGGCCTCCCCACCCACCGGTAGTTGTGTCGCTGGAGATGCCGAATGGAATCGTTCTTTCTCAGGTGCTGCACCCGGTGGCCACAGTCCGGGCACGTGTAGCCCAAGTACCAGCCCTTGTGCATGGCTGTCGTGTGTCGCCGAAGCCCATCGAGGTGCTTGAACGTGGCATCACATTCATCGCAAACAATCTTGCCGGTCATGGTGGCGTCAACTGTGTCTTGGCTAGTTGTGATCTTGACAATTCTTGTGGGAGCCTATACCGGTTAGTAGGGATTCCCCCTGGAGATCACAGGGTGTTTTCCACCCATTTTGAGTGGCTGGGAAACTTCCTTCGTGGAGGCCAAGGTACTCTCGTGGGGAATATCCCTGGGATCCTAGGCTTCCTCCTGAGGCAGGGTTGGCACGCCGCACAATGGGCCACCACATCCCTCCTAAACCCCGGCCAGTAATACCGTTCCTGGCAGCGGCGCTTGGTGCGGTTCCTCCCAAAGTGTCCGGCTCAGGGCGACCCATGTACCTCGGTTAGGACGGCAGGCCGCTGCTCGGCCGGCACAGCTACCTGAAACATCTGGCTGCCCCCCGGGATATACCACCGGTGACCTAGTAGGCTGTCCCTCACAGCCAAGCCTCCCCACTGGGCCCACAACGTGCGGATCTCGGCGCCGTCCTCCTCCACTGGTGCCCCTAGGGGAGTCTCATCCCCGCAATCGACCCACTGGCGCACCCTTACCATTACTGGATCGGCCAGTTGTGCTGGCCCCCAGTCCATCCCGGGCTCAGATTCTACCGGGGAAAATGCCTCTGGGGTTCCCACCGATTGTCCCCGGGAACGTGTGACCGCCGCGCAGTACTCCTTCGGGGTTGCCTGCTGCCCACACTGGCGGCAGGGTATCCGGGAGAGGGCCTCGGCGTTCCCATGCATTCTCCCGACTGATGTTCGATAGTCACATTGTAGCAATCGATGATCTGGATCCAGCGTGCTACCTGTCCCATCGCGTCCCTCACACTCCGCAGCCACTTCAACGTGGCATGGTCAGTATGGAGCAAGATCCAGTGGCATCAGAATAGGGGGGGGGGGGGGGGGCAACTACCCCCCAACTTTTTTGCCAGACCAATAAGGATAGCAGCTTCAAATTTACTCAACCAAGTGTAAAAACTGGCTTGACTTTTCAGCATACAAAAATGTTTAAGTCTAACTTTTTAGCTTGCAACAATAGGTAAGACCTGACTTTTTACAGTGGAAAAATGTCAATGTCTGACTTTTTAGCATGCAATGATGGGTAAGCCCTGACTTTTCACGGTGAAAAAATGTCAAAGTCTGACTTTTTAGCATGCAATGATGGCTAAGTCATAACTTTTCACAGTGGAAAATTGTAAATGTCTTACTTTTTAGCGTGCAATGATAGGTGAGCCCTGACTTTTCACCGTGGAAAAATGTCCAACTTTTTAGCATGCAATGATGGGTAAGACCTGACTTTTCACTGTGAAAAAAATGTCAAAGTCTGACTGTTTAGCATGCGGTGATGGCTAAGCCCTGACCTTTCACTGTGGAAAAATGATAAAGTCTGACTTTTTAGCATGTGGTAATGTCGAAGTCTGACCTTTTTAGCGTGCAATGAAAGCTAGGACCTGACTTTTCACAGACCTTTCGTAGATTAACATAAATCCAGTAGAACAGGCCATATAAAAAAAAGTCAGCAATATTTCAGTCCCCCCCCCCCCCCACACACACTTTAAAAAATGTTCTGACAACCCTGAGATCAGACATTCCACCAGGTAGTGCCGGACTTATCCAGTGCAAAGACAATCGCCAACATCTCCCAGCGCATCACACAATAATTGCGTTCCAACTTGACCAGGGTATGACTAGCATAGCATAATACCCTTTATCCTACCCCTAATAAAAAACTGCCATAGACTTAATATAGGGAAATTTTATGTGGCAGGCCGTGACATAAAGTGTTTTTTATGCCACTTGAGTAATAACAATATTGACCAATCAGAGAGCAGGATGTCAGCTACTATGAAAAAAAGTTCTGTTGGTCATTGACTCAATATTTATCTTTTAGTAATACAACCGAAACCGAACTCGAGTTAGACTTGTCAATGTCTATGCCACTCTGGTCAGGTCTACGCCTCGTGTAGTAATACGCGACCTTCCCGTCGTGGCATAAACATTGTCAAGCCTAACTCTCGTTCGGTTTCTTCTAATTCTTGCCCTGCCTGGACCTGGGAGAGTATGGCTCCCAATCCCAGGTCACAAGCGTCTGTATCCACCACCAGGCGGCCCTGTTCCTCTGGATAGCCCAACACCGGGTGGATGTCATTCGCTCCTTTAGTTGCAGGAAGGCCCGGTCACAGTCAGGGAACCACCGGAACATTCGGCCCTTCTCTGAGAGCACCATCAGGGCTTAGGCAAACTGGCGAATCCCGGGAAGAACGCCCAATAATACCCCGCCAGCCCTAGAAAACTCCGGACCTTCGTAACATTCTCCGGGGCCGACCACTCCCATGCAGACCGCCTTCACCTTTGCCGGGTCGGTGCCCACTCCTTTCTCCAATACTACATGTCCCAGGAAGTGGACCAAGGACCTGGCCAGCTGGCATTTAGAGGGCTTGACCCTTAGGCCTGCCTCTTCCAAACGCTCCAGTACAGCCTCCAGACGCACCAGGTGCTCCTCGAACCCCGCAACAAACACTACGATGTCGTCGAGATACACCAGGCACATAGTCCAGTGCAATCCCTGCATGGCCACCTCCATGAGTCGTTCGAAGGTGCCCAGGGCATTGCATAGGCCAAAGGGCATGATGACTTTGTACTGAAACAAGCCCCGATGAGTGGCAAACGCGGTTTTAGGCTGGTCTGCTTCCTCCATCTCGACTTGCCAGTACCCGCTGAGCAGGTCTAACGAATCATCTACCCTAGGCAGCGGGTAGGCATCCGTGACGGTCACTGTATTCAGCCTCCGGTAGTCCACGCAGGAGCGGACCGAGCCGTTCCTTCTTTCTAGCAAGGACTACCGGGGACGCCCAGGGCCCCACTGCTCGTTCTATCTCTCTGTCTTTCAACATCTTTGTTACCTCCGAGTGCACAGGTTCCCTCCGGTGGGGGGCAAGGCAGCGGAGAGGCTGTTAAATGGGCGCTGCTCCCCCAGTATCTTTTGCATGCATCACCAACGAGGTACGTCCCCCCAGTTTGAATGCCCCAACCATCTGATACAGGAGCTGCGTTAGGGTGTCCTGCCGTTCCCTGGTGAGATAACCTGCCAGCTCCTCCAGGGGGGCCTGCCCACTCCCCACTGGCTGGCCATCTCTTACCACTCTGCAGGCCCCGGGCACCACCTCCTTAACGTGCCCTAGGGTCATACCCTGGTACACCGGCAGGGGATCAGGACCCGGAGCATGTGCCTCCCCAAGGATCTACCAAGCACCTACCCACCAGCAGCCCATCCCTGCTCTGACCCTCCATCAGGCCAGGACTCGTCCAGCGGATGCCCATCGGCACAGGATAACTGCCCTGGTGCTTCCTGTAACTCCCTGGGGCACCCCTGGCATGAGAGGGACCATAAGTGGCCATGCACAGTTTGAAATCAGCCTGCCAGATCCCTCGGTCTAGACAGGCTTCCCCGCCACCCTATCTGACCCCGGGGCACCCAGACCCTAGTACACCGGACCGCCCTGAGTGGAGGCGGGCTTTGCCTCCGTCCTCTCCTCCCCAGGCTCTGCCCGCTCTGCCCCAACCTCCCTTCGCCACCTTTCCCAACGTCAGCCATAGTCCGTAGCTCCTGCAGCTGCCGGCCTAGGTGTGGCCTCCTCTTCCAACCCCAGCCGCCATCGCGGCATGGACCCGAAAGCCTCTAGGGCATCCCGGGGAATACCTGGGAGAGGCATCCCTTCTGGCTTACTGGCAGGAAGTGAGGCGGCGGCCAGTCCAGGGTGCTCGGACCCATGCCCTGCCAATTAACCTCGATCTCTCGATATCTCGAGATATGGGACAGTGACGATTTAATCCTGAAGGACATCGGCGTGACCGGTCCGTTTTTGCCCGACCATTTTGTGTAGTCGGCCTCATTTGGGTGGTTGTACTCACTCCAAAGATCCCATTTATGGACCCCCAGCAACAATTGGTCAGAAATGCCTGACTGCTCTCTTGTCAATGGATGCACTACAGTCAATTTACTGGGACAGTTATGCCGGGTTTTCTGTATAGCCTGAATTTAATGTTAGACGGGATGTTCATAGAAAAACAATACCAAAATGTGGTTTTATATAGCTATTTCAAAATTTGGGTAAGCTGACTCATAGCAACCAAATGAAAATTGGGCATTTGACTCATATAGCTTTTTAGGGTTAACATAAGACTGGCTCCAGTCCCTGAATCCTATGGCTACCCTCCTCGTTGGGATACAGGACTGGTACAATCAGTAATGATGTTGAATTATTGACACTGTTTAGCTCTAGGATTTCCAACACTCTCCACACAGATATACTGGCTACTGGTCAGGATATCTGACGAGAGATTGATACCCTCTCACTTGATCTTAATCGGGTCACAGTCAGGAGCAGGCGAAATTTATTGCTATGACAACACAGTCGGCCAGGGAGCTGAAGGAGGGGAGGGTAGAGGGGTAGGAGTAGGTATAGGGTTACAGGGAGTGGTTTGGGGCCATAAACAGGAGATTCTGTTCATAGTGGACAAGTGTGTGATTCATGGGCCAGTCAGAGAAGGATATATACTATAATGAACTTAACTCTGATTGTGTTTAATCATTTAATGAATGTTCATTTTCAAAGACTTGAGCAAGTCTAGGTTATCATATTCAGTATAATGAAGTCAATATATAGCGAATTGGTTACCTTAAATTCTTAATATTTAAAAAAAAAACAATTTTCAGGATGTCTGGCTCATCAGTTTAGACCCTGAATGCACATACATATATGCATGCCGAGTTTCCAACAGGCAAGCCAGACTGCCAAAAAGTCTGAAACACTTGTGAGACATCTGAAATACACTGATAATTTTTTTTGTCAATTCACAATCTGACTTTGTGTCAAGTTAACCTCGATCTGCATGGTCGTGAAAAAATATATAATTTTGTAGGTTACAAACAAAAAAAGGCTCAAGAGTTGAAATATAGGTACCGGTGGCACTAGAAGACCTACTTTATCATGCATGGGATTTCCCAGGATTTCCAGATTTTTTTTCATCACAGACCCGATTTTATTACCCTCTCAATGGCTGTCAAGCACTACTGACTGAAATTTTGACAATGTAAGTGATTATGTTAGTTTATCAATGATATTAGTGCATGTATAAGGTTTTATTAGCAGGTGGACGGTTGGTCTTTAGGTTATGGCTATAGCTTACTGAAGTACACTGCTTGCAAAGTTACTAGGCGACCTGACCACATTTTTGTTTTTTATTTCGGTTTGACCTGTAGGTCAAGACCGAAATATATTAGGGGAGACGGGGAACGGTTTTTGCGGCTTACATTATAATACATTAAAGTAATGTATTCTGAATAATTATACCCTCGATACCGGTCCGCACCCGGCGACAGAAGTGTATTTTTATATATTGTATAGGCACCTGTTGGGTTCAGTGTATTTATATATATTGCAACAGGCTTCCACCTCCCTCCCTCCCTCCCTCCCTCCCTCCCTCCCTCCCTCCCTCCCTCCCTCCCTCCCTCCCTACCTCGCTTGGTCGTAGGTGCGTTCGATCCTCATATTTATGTTAAGTTGAGCCTCTGACTATGTCTTGTATGCTAGTGACCTATTTGACCTGATTCCCTCGAAAACGTCCCGTTGCGGTTCAATGAATCCCTACTAGTGGGTGGAGCCCCACAGGTCAGATGTGGTCCGCACCCAGCGACAGTAGTTTATTTTTATGTATTGCAACAGGCTTCCACCTCCCTCCCTCCCTCCCTCCCTCCCTCCCTAGCGGGTATGTCCCGCAGGCGACAGTAGTCTATTTTTGTATTGGTCAAGACTCTGTCTCCAAGTACGGTGGTGCGTTCGTCTTGGATATTTATGTTACAGTAGTGTATTTTTATATATTGCAACAGGCTTCCACCTCCCTCCCTCCCCTCCCTCCCTCCCTTATTACTTTTTGAAACCGAAATCATGGCAATGCCATGCCAACTTTTAATCCTTGTTATAGCTAACTAAGTACAGATAGGAATATGATTTTTATTTTTGTAAAGAGGGTTTTATGGTGGTACATTGCCTCACAGTTTTAATATTTGTATTTTGACATGGATTTTTATATAAAAGATATTTTTTTTTTTGGGGGGGGGGGGGACCTTTTGAGTCACAGGTCCATTTTTAAGAACTCCTTTATGGACATATCTCTACCTGTAGAATTGGTATAATATGTCTCATATGAAAGAGAATAAAAAAACAGTAGGTGCCATGAAGTGGAATTTTCTAGGTAATATTCAAGTATTTGTTAAAAGGGGGGATTTGGGGGGTGAAATGGGCATACTCAAACAGATATTTACTCAATATTGATTTACATTGGGCATTAGTGTGACATTTACCATCTCCATAAGTGACACTGATAGTTGCTTACTTGCAAGGAAGTGTCATTAACTAGGTGAAAGGTATATTTGATGTGCTATTCATGTATTTTTGCTAAATCTCATAATGGGAGGGGGAGGCAGCAGGTGTATGAGTGGATGGTTTATTCAGCATATTTACACAAAAACAGAAGTCAAGATGGTTCATAACTTTGTTCTAGGAATCAGTCCAGACCCAGTCAAATTTGCAATATCATTTACCATCAGATATTGGCTTGACCTACTTTATTGGTGTATATAGGAACAACGATTTGCCCCCAGCACATTCACCTCTTTCACATAAGCATGGAGCAGCGATCGCTGTGAGAACGGGTTTCACTGGTTCGATGGACTCTGTTAGTGCTGTTAGAGTGAAGCCAATCCTATGGCATGGTAATAGACATATGCAGTACACAGACATGATAATCACTCTAAAATTATCATATTTCGGATTTGTAATATTTAAAATTCTTGTACCTGAGTAAAGGGTGTTAACCCTTTCAGGGCAAATAATGCCTTGAGGCATCATCCAGCTCAGGGCGAATGATGCGCGTGGGGATGGAGCAGTTTACCCTACGGTAACACAACCACAACTGAAAGCCTGAGCGTTTGAACCCGGTCAGGTCTGCGGATACACTGTCTCTTTCTATTGGTCGAGCGGAATTGTTTATCTGTTGCTCATTGGTTGCTAATGACGCTTTTCTCCAGTCAGTCCTAGCAACCTGATGACGTCGCACAGTCAAGTGAACAATCTGACGTCATCTGATGCCTTGAGGCATCATTTCTCAGAAATCTACAAAATCGTTTTTAACAAAAAAATAATAGAGGAACATTAATGAAATTTTCACAGAATGTATGCCATTAATAGTATTTCTATTCAAAAGAAATAAAGTATTTAAAATTATAAATCATATCACGTGATTAAACAATTGAATTGTGTGTTTTAACGACTGTGTGCCCGTCCCCTAGCGGTATAAAGTGCCACCAGCACCCATCCACCAGGCGGTAGCTTGGCCACAGGCACCCACCCTTAAAGGGTTAACTAATAAGATTTAAGAAATGTTTGCTATCTCTATTTAGGGATATTTTTGGGAATATCTTTGGGAATGTTTTCATGGACATTTACAGTACCAAATTCATCCCCCTCCCTCACCTCCAAAAAAAGAGAAATAGAATGAAAAAATCGACATTTATACAGCAAGAGCGGCCACCTATACCCCACACTATGGTTAACCAATTTTGGTTTGATCAATTTCATCTTTAAAAGTGAAAGTGCAATTACAAGAAATTGGAATACATATCCATTCACATCTATTCTCATGCAACACCAATCTACAAATACTTTTATACAGTTTATCATTTTTTTTTATTTTAGTTGGTAAAAACTTAAATTGTTGTTGGTTATTTCATTGACTAAATGTAATTTGCAGGTAAATATTTGCAGTTTCCCGCTATTCATACAATATGCCACAAATGAAATGATATCAGAAAATCCCATTTTATTTACTCTGTCATGATGCTATGATACATCAAGGAATATCTATCACAGCCCAGCAATATAGGTATCATATTAATCGTCATGAGATACTAACTTATAAGATAGGATGGTTATTTCTATAGGTCATCGCGATAGATTTTTCACTAAATCACTGTGGAAACAGGAAGGTAACATATTTTAGTGGTGTTTTTTACCTAAAGAATTCCGATGTTCAATCTATAACAGGAAATCTCAGCCATAACACATGTATATCATATATATATACCAACAGATAGGCCCAAGTGTCAGCTTTCTAACACTGTCTTGAATATAAAATTCGGGTGTTTATTTATGAACGAGGAGCGATATACATATTTTCTTTATTATAGTATAAAGCACTGGCTGCAGTGTGATTGCTACATGGCAGAGCCTTTCGCCTTGTTCTGGTGTGACTTACTTGACGCCCATTACAAGATGGCGCCAGTGTGAAGAGGGTCTATGGCCAGGCTGCATGCAGACCAGTCTTTGTGCACTCATCCATGAAACTATCACCATGAGGCCGTTTTATATGTAGTTAGGGCATTGATGATTGCCAATTGAAATCACCCTCAGGTAGCTAAATATGTGTGTATTGATCCATGAACTGCTGAGTTCACAGAGAAGAAGGGCTTTAAATATCCAATCAATGCAGGCCCTTCCCTATTCATGAATTCCTTCCCTTCCCTCGCCTCGCCTCGCCCCCGGCCTGGGGGCTTCGTTGTTATCATAGTAATAATTTACCGGCAGACCTTTTAACCTTATTGAATTTTAAATGCGACCTTATCGACCTTATTGAGTTTTAAATGCGCCCACCTGCTAATTTGGTCTTTAAAGGCCAATATTTCTATTTTTTTAAATGCACACTTAGCTCTTGTTCATTAATGTGGAAACCTTTATTGAATTCATTAGATGCCTGTATGACCCCTGTGTTTGTCTATTATGAGATTAGTACTGATTCCATCAGCCGAATTTGCAGCTGATCACAGGTCGGACACTGACTGAGTACTCAGGTGAGCTGGTACAATTAATACTGGAGAACTTGCCCCATAACGATGTCACCCCAAGATATTTTGCCCTGAGATAAATTTTCTGTTTCAATGTCTCCTCCCATTATGTCAAAGACAATTGCTTGCAGGAAAGGACTTGTGTGGTTTACAGTGTAAACCAAGGACATTTTTACATGCATTCAAGCCTCCCAGTGTCCCACTTCCTCAATATAGGTTTTTTAATGGGTTTTTAAAATCAAAATATAGGTTTTTACCAGATTTTCAAGACCCAAAACATAGGCTTTTATATGTCTTTAGGGTTAGCATATTCAGCATAATAAGTCAAAATATAGTGAATCGCTTATTTCAGTTCTTGATTTCCAAAAAAATGTACCTAGAACTAAATTCCAGAAGGTCAGGATGTCTGGCTCATCAGGTTATACCCAGCATGTATGTATACAGTGTTGAGTTTCCAACAGGCAAGCCAGCTTGACTTAAGTCACACCAACCATCGATTCTTAAACACTTTTATGATTTCTTGAATAAACTGATAATGTGGATTTCTTGTCATTGGACAATCCAATTTTGTGTCAAGTTAACTTATAAGATTTACTGTACACATCAATCTGCATGGCAGTGAAAATATAGGTTATATAGGTTCCTTTGAAAAAATAAAGGCTCAAGAATCAAAATATAGGTTTTTATAGGTTTTAAAGGTTTCACTGGGAGGCCTGGCATTGTCATTGTCTGATCTGCAAAACGGGGAGTTCTCTTTTGAATTACGCGGCGACTTCATTTCAGGGCCAGTTCTCCAATAACCAACGGAACAGCTATGGAAAAGCTTCGCATGTGTCGGCTACATGATCGGGCACTCTACATTTTCAATAATGTGGAGTGTACCGATTACACGCTCACGGGCTTGTGTTCTGATGACTGAACGTGGACGAGGAAGGATGTGTGAGAAGGTACAGAAGTTTCTTTTTCCAATGATGCAAGAGTAGGAAATTTGTGATTTGGTCTCTTATGACCCACTGTATCCAAGCCCACTTCCCACGAAGAGGGTTCTTTTCCCAAGCCCACATAGGAACATGTCTGAGGGGCTAGGGGTAAAGGGTGCGGGGTGGTGTAAGGGGCGTTAATTGGGGCACTACACTCATCCCCTACCCAAATGCTGATATCTGCGACTGTGACATCTCAAATATCACAATGCCTGTGGAATTTCACCTGCAAGATTTTCCATAACTATGGCTGACTAATTGGGGTACGACACTCACTCCTCACCCAAATGCTGATACCTCCGACTATGACAGCTCCTCAAATATTGCCATACCAGTGTATTTTCCCCTGCAGGACTTTCCATGACCTTGGCTGATCTCGAGATAAAAGCATGTAGTACACTTGCCACTACCACATATAGACCACGGAATGAAAATAGAATCAAGCTAGATAACCATTGGATATCCGCACCAAAACGCAGAACATTAGCAGGCTACTAAGTATCATTCACTAGAAGCTGGACAAAAGTTGTAATCAAATATTGTGAATCTTAATGATTCAGGGTAAATCTTTCGTCGGGACCAGTAGCCCCCCCTCCCCTCCCCCACACAAAAAAAACTACACCGTGTTTGTTGGCCAATGGAAATGTATCTTTAGCGGTACACTTTACTGCGGAGCAGTGTGTGGCCTATTTCTACGGTACTTTATACATTGGTTTGGGAGAAGAAGGGGTAATAACGTATAAGAGATTTTTGTTCAATATGCTATATATATTACATATGGTGAAACATGGAACAACTTCGGACCAAGAAATGTTGGAATGACCTTGATCTGCCAGACATGTCAGGGACTGGGAATAGTAGTGGCTGCCAGGAATGGTTAAAGCTAACCAAAGGTGATCACTATAGTTCAAACAGAACAAAACCATGTACAAGTAATACTTGTTGGGATCCTTCCAATTGTGGTTTAGGCATACATCGAGATATACATCTAGGTAGGTGGTTTCCCTTTGGAAATGATTATTTCCAGAATTGTTAGCACCGCAATGACAATCATCTTCAATCACCAACAACACGAGTTCTGATGACGAAAAGGGGCACACCATGGATGAGCATATCAATATTCCTTTGCAGTAAATCCCGTCTCTTTTCAGACCGCATGCAACAAAGAATTTACATGGTTTACTTACCAGTTTACCCTGTGAAGACCCATTGAATGTGTTGATACTCTAGATAATAGCTAATAAATTTTCTCAAGTCTAACCAAGTTTGTTTCAATATATTTTATTCAAATTTCATTCTGTGCAGGCCAGCTGCGTTGTAGAAAGTAAACTTTTCTTTATTAACATTATAAAAAATATAATATAGCATATCAAGACAATCAGTATCCAACAATCACAAGCAGTCAAAACTTAAAGATACAGCTGTATGTATCTAGATTTACTCTCTAAAGATTTGGATCCTAATGAATTGAAAGTTATTTTAAATAGCACCAAGAAGAAAACTTTTGCTGGTTGAATTTAACATTCTTCAACTATGTTAATATCAACAGCCTACATACAAATGGCACCATGGATCGTATTAACATATTATGTTGATATTTGTGTTCCCTAAAAGATAATGCTTCACCACTGAAGTAAATTATACGGAGTTTTCCCAAAGTTGGTAAGTTATAGTTTTAAGGTCATGCTCCCAAATGAAACGGTGATGGCTGAGCAGATGGTGGTATACTAAGAGAAAAATTTGTATGTGTATGCCAAAATCAGAGGAGCTTTTAAACCAAACCCGATTTCAACTTTTGAATTACTGCAGTTCAACCTCTATGGCATTCAAATTGCACTACAATTAGGACGCTCTAATCGCTCTAATCGGCCAAATACAAATCCACCTCCTCAGAATTATTCATTTCCTTTCAGTTTTATATAGACTTTCACTTCGGAAAATGTCTGGAGAGTACTTTGTATGCATAAATAGCTTTCTATAAAATACTGGCCAAATGAATGGTCCCTCGTGTCACGTAAATACCAAACAAGAAAAATGATACAACCTCCATGGGTTGCATTTTCTCCCTTATTCTGTAGGGTGTCACCCTCCACATCGCACAATCCATAGCGATCTGTATCAGTAGGATTCACGTGAGATACACTTTAAGTGGAAGCTTTTCTCACAAACGTCTTTACCCCTACAGCACAATATTTAGAAAACTGTACTATCATATGACTCATATTAGAGCAATTCATAAGTGCTATCACGGTACAGTATGAACCTGTCAAACCTATCCTACATTGACATACTTCAAAATAAGGGCTAGTGGTGTGGCATTCGGTATACGAATAACGGGCAACGGGAGATAAAATACCACCAAAAGATGTTCACCCCAAATTATTGTTGCGCAATTTTTTTCTTCTTTCTTTTTTTTTTAAGAAATCAGGTATCAGAAGTATCATACAATTATATATACAGAGTACTTTGCAGATTATCATTAAAAAAACTGGCTGTCTTCGCATCAGATATTTCACGCTGCAAATTTTGCCAAATATTTTGTTGTAAGAAGACCGTGCGTTTTTGTATTACCAATTACCTAGAAAAGGTAAAATTTTACCTAGCCATGTGATTACATATGATACCCCGTACGTTACACTGTGACGTACAGCCTTAAATACAACATGGGTAGGGGCGGACAATATTCGCAGGATATACGGTCACAGGTATATAATAAAGTTCTCCTATTAATAGATTTAGCTATTGTAACAAAGCAAATTGTGAGTGCTTGTAAATCACCCCGTCAGGTTACAAAAAATTATTGTTAGACGCAAAAGGCCTTAGGCACAGACTCCAGGTAAGCATCGGCTATATGGAACCAGACCTTAACTTCCAGGTAATCTGACAAGGTGATTTACCACATACTAACATGGGTATCCATGTTTTTCTTTTTACTAGATGCCAATACGATTTTCAGTTTCAAAACTTAACAAGTACATAATAAGGGGGGCATGAACAACTTTAGTTTTGCCTCAATCACAAAAATTGGCTGTGTTTTTTATAACCAGGGTACATCACACTTTAGCCGTGGTTTGTACCAACAAACATTGGTTTGTTGTCACTTTGAATATTATTCGCCAAAAATAGAAGATAATGCATGCCCGTGTGCGCACTGGCATATAATAAAAATGCGCTGCCATTCAGAGCTGTGCAATCCATAGACCGGACCATCACGCTATGTTCCTCAGGTACACAGACATCCCACTGACCTTTGCTTATATTTGTACTTCACATCTTTACTTCAGTACACGCTTTGGAGGCGGATAGGTTTTTTTAAACATACTCTTGACACATTACCATAGAGTATGAGGATGCATGGCATTCAGTGGTAATTATAACCCGGGTACAGTTTGCAATGATGAGAGAGGGGAAGAAGGAGAGGGTCTTGGCACGAAGTGTGAACCGCCATGAAATGGATTCAAAAGAATTACCTCACTACTGTCGATTTTCCGTTTAATTACATGCTTGTGGATATCAATGGTATGAAATTTCCATTCATGGATTTGGGACTGTGTTCTAACTGCCTATCACACTGGTACTTGATATTTGACTTAATCTGGTGAGTCTATACCCTTCCTTTAAACTCAAATTGCATTACTTTCTGACAATTATTATTCAATTTAATTTATAATCATCTCGAAAATTCCAAAAATCTCTTGATGAAAATAATGAAACATTGTTAAAGTGCTTTAAATTATATATCAATGTGAATATATCACCCTGAAATAATTACACATGTACATTTTTTCTCACAAATCTCTTATGTATTTCTGTGTATAGAATATATCCATTTCCCCTGGCGGATCACACTAGTAGGGTCAAGGGAATGAACTTGGAAAAAAGAGCAAACTTTTGTTTTAATTTCAGCACACTGAGGAGTCTTTTGTGAATGTTGGATCGTACATTAAATAAGTTATATAGTTTCGACTCTTATAACGAGAATTAGTAAAGGAAAGTACTGGAGCAATATCTTCCTATGACGTAACACGCACGTATACTCTGTTCACCAAAGCTGACAATGAGATACTTACCTTAATAATGACTTAAACTCTAAGTCTGTTTTTTTTCTGTTTAGTAAAATATTGTGCTGTTGCTCCTCTAAGGATTAATGCTGACTTCAGATCAATGCTGATCAGATGTTTCTCTTGATTGTAATCTTTCAGATGGTGGACCGGACATAGGGCATCACGTTTACTTGCATACAGCTTCATTCGTTTAAGAACACATCTTTGTTTGCAACACAATATTCGACCGCTCTCGCAAAAGTCGGCTACACAGATCGATTACAGGCCACTTTAAAGTATACAATAATAAGGTTAAAATTTATATTGTATTACACCATCAATAAATCCATCTAATCAGCTGCCTACAAAAACTTAAATCTGCCTAGGTTGTACTTGCTTCAGCAGTACATATAATAAAAAGACTGCCTAGACCATAACATCAGCAGAAAATCATGTTTATATTAGTTGCCTTATCGTCCACCAATTACCTTATCCATTTAATCAGCTACTTCATTTTCATTCCCTGAGTATATTTCCTCTGACTTAACTAAATGCACAAAACTGATAAGTTTACATCTTGTGAAATTTACCAAATATACTTATACATCATGGAACACTGCAGCAGAAAATCCATATATAAAATATATAGCAAACTGGTTATACATTAACCGTTATGAGTTATACACCATCACTTATATGGTTATCTTACACTGACCATATTCTTAGTAACAAAACTTTGGTTTTTGTGTATAAAAAAGTGAGTACTCTATATTTTAGGTCGATAATATTTAGCCATATTACATTATTAATCACAGTTTCATAAGTCTTAAACGAGTATCCTTTGGTAATATTATGAATATCAGTGTTCTGTATACGCTAATTTTCTTGACCAATTCCTCAATATGATATGCATAATACATCTCTTTTCAGTCTCTAACTAAAATCCTCTCCCTGAGCAATATATGACTAGAATCTCAGGAACCAACGGTTTGAGAACACTTTTTCTACAAACCCCAGATAGACGACTCTATCACTCAGATGTGATTCTGACGGTTCAATTAAAGGGAAAACAGTAATTTTTTTTGACAGAAACAGCATCTAAAGTTTATGCTATGGTTTAGTTAATGATATTAAGGGATATGAGGGATATTTGTTTGTCAATGACTTTTAACATTAATTCAATACCATATTCAAAAGTAACGAAGATAATGTTTGGTATTTCACATTAACATTATGAACCTATGCAAGGAACTTTCCATAATATACAAACCTTTCTTAACGTGTGTCGTAACAAACTTTGTGTAGTACAACATTTAGTGTAAACTAGCCATCATTATTCTACCATCATAATTCACCATCGGTAAAATCGTGTTTTCAGATGAAGTAAAATTTTACCATTCCATTATCATTTGAAGATGCAAACCTGTCAACAACTTATAATTTTTTTTTCAGAACAAAACCATCATCCTTTATAAATCCCCTGGAAAAAGAATAATCTCTGAGGCACAGTGATACCACTTCGTGCATCCAGGTTTTCCGTCAATCTGCTCTGCAACAGTGATTTCTGTGACTTCATCTTAGATTCGATCTATCTTTGATATGCCCCTGGCTGCTGCTACAGCGTAAACCACGAACCACCAATATAGGCCTAATGTAAGACCCCATTTGCGCAATATAGAAATCATCACAAGCGCATGCATTAGGATTTGTTTTGCATAAACCGATACGATAATGATCATACATTACCAGACCAATCGTTTGTGAACGTTCTGTATAGCGTCAGGTTAGTGAAATGAGATACCAACATTGAAATGAATTCCGTTATCTTTTAACTACCATCATCTGGTACCTATATGTCTTTTCTCCTGCATCTTTGCATTCATTAGTTATTTATGTATAATGTTTCTATTCATACGTTTGCAAAGGGATACTAGTGGACTTCAATGAAGATAAATTTTCACTTATATGAAAATTCGTTTGTTTTTAAGTCAATTATTTTCAGCAAAATGACGTTTTATAGAAACCAGATGATGAATAGCATACGATCTTATTGTAAAAGAGGTATTTCAAAGATCAATGTTCCAATACATGATTCCTTGAAAATAACTATTCATAATTATGCAACACATTCATAAAACCTAACTACTTTGCCATTTTCATCATGAAAGAAACTTAATAAAATTCTATATAATTAACAGACCTAAACTAATGCTTTATGAATTGTTCCACCTGGATATGTGAATGCAACAATTCAAAGACTTTATGTCCTAAGTTACAAACCCAACACCTATGAGTTTTAAATGGTTTCTTACCTGTATGATAATTTCAGACATGTCAACTTTTATAAAGAATAGAACCATTTGAGTTTTATTACTCAGCACCAAAAAATCCGAATTTGACGATTATCAAATATTACCAGTATGTCTGTATCTTAAGGTAAACATCCCCTGAAAACTCTGTTGCCCCCCAACCACCCCACAATATCTTGCAAATGAGAGTTTAACCATGATTCAACAATATCCATGTCCTCTTAGTTCACTTCTATGCCTGATTAAAAAATGTCAGGACCATTTCACGTATTATGCAGAGTTAAAATGATGTCCTTTCGCATACTAATCGTAAGCATATAAACCAACATCTTTTTGTGATTCATTTACCTTGATCCCTGTAAAGTATGCGTCATTTGGTGCATAGAAATGCTACCACTTTTGAAGTATTATTCTCAAGATTAGAAAACAATTTCCTTGAAAATACCAACATTCTTATAGCGAACAAGATTGCAAAATGCACAACATACCAAATACTCCTTTACTTTTATAAAATATCTACGCAGCTTCTCAACAAGGGGTTTTGGGTAATACCCGATTTTTCATTATCAAACTTTTGGTATAAACGTAGAGGCCATTGTACATTCTACAATTTTGTACGCTATTACTGAAAGAAACCGATGTTGCTATCACCAACATTATGAAAATAAAGAACACACCAATTTATTTCACCTCGCTTCAAGTCCCTTACGATGTATCAAAAACAAATTAAAAAAAAATTGTCAACTAATGCTTTATTATAGTCCTTTGTGTACAACATGTTCCTTATAACTACAAGTAGTACCGAACCAAACCGTTTCGTTTACAGGCTTAGGACAATAGGTTCTGCCAAGCGTTACAATAGGATACGGTCACCATATAGAATTATGATATATCACCCAGGAGACAACTAACTGCACTATGATTGACGTCAGGTTGACAAATACCTTACACAAATTTAACTGCGACAGAATGTCAATGATCAAATCATCACAAAAATACATTTTGTGTGTCAGAATTGACAAAAACGTTAAGTCAATGGTCTTACCCAGAAAACTTCTTAGATAGAAACCAGAGGTGGGTCGTCTGATGTTACACTCTTTGAGTACCATGGACAAGAAATACTATTGGAGAAAGATACTTGCCTTTACTATAGGTTTGTGGTTTCTATTTAGGAAGACCTCATACTAATTTAATACAGGAATGCTCAATGTTTACGCAGACCATACGTGAGCGCTGCACAGTGCTAAGGAAGTCTGGATTTGTATAACCAAGAACGATAACTGGAAATAAGTTTGGGAGGATGATATCTACAAAGCAGGTGTATCTTTTGCTCTCTTTTCTTAAATATTGCTTCAGAGCAGAACAAGTACGTACGTAGGGATATCCTACAGGACATGGCAAAATAGAGCGAAATATGTGTGGGTTAGACTTTATATTTCTGAATTCGACAACTGAGGTGCCTTTTTTATTATCCAAACTTCCGTATCCATGCCATTTCAATACCACTCTGTATATATCGTTAAGCACATTTATGTGTAAATGAAAACCTTTTGGTAAAAAACTGTAAGCTTACTGATTAAACACCTATCTTAAAATAAATATAGATTGCTTTTGTTTTCTTAACATATTAATTCATTTAAGCTTTGGCTTGTTAACATTCTGGTAGCTTGACCAACCTCTATGTCGTCATAACTGTTTTGTGTACGTTTCCTTATCATGACCTTAAATATGTACTTATCTAGAACTGATAAGCTAACATACCATCTCCTTTTTGTAGTATTACAAAAGGTTACCCATTTTATGACTCTAAACATACATTTGTGACAGCTCATCAAACATATTTCGTCATTGCAGTGGCGATACAAGCACATTGAAAATCTCAAATGATATTATCACTTTCACCGAGCATATTTCCACCATCCAAACAGCCAGGTATTTTGGCCTGGTGGCCTTGAGGTCCACACCTAGGTTTCATCGTATCCAGCACAGACAAATGAACTCAGTTACAGTTTATCTACTGCGTACCATAAACAAGAGTCTAGGTTTTCATATTTTTTCCCCTTGGCCTACAGATATAGAGACACTCTTTGAAGACATCCTGCGTTCTTTTGCAAGCAACTACTTGGACCTCTGGTAAAATAGCCATCACATTTAAAAATAGTTCCGTATCCATGACTGATTAGTGGGTACATATATTACGTACTATATAGAGGCGGGCCCTCTCTCAGTGCAAAGTGCTTCAGGTTACACCTGACATTCTTATATCAGTATGCAGTACACAGGCCACCTTGACCCGGAGAAACAATCCCAAGGCACACGCCACCTCACCTTAGTTCCCTCCCACCACTGTATTGTCCAGCGCCATTCTGAGGAACTGAAATAAAATAGAAACAACTATTAAGATGGTTATTCGAACAGATAAGAGATAATCAAATGTCTAGAGTAGTCTCCCTACATATTCTAACTGGCAGAGGTGAAGTATTGCTGACAAAGCCGAGAAGACATTGACATGCCGACTTTCCTCTTTGCGACCAATTGTTCGGGGTGGTGCGAATTGGTGCCATTTATGTTGAAGTAACTGGCCCGATGTTATAATTCTCCTGAAGGGAATCAGACATTACTAGGATGGGAGTAATGACCGACTGACTGATTGTTCCCGATTCTCTGAGGGCAGTTCCATTAGTCTTTGTGTGTATCTGCATTTTTCGATACACATGTATTATATACCAATATCAAAGGACAAGGCATAAACACCTCCACTGCGGTCGACGCTACCTTGAATTTGACCAGAATTAGATCTGATACCAGCTCGTTTCCATGTTATTAACGTAGCAACCATTGTGAAAAGAATCAACAATGTTGGGGAAGCCCTAGAAACCGGTGATACCTGTCTCTACATCCTCCAAACAGATGTTTTGTTTGGTGGTAGAGTGTATAAACTCTGCCATTTCTAATTTTTAGATATGGGTTGTAGAAAATAGTATTTTCTAGGGGCTTAAATTCAAATTTTGTCCGGACCAGAGTCTTCAGGCGAAAAATAACAATGGTAAATGATGTAAAATCTGCTTGTCAGTGCAAGTTTATGTGTTCTTTGGGTCAATAAACAGTTGTTCATGAGATATCACACCTGGTTTTAATTGAAGAATGGCAAACTATGTTTTATTACTCCTAACAACCATTGGACTGTTATTAACATGGGTTCAGACAAGTGTTAAACCTGCATGTGGTGTAGTTTAGAATTTGTTGGATTTTAAAGAAGGGCGGAGACAGGGACCCATAACTTGAAAAGTTTTAAACGAGGCAGAAGGGTTTGTCCTCTTGGTCAGGCTTCTAGTTTAACAGTTTTGGTCCATATTTAGTAGATAGGTGCATCTATTAGGTTGAGACCAAAAGGGATTTGGGTCTGTAGTTTGTAGATCCAATTTTTGTCAATCTGGTCCCGCAACGTTGGAGTCCGATGGGGCATGTATGAAATCCACTATTGTAATTTCCATTGAACACTGTAAACTGTAGTCAACCACGAGGAAAGTTAAAGAAGTCACTTCAAAGGATGTACATGAGAAATAGGTTATGCTTAATAAACATCAGTGAATGTATACAGTTGCATTGAACACGGATAATGTGACGGTTTGGGGGCAGGACAAAGCATGCTTGAGAAATACTTTTCTTTAATCACTAATAATCGGGAACAAATCCATGCTTCGTATATGCATTGACATATCATCAGTCATTTAATAGTGATAGTATAAATATCTTTCAATTGTTAAAAATTAACGTTCATAATAGTAACATCTGATTGTGCAACTGTTATATTATTGTATGCAACCAATCAAGCATGACGCAGGTTTTCATAAAGGATTTAACGCCAAGTTTTCCAAGTCAAAGTATAACTATCAAAATGTTGTGCAAATGGGTATTAACCAAATTAAATATATGTATTCAGATGCATTTTTCAAAGCTTAAATGACCTTAGTAGCATCTTAATTTGAAAAAAAAATAAGCGAATTGTATTTTTATTCTCTAAATTTGTCTTGAATTTTGGATAATTAACTTTTTTTCTATATCATTTCCGTTAAAAAGGAAACAAGAGAACAGCTGTTCGGGATTATAAATGGTGTGTTAGAATAATGACAGTGAAGAAGTGACTCACATCCTCATAGCTAATGTTGACCACTCCTTGTTGCTGCACGTCCTTTTCTCGGAAACTGTCAGTCAGTGATTTGAGCATCACACAGCACTGGATGAAGTCATCAAAGTTTATCACGTTCCGGTGCGACCGGTCAAACACCCGAATCGCTGTAGTGCAGAAGGTGGGACTCCTAAAAAGACGAAACAGGAGTTGACATGGTGGATTGTATAGTGATTAGTTGTTTTTATCGTAGTAGGCCTGAAATATGCACAAATTGTATCAATAAATGAAAGGAGGAGGGAGGGAGGGAGGGAGGGAGGGAGGGAGGGAGGGAGGGAGGGAGGGAGGGAGGGAGGGAGGGAGGGAGGGAGGGAGGGAGGGAGGGAGGGAGGGAGGGAGGGAGGGAGTCCATGAATAGGGAAGGACCTGCATTGATTGGATATTTAAAGGCCTGTGAACCCAGTAGTTCATGGATCAGTGCACACATATATTTAGCTACCAGGGGGCGATTTCAATTGGCAATCAACAATGCCCTACAAACGTCTTTCATTGCCTCATGGTGACACCTTCATGGATGAGTACATACAGACCTGTTCCTCTGACCATGTGGCTCAAACTAGAAGAAAAACTTTGTCCCTATGTACAGTAAAACCCCGCTTATGGGACACCTCACTTAAGGGGCCACTTTCCTCAGACCGGAGGGTGGCCCCTTAAGCGGGGTTTTACTGTAAACCAATAAAGTAGGCCAAACCAATATCTGGTGGTAAATGATACTGCAAATAATTTTCCTGAACTAATATTATTTGAATGGGTCTTGACTGATTACTAGAACAAAGTTATGAACCATTTTGACTTCTATTTGTGTGTAAATATGCTGAATAAACCATCCACTTTTACACCTGCTGCCTCCTCCTCCCATTATGAGATTTGGCAAAAATACATGAAGAACACATCAAATATACATTTCACCTAAATAGTGACATTTCCTATGGTGTAAGCAACTGTCAGTGCCACTTATGGAGATGTTACACTAATGTTGAATGTAAATCAATATGGAGGAAACATCTGTTTGAGTATGCCCATTCCACCCCGAAGCTCCCCACCCCCTACTTTTGACAAATAATTGAATATCTCTGTAAATATAGAATCTACTTAGAAAATTCCACTTCCGAGCACCTACTGTCTTTTATTCTCTTTCAAATGAGGCATATCATATTATGATTCAACCAGTTTAAAGGGTAGAAATATGTCCATAAAGGAGTTCTTAAAAATGGACCTGTCACTACAAAAGTCCCCCCTAAACTGAATTCACTTTTCTTTTCAAATCCATGCCAAAATATTAAATATTACAACTGTAAGACATTGTACCACCATAAAACCTTCTGTCCAAAACAGAAATTATATTCCTACCGGTACTTAGTGAGCTATGAAAAGCAAAAATGTGGTCAGGTCGCCTAGTAACTCTACAAGCAGTGTACTACGGTAGGCTATAGTCATAACCTAAAGACCAACCGTCCACCTGCTGATAAGCAGGTGCAATTCAGGTTAAGAGCATGACCAAGACAATGATAATAAAGTAGCATTACAAACTGTAGAACGTACTTACAGGTTATAGCCAAACTGTCTGAAGGCGTTCTGAAGCTCCATGGTGTTAATTGTCCCTGACCGGTCCAAGTCAAACCTAATGGTGAAAGGTTTCATTATAACCAAGACAAGATGTTGCACTTCTGGTCATGAAGAAAATTTAGGCGGAAGTTTATATAATCTTATAAATGTTTCCCAATGAGGTAGGAAATACACATATATTGGTAATGACATTTTAAGTTTAACAGATTTAAAATGTAATGATATACAGCAACCATCGCTTTATCGTTATTAGCAGTGCACTCCCAATAGACAGATCTCAAGTTTCTGGCATATGAGAAAGGCGAATACGCTTCGTACAGTATTGAACTTGATTTTCTGTCAGTATAGATAACTTCTCGTCACTGATACTGAGCATTTTGCACATTACTACATTACACTGTACCTACCCATCAAAAGTGCGTTTCCAATCTTGAATGTATTTTGATAACCCCTGGAATTCGTGGATGTTGATCGTGCCGTCCCTGGAAACAGAATATGTCTGTCAAGTTATGTTCTCGGTCATAAACATTCAGGAAGACCTAATCTATAAAGATGGAGCATTCACTGAATTCATTTCCTAAATTTTGAATTCAAAGATGTCAGTTGGGGTCATAGTGGAAATATTTTTCATTTGGAATTTGCGGCCCCAGAGTGATTGAGAAAAGCTGGATTGAAAAAGTGTCTGCCACAGCGTGGGGCAGAGTATCTGCAAAGAGGTCTAAACCACGGTTTGATTAGCGTTATGGAGCCTTAATTCATATTATCTGTTTCCCAAGAAAATTTAATCATACATACCCGATACTGAAAATAAATAGGTGAATTTAGAAGAAGAGATAAATACTTTCATTAATCATCCCCTCAAAATTCCCTTTTTTTCAAGAAATATATAGTTCTAGGGTACTGGAACCATGTAAACGATTATGAATATTCACTCACCCTGTCTTATCGAACATATTAACCATCAGACGACACGTCTCCGGGTTGAAGGGCGTCCATTTAGCGTTCACTAGAGCCATTTGTAGTTCGCTGGCTGTTATCTTCCCAGACCGATCCTGGTCAACAGTCTGTAATGAATGGGACATGTGTGTTTGTAACACAACTTGACAGAAACTTATTTTTTCAGAGTGACTTCATGCAACGATTTTTGACACATCTTAGGCCATGGGTCTCCACCTTACGTAAAGCATCAGTGTTCACACGCCTAAATATTTTTATACAGAGTTTCAATAGTTCGTGGATCCACTGGTTTTAGTAATACTTTGCATACATATTTCAATATCTGAAGCAAAAACACAGGAAATTTCACATAATAAACGCACATACGTGTGTTAAGGCATGATACAGTTTTCGTACACAAGAGCATCAGATACAAACCGCGTCAATCAAGCGAGTATGGTTATGCTACTTTCTGTTCCTGCATGGCATGGGGAACACAATCTACAAGACTTATAACCATGTACCAGTACAGTCATGGGAATGGATTGAAGGGGATTAAAGACGAGGACTTCTTATTTCAAGAAAGCCCAGAAAAATTCCGACTATTTAAAGAATGAAATGTTTTATCTGGCATATTCTTCAATGATGCTGAAAATCTAATACTTAAAAACAGTAACGGGCCGAATGAAATACAAGAGATAAACGACTCACAATAAACCATTGCCAGACATCTGGGCTGATGCCTGGTGGCGGTTGCTGAGGAGGTTGTTGGGGGGCATATCCGCCAGGGGGAGCTCCGTATCCTTGGTAACTTCCATAATTTCCTGCTGGAGGAGAACCATAGCCTGAATAGAAACGTTGATGGTCCATTAGAATAGTTGGTTGACGAAGGTTCACACGGGAGTAACCGCCAAGGTTGTATCACGATTTGCCTGCCAACATTTAACTGACGAACCTATTTTGACGCCCCCTGTTCAAAATACATCTTTATCAAAACTTCCCTTCGCTGTGATATGCATTGACCTATATTACTGATTAGTCTGTTTACATTCGTGATTGATTTTCACAGAACTGCTGCTTATCAGCAGTAAACGGTCCAAATTTCACTGGTTTAATCTGTAAGAAGTAGATCTTATCAGAGGGTATAGGCAATTTGATTCCAAAATGTAACCAAGGTGTATGATATTTATATTCATTACATTATATTTAAAACAAATATAAAGTCACTTGATCCTATTTTGTCATATCAACCTGAAGAAATTAACTTCCACTATTCAACAAAGGATTGCACTCACTTTTGCAAATTATTGTATAGCATGATGAAGGAAATATATTCTGAACAAGGCGATGTGTTATCTGTATGGGAGCTTCCGCTTAAGTGAGCTAGATGTTTGACATCAGCTGATGTCATGTATCTGTTAGTTCGATTACAACATTGGTGACAGCGGCATATCATGGTGATGCGCCTGGTGTCAAGTTGTCGACAAATAGTTCGCAGAGGCACAAAACAGGAGTGCCATGGGTTGTCATGGTGTCAACTAAAAGCGGTTTCATCCGTGGGATTCCTCAGGGTGCCCTGATGGACGGGGATTGTGATGATAGAGTTCATATATCATCCCAATCTGCTGTGAGAAGCGGCCCTGTACATGACTTGCATTTCTGTGTTGAAATAAGTTAGTGTTTATCATTTCAGAGCCAGGTAAGTTCTGGTTTATTAAAATTAACACACATGTGGTCTGTGTTGTAAACAGTCTGGGGCATAATTTTTTATGCCATGAGCAAACAGATTTAACCAAACAGTGTGGAGAGGTAAGTGACACTGATAAGAGGTCAGGCCAGCCGAAAATATACAAAAAAAAACATGATGAAGGAAGAACAAAAATGTCAATATAACAAAAACGCAAACCAACGAATGATCATTCCCCTATTCACATAAAGGATCTGTCGGTATGAGGATGAGGGTTACCTGTATAACTGCGGGGCGCCATAGTGATACCTCTTGGTAATTCTGTATATAAGTGCATATAGTCATTTAAAGTCTTCTTGATATACGTATTAGTTCATTAGGTTCCCTATATTAATTTCCTAACATATAATATATTGTTTTAGGGAGGTTATTCATACTTGTATAGAAGGGATCTATGAATATTTAAATGAGTAAAACATGGTGCCAATCGAAATCAGAGATGCCAGTGAGGTCTGGGGGAAAAGGCGGAAATCTGAAGCCTGCACATCTCCAGTATTTTTAAATATATCCACTATCCACTACCATAGAAACCAGAAACCCTCAAATAACCAGAGACGAGCATTTCCGAGTATTGCGACTCACCTTGCTGGGGAGGTGGCGCTGCTCCATAGGGTTGTGCAGCCTGGGGAGATTGCGGAGTTCCGTAGGTACCGGAGTGGGGCGGAGGTACACCTCCATATGCTGGAGTCTGTGGTCGTGGGGCGTATCCTCCAGGCTGTGCCTGCGGCGGGGGCGCATACCCTCCTTGTTGCGCTGGTGGGCTCCCGTAGCCCCCCGGTCCACTGTATGTACTTGTCGGCGGTGGTGGTTGGTAGTTGGCAGGTGGTGGAGGTGCACCTGGTTGGGCTGGTGCTGAGCTATGTGGTGGGGGGATACCCCCATAGGGTGGTGGTCTTGGCTGAGGAGGTGCACCCGCTACCGGTGGAGGTGCACCGTGCGGGGGCCCGCCGTACATTTGATTGGGGGGCATGCCTGGTGCTCCTGGTGCCCCTGGTGCCCCTGGTGCACCGTGCGGGGGCATCGCATTAGGCTGTGGGGGTACACCATGTGGTGGCGGTGCATTTGGTGGTGGTCCTCTGTAAGCTGGAGCCATTCCCTGGGGAGGTCCTCCATGCTGGGGAGCGCCAGGTGGTGGTCCTCCAGTGTAGCCTGGCTGTGGGGGTGGCCCATGGTTGTAGTTTGCGCCTACATTGCCGGGAGGTGGCATGTAGCCAGCGGGTTGACCATATGCCGGGCTCTGACCGTAACCTGATGGCGGTGCATTCTGGCCCTGAAGACATTTAAACATTTATAGATATTAGTATCTGCGTCAAGGTGTGAGAACAGCAGCAAGACATGGCAATAGTATTTGTCTGTAAAGACATTACATGTGAAAATATCAAGTAAGAGAGGTAGCGAAGCCCATGACACACAGGCTCTATCTTGCATTTGCTCCCTGTTGGGTAATTGTAAACAATATCTCTAGGAAGATGAGCCTGTTTGTATTAATGATCCTATTCTGGCCTCACTCCCTGTATCCTACCCCTCCACCCCTTCTGAGTGACACAGGGCCAGTCAGAGAAGGACACATACTATAATGAATTGTATTCCGATTTTCTTTAATCATTTAATGAATGTTCATAATCAAAGACTTGAGCAAGTCTATCATGATCCCTGTGTATAATTGTATCATCAATAACAATAAAGATGTGGTGATGTTGACAGCCTGAGCTACCATGTATGAATGGCAAGCATTATGGTCCGACCAATTGCTACCATAGCGACCTTAGAAACGGAATCGTATGCAGAGAGACGGTTAATTTGTTGACAATATGACACCATAGTGGTTGGGGGTGTTTCCAGACTGTGATAAAGGAATTCCCAGAATGTACCGATTGTCTCACATGGTCTCAGGTTATGTACAGTGAATTGTTTCCAATGGCAGATGTTATAAGTAACAAATTACCAGAGGGGCGTGGGGGTGTGGATTATTATCAATAACAGTATAAGTGTGTTAATGCGCATGACAAAATAAAGGTTTATGAAGACTGAGAGAAAGAAGTGATTTTGAGTTATTTCCTGATTCTTACTGCTAAGTTCTAGGCGACTTGGCTATGTTTTCATGTGTTTGTGTCTGTATATTTGCGCATGTCTGCATGTGCACAAATCAAGGATGACAGTTGGTGTCAGGCAAAAAAGATCCTACATTAGGACTGAGGCCAGTCTATGTATCACCTAAAACGCATGTGGTGTAAGGGAATTCCAATTCCTATATACCCATTATTGAACTAACTAGAGTTACATACCGCTGCTGGGAGGTGCATTAAAAATAAGTTATGTGTCGAGGTTGACATTTTCGTCCCGCTCTGATGTTTTCGTCCCGCTCTGACGTTTTCGTCCCGCTCTGATCATGTGATACAATACCGCAGCGGGACGAAACAATAGCTGTTGTGGTTACTCTATAAGGGTGGCCATTTGCTTCGGAAGTGTTTCAGGTAAAAAATTAAGCATTCATATAGATATTTGAAGGCATATAGGAATCGGGAAACCAAGTACCGGTAAGCAAAAGTCAAAGTTACTCGGTAAGGCTTGGAAAAATTACTGCCCGTGGCTGACGCCTTGGGCAGTAATTTTCCCAAGCCTTACCTCGTAACTTTGAACTTTTGCTCACCGGAACATAGTTTCCCTCTATTCCTCTCCTAGCGGATCCTTGGCCATTGACTGAAGGTGTAGAATAATCAATATGCACTTCCGATGCAATGTATGCATGGCTGTATTAACAACTACATATGTACATAAATATATGGGAATGGAGAAATTCTTACAATACAAAATTCAAGGCAAGACATTTTCACTTTTCTTTGAAAATACTTTTCTTTTTTAAAAACTAGCTGTATTTTTGTATCACTTCTTTATCGATCATACTAATTGTATTTTTCATTGGTCAAAATGATAATATCTGTCATGTTGAGTTACATAAATGATACACATTTTATGCCATTCGATTCTCCGGGTAACAAATTGAAGTAAGAATTGGAAAATGTGAATTTCACATAATTCAAGTACCCTTGTCGGGTATGTCAGTTGGGATCAGAAAAAGTGGATATTAACAGGGTTTACAGTAGGGGAAGGACAAAAAGGTTGAAACCCACTGAGCCCCATAGCGGTTGTATAAATTCTCAACTTATTACCTGAGTGTTTACGTTGAACAGAGCCATTTGTGAATTTAAAGATACTTCCAGGTGACATAAGAACAATATTATTTAGCCCGATATATTTTTCACATGGAATTTGCTGCCTCTGGGGGAACGAGAAATATCTTTTAAAAAAATCAGTATCAGCCATGGTGTGGTTCTGTGGGGCAGGCAAACTGTTCTATTGGTGTGGATCAGGCTCAATATCATCAAGAAAAAGACTCTTCATACTGAATACGAAAAAGTGTGCTTTTTTAAGTGGAAAGCTGCCATTCATGTATATCTAATTACATGCAGGTGTGTATAGTAAAACTTTGTCATAGCATCTATCACCGATTCTTATCGACCCGGTCGCCGATAATAATCGGGAAGTCAGGCATAATTATGTCGATGTATGTGGGTAGACTCTCACCGATTATGATCAGGCATCATCCCTAAGCAAATAATGCCCGATTCTCGTTGGGAAGAGTCGTAAAGGGTTTATTATAGGGGACGGACTGCATGCTGTTCAATACTGTCACAGGGTTGCCACAAACTGGAGGTTGACTGTTCCCTTCCAAAGAACAAGAGGAAATCTTTATATTAAACGTCCTTACAGCCGTATTTTCCATCCATCTATTTTGTTATTTCAGGACAGACTTTCGAAACACCATACTATATATCTTTCTTGACAACATGTGGCCCAGGTGATGATACTGGCTCATACCAATACCGCTTGCATTCGAAACATCTGTATTTTTTCTTACTTTAACATACACAGATTTCGAGTGTCTCAGTTGGTCATTTCTTAATACCTTGATATGGAAATTCTAGTTTTCCATAACAAAAATCACTTTTCCCTGACTTTTTTTCCTCCAAAATTCCAATTTTCTCAACAAATTCCCTGACTGAACTTAAATATGCCTTGTTTTACTTCTAGTTTTACTCGATCAAAATACATAAAATGCACTGTTACTATAATTTCTCTCAGTGTCACAGCTTCAACCTAGTAGTCTCTGATTAGTAGCATGAAGGTCGACTGAGAAAATAACTGGTAACCTGTTGCCTAAACTGACCTTTAGGTAGTTGCTCTGAATGTTCAATATTTGTGTGTCAAATATATTTAACCGAAAGACAAGCTATTGTCAACTACAAGCTGGCCAGGAGGTAGTCTGTCTTGAACACACAAGGTATTAAAGAAAATGCAGTAGTAAACTAATAACTACATACTCTATTCCATATTTTCTATCATATTAATCTTCATCCTACTTCTCTTGGTTGGTTGGATTGATTTTACGTGAAGTTAACCATTACAGGTTCATACCAGACTTTTTCAAGGGTGGTGATCAAATCTATGGGATGAACTCAAGTAGAAGTCTCACCCCTACACATTTACCCAGGTGAGAGATATTTTACCTCCCACACCACATAGACATGGTTTTAGAACGATTGGCCTTTGATATAGCAGTAAATCTAACACTGCTGGGGATGAAGGAGAAGAGTGGCTCCTCACCCCCCTCCTACTTGTGTATAATTAATTTACAGTATGTTTGTTAAACAATATAGCAATCTATTATTCAATTGGAATAACTTGCGTACATAAAAAATTGAAATAAACGATTACCGCCGCCCCCCACCCCCCGAAAAAAAATAACCTGGGCAAGGTCAATCACCCTCTAAAATTGAAAATGATCTTTTGGAAAAATTGTGGTATTCGAATAATGCAGTTCATTGACAAAAATGCAATGTGTTTTTTTAAATCATGACGATGTCTATTAGATTAAAAAAGTTAGTAAAGGTCTTAGCCTGGCGATATGTGTTTTTCCCATCACATTTGGAGGTATTGCTCTGATCATCTTGACCCCCAATTGGTCTTGACGGAAATCGTTGATTTGGAATAACTATGGATTGAATAAAAAAGATACATGCAGTGCTTCATTATTTATTTATTATGCATGACTTTGACTTCACCTAATTAATTGACCTAGATTTTTAAAATGTGATTGCCCTAATCATGGTATTTTACATAATGCCTTATATTTCTCAGGATTCTAATAGAGTTATCAAATAGCATTTACATCTAATGTATTATCAGGGATGTGAGATGGGTTAAAAAAATAGTTCATAAATTCTTTGGCACAAATTGACACATATAGACCGCATTAGTGGGCCATAATGATATACACCCAGACAAGGCTTTCCCTATGCCCTGCTTAACCACAAATGTTACAATGGTAACTAAGCATACCATAAAATCACTAAGCAACCATCAGAAAATGGCTCTGCAGACCGCTCCCGATTTGATATAACCTGTACCACTTATGCAATAAAACTATACCCTGATGAAGGGCCTCAAAAGCCCGAAACATGTCGGTCAAATAAGTCTTACTAATGCCTCATTATTTACTAGACAGTCTCAACCCAAACCGAGTTAGTGGGAATATTTTCATTCGATATTATAAAACTAAATACGAGTCTGGCTTTAGTCTTACCAGCGACCATACCAATCTTTCAGTCACAGCATAGTTCTTCCAGTCACAACTGAGTTGTAAAACAGATTTCCCTTTGAATATATATTACAAGACATTGCATATAGTAGCAGATTGTTCCCTCTCGGTTTTCTAACCTCGGATACCAGCTCTCTGGCCTGCCTCTTCCCTCAAACCATTCGTTCCTTCGGCTTCATCCGCTGTGATTGGGTGACTCGAATGCACTTTTTCGGCCGCGTCATTCGCCACCTAGCAACCTCGCCGACTTTTTTCCCGAAAGAGTTCCCATATAATTGAATAATTAAGACATGGCAGGTGTGCTTTCATAGGCAGCTACTGCATGAATTCACTGTCACTTAGGTTGATGGCGACATCATCGCACACAATTTTTGAATAGTTACCAAGCGGATCAATGGATTTTCTAGTGAATTGCATGGCGATCAAATGTTTGTATCATAGCAGGCGTGATATCACTGCCAGGGCATGATGGGTTGTCAGGGGAAACAACTGTCGATAAGCGGTTTCATCACTGGGAATCCTCAGGCTGCGCTTTTGGTTTTGTGAGGGCAGAGTTTCTATTGTGTGATAGTAGATATGACACTTCACAAGGTGGTATCCCCCAATTATGATTGTAAGAAAATAAACATGTCTCAATGATTTAAGGTCATTTAAGTCCTGAATGTTCTTTTTGTTTTGCTGTGGGTTACAGTCAACTGGTAGGTGTGTGTGTGTTTCTCTACTTTATTAAGTTTAAGAATGTGACGTTTTTATACAGCGTTGCGGCACGAAAGTTAAAAAAAAAAATGTTTAGAGTATATATAATCATTTTGTATATATCAACCTTCTTTAATTTTTCATTTTGGTGAAAACAATCTTTTTTAGAAAGCAGCAGACTCGCTATGACACAGCATGAATGCAGTGCTTTCCTGAGGTTGGGTTATTTGACATGAAAATGTCAGGCGATAGCAGGGACCTCTTGATAAAAATGTTGAAACTAATGCCGTCTATGGCACCACTTTTGCATCTGGGTGGTGCACTCCGAGATTAACAATGACTACATTTGAATCGACATTTTGCACTTACTTTCGCTCATATGGTTTGGCATTTTACATTGATCAATATTACTTGTTTGTTTGTTTGTGGTTTATCATCCCAGGGGACCCTGAGGGTATATAGGGACTATCAATTATTTAGCTTTTCACTTTTTTAGACTAATTTCAGTCAATTCTTTTCAATGTTTTCAAATATTTTATAAATAATCAAAGAGATTTGTCTCTTTCAAAAAACCTGATGATATCTTTCTTTGGAATAGTTTCAAACAGCATGAAAACTGTTTTCCAAGTACCATCTTCTATTCTTGACTTAACTAAACTTTGATAAAGATTAGAAATCTACTGTCCCGATACCTTCCCTAAATGTGACTATGTCATATGCCTTAATACAGCCAAACTTGAAGATGCCTGAAGAGTCCGATTCGGATGAAACATTGACCCCCCCACCCCCACTGTCATTTTGTGACAGTGTCCCTAACCTGTAAACTACTGGGTTAGCCTACACTCGATCTGGTCTAAATATAGGCTCTGATAGCGCCCACAAGTGTATGATGCCATTGTTGTGAAGGGTGGTTGTTATGCTAGGTGTTCTTTATGACACTGTTTACCTGGAGATCGCATAGCAACGGTTTGGATTTGATGAGTAACTGTCATTTTTAAGGTAGCATCGGTTGATGACAGAAGTGCTTTGTGTCGTTTTCTAAATATTCTTCTATTTTCTTGTACCATTTACAGTTCAGGAAGATATGCTGAACAGTTATGGGTACATTGCATGCTTGGCACAATGGGGGATTTTCCCCTTTTAGACAATATTAGGCGGTGTAAGTCTGGAGTGACCTATTTCCAGAAGGGTTAACTTCACCTGTTCACTACGACTTAATCCCCCACCGTTTCTCTTCCTACTTAGAGTTGAATGAATGGTATGCAGTTTGTTTCTTATTTGCTTCTTTTAGTCAGACTGCCATTTCTTCATTTTAAATTCTGTTACCGGAGCTGGCATATCAGTGTGTGGAATTTTTACTGTACCAGGATGCAACTTCAAAGCTTTCTTTGCTGCTTTGTCTGCTTCTTCGTTAACAGTCAATATTACTTAAAATATAGCATTATAAAAGATAAAGTTGTTTCAAATACACATTACCTGTATTTTAGAAAATATGACGATTAAAACTAGAAAATTTAGATTGACAGCCATGTCCAATGTGCCTATTATTCTCTTTGCACTGTTCTGCTATAGATCGACCACTCACAGCCATGCACTGGTTTCCATCAGTAGTTGTTCAATGGTCTTGCAGCCTCAGGGAGGCCGGGAAAACATTTTTACATGGGACAGTGGGGATGCTCCGTGGAGAATCATGGGCTGTGGATCACTTGAATGATACCTTGAGGCATTCCCCAGCATAAGGCGATTGATGCTTTCATTTACAATATTATCATTTTTTTCAAGAAATAAACATGGAACTTCCTAAGAATAAACTTTGAATCTAATATAAAACATTTTTAGGTAAAAGAAAAAAAAAAAAAAAAGGATTAACTGCTATGTCATGTAATCAAACAATCAATTCTGGGTTCGGTCAACAATAGGCCTGCCCGCTAGCGTTATACTGGTCCCTAGTACCCGTCCCAACCAACATAGTTCTACCACAGAGTCCTGCCTGTAAAGAATACTGGACGCAACGTTCGGTAGCTAGTACGCTTTGGACGCCCAGCTTCGTAAATTGGATGCCCCGCTTGGTTTTCGGGAGGTGATACTCTCATACTCACGGCAAACCACATAACAAACAAAAACAAATAATCATATGTTGTCTAGCGTGAATCAAAATATAAACTCACGAACTGTTTTTCACACATCTTAAGCTTTCTATTGATGTTTGATCTATTTTCTTTGTTCCAATGGACACGTTTGATGGATCCGTGGTAGGAAAAAAAATAATTCTATTGATGTCTATTCGAAGTGTCTACATCAATTATCAACAAAGTTCTGACATAAATATTTTTTTTAAATGTAGAGTCCGCCTGTCACCTAGTGAAAACCAAGGCGTGCTGGCTATGAAGCAGGGCATCCAGATATCCCTGTAAAGGGTTAAAAACATAGGGGCAAGAAACATGTTCTCCCATACTCTGTCTGGAGAATTTCGCAGGTGATCAACCATCGTGTGACAACAACGCCCCTATATAAGGCTGGCAGTTGCTCTGGTGCGGCACTTGTGGCTTCAAACTCCTGCTAAGCTCCAGAGGTTACCCGTTGAGCCAGTTGATGTTAATGTTTTTGTGAATACATAACTGAACGCTTGTGCACTTACGGTTACAGTATATTCTGGTCATGAGACACACCATGGAACTTAATTACAATTTAGATGGTAGTCCCAGGCTAACTATGGACCCATTCATATTTTACTACAGCTGTAGCTCTGATTCAACGGGGTCCTTATGCATAAACAGTACATCATTGGAGAGATAATCATGTGTATTTTCATTCTTATCATATTAATACTTTATATTGAGTTGCAATCTTTATAATACTTTTCTGGGTTATTTGCGATTATTAGTCTGAGAGGCTATTTTCTTTTTTTGCTATATCAAACCCGAGAACTAGACCTAGTCAAAACTCTGACCACTTCTCTGATCGAGCCATATATGATATACAGTAAAAACCTGCGTAAGCGGACACCCTCCGTTTCGGAGAAAAGTGTCCGCTTACGCGGGGTTTTCAAGTTTCCTCCAGCCCAATATAAATGTGTTATATGCCGATAAATAGGGGAGAGAAAGGTGATAATAGATCTGAAAACCATTTTATGATATCTTAATTGGGTCCGAAGTTATTAAACCTTGAATTACAAAATACATTTTCTATGAATATACCCACACACACTGATAAAAAGGACAGATTAACCTATTTTTGGTAGGGTGTCCGTCGGAGGTGTCCTCTTACACTTGGTTTGAGGCCTTTTCGTACCGAAATAACTGTCCGCTTACGCTGGGTGTCCGCTTACGCGGGGTGCCCGCTTACGCGGGGTGACCGCTTACGCGGGGTTAAAATAAACATATAATGGAGGGAAAAGATTCCGTTCCGAGCAAAAGTGTCCGCTGATGCGGCGTGTCCGCTTACGCGGGGTGTCCCTTAGGCGGGGTTCTACTGTATATAGATCTAGTATAGTGCATTTTCTGTCAAAGCTACTTCATTTCTGGTAAGTGTCTTTTTAGGTTTTTTATGTAGGGATGTAGATATTGATCATCTGCATATTAAATTCTGTTTATTTGGATTTACTTATAACACGGGGTGTGTCAACGTGAAGCCAGGACATGGCCATTTTTGTTACAGTGTGTTAGCCAATCAAATCATCCATAAAAATCAAGTTATCAGCCTGGGATGAAAATGTCAGTCTGGGATGCAAACGTCAGCCTCGGACTAAAACGTCAGCCTTGGTAAATAACGCATAATAACTATACCCCAAGCAGCGTTATGTAACTATAGATTGTTCGGAAATGGGTATATAGGAATAGTAGTTGTGGCACTAGCAGACATCAATATTAATCTATATAGTCCGCAATTCTAGAAGTAGATGTTGGAAGTTAAGTGATATTGGCTGGAGCTGGCCTAGGGTGTGGCTCTTTACTCAAGTGTGGCCTTTTAGAAACCGAATACGTACAGCCTATTCCTATATACCTATGGCAATAAGGTATCTGGACGCCGCCCGTTTCGTAGCCAGCACGCCTTGGTTTTCAGCGGGTGACTGACAGACTTTATGCTTTTTTTTAAATTTGTCAGAACTTGGTCAACAATTGATGTAGGCACTTTGAATAAACATCAATGGATAGCTAAAGATATGCGGAAAACTGAGTTTATATTTTGAGTCACAATAGACAGCATATGATTATTTGTCATTGTTTGTTATGTGGTTTGCAGCAAGTAAGAGAGTATCAGGCTATATTTAGTCAGACGAGTCCGACCCTATACACTTGTATTAGGGTCGAACACCACTGCATAGGGTATTTCTGGGGTTTTCCTTGGCAGGGTGAATAAAGATATTTTAGCTTATAACATCGTCCTTCTAGACTGAATTCACAAACTATACAATTATATATACCCATGCCAGCATGCTAAATATTGTGCCATCCCTATAACAACCTAGATCACCATGTTTTACTGTGGGAATCGATCTCACTGGCTTCAGCAGTCCGCCATTACTTTTGGATGGTACCCAGCAGACTCAGTAACCAGCTCAATTTTCAAATGACAACTGACATCCTGCACATTTTTCTGTGTCGTTTTTGTGAATAATAAACTTGAATGGGATATCAAACGGATACAATACATTCAGAATAGGTAGATAACAATGATGATATCAAATCATAGCCGAAATATTGGTCAAAAGCGATTTTTCTAACTTTTGACAAGTGCTTGAGCGATAATAGGGGGCCGCACTATTTTCGAAAACGAGACATAACAACAAACTGCTGTCAGAATGTGTTTCTATCAATTCTAATCTAAAAAAGTTGTCCCTAATGTCAGTATCTGGTTATTTGAAAGACCTGCATTGCAATTTCATAAAGCAGTCCAATATTTTGAATGAAATAACTTTTAAAAACTTACTTCCGATCTTTGTTGACATTCAGTCATAAGCACATGGTGAGGTCACGTGACCACAACAAGAGGGGAAGCAAGATGGCCGATGTGCTCTCTGGTTCAGGCACAGACAACCTCTAATCATTTTCATGTCGAGATATCTTAGTATTTTGAAGATATTTTCTGATCAAAATATATCAGAAGCAAGCGAAATATGTGAACTATCGATTCAGGTTAGTTAGATAGTTGGATGTTAAGAATTAAAGACGTGAGAGTGCGAACCATCTTGGTTCGCAAAAAACCCCAGAATTTGCTTATGGAGCGATCCACGACCCTAATATGGGAACGTACTGTTAGGGTCGCCCACGACTAGCTATATTATATATACCTTCAATTGTCGGCTAATATCAATAAAAACCGAATGTCTCTGAACGTCAACCTGTGCAGTAAACGTCAACATGGGCATTAACTTCAACCTGGGCAGTAAACAAAAGTTATTCCACCCCCAGCATCGTTAAGTAATCATAGGTTGTTCGCTCATAGGTATTACATAGGAATACCACTTACCAGTTATTTGAGGCGTCATCCAATACTGTTTTTTAATTTCATAGTTCGATAATCATCGCAATATAACAGAGCATCATCCAGATATTGAAATGTAAGTGGTAATAATCTTTGTACAACTTGTGTTCTTAATTATACTTGGTAATAAGCCAGTTGAACGTAGAATAGAAAGAGTGAAATGCACCACATGCATCAAAACCGGTCACTTCCTGTAATAGTAGGGCGTCAGTCCCCCAAATATCGCCCACGCGGCGTTACCCATGGTGGTGCGTTGTCGACGATTTCACGGCTAAGAACATCAAACATGCAAACTTACGTAATAGTTTTGTCCTGGAGGCTGTCCATGCCAAGACATACTTCTCACGTCAAGAGAACTACAACAGGAAGCTTGATTTTGATGATTTTCTACCAAGATTCGTCCAACTTTACTTCCTTCGTACAACAATGGCCGCTCTCCTTTACCTCAGGTGATGCCCTCTATCGGGGATTTGGGAAATATTTTTAGGATAGATGGCGCTGTAATCTTAATCGCATAGTCTTACAATTATGTTGTCCAGTGACACCGCTATACCACGAGCCTTCACACGGATAGGGTTTATTCTATGAAAAGTGTGCCTCGACTACGCTTGACCATAGAGCTGTACTAGACTGATTTCACGGTGTGGTACACGCACTGCGCCGCTCCGGTTTATCGTTCCGCAAAATCTATCTCTCTACTCTGTGGGCAACCAACCCCTGTCTGCACTGTGCTGCGTTTGCTAACGTGCGTAGCAAACATCTGCTCTGGTGGCCAGTGTACGCAAAAACCATGTTTTCGAGCGATACAGTGTGGAGTAGGATATTGGTATCCCGCTCATCCGCTAGAGGGCTCGGCAGTTGACTGTAGTACCAGTTCTAGCCACCAGGATTCAAAAGCGGAGCTGCTCATGGCCTGGAGTATACCACTGTGCCTGGTGTATAACCACCCGCCGACTGTCAGCAGCAGCTTGGCCGTTTTGACTAAATTTGAGCACTAACTTTCGCTTCTACCAATACCCCATAAACTCATGGAAAAAATTATGTATAGTCATCTGATAGAATATATTAATGTCAACAAAATCCTGACTGACAGTCAATTTGGTTTTAGGAAAGCTATGTCTACAATAGATGCAATATAAAAATTCACAGATGGTGTTTTATCTCACAAAAATGTAGGCAAGAGTATTTTAGCTGTTTTTGTGGATTTACGGAAGGCGTTCGATACTGTAAATCACGAAATTCTCCTAAAAAAACTGGCCTTGTATGGGGTTGCCGGTAGCTGTCATCATTGGTTTGAAAATTATCTGAGTTTAAGAAAACAAAGAGTTAAAGTGAACAACCTGGTATCTGTAATGAAAGACATCAAACATGGTGTGCCACAAGGATCAATACTTGGGCCTTTATTGTTCCTCTTATATGTTAATGATCTGTTAAAAGTTATGAAAAATAATAAGGTGATTCTCTTTGCTGATGATACGCTGATATACAGACATGGTAATAACGAAAAATTGTTGTACAAGGAGACCCAGAGTGATGTGGATATGTTTTTTACCTGGTGCACACAAAAAAAACTTAGCATAAACATAGGTAAGACGAAACATATGTGTTTTACGGCAAAGAAAAGGGTAAAGATGGAAAACGAAGATAAACTTTTTATTAACAATAAAGAAATAGCACAAGTACACTCATACAAATATCTAGGTTTTACCCTTTACAGGAACTTGGACTTTAAGGCCCGGCCCCACTGGTACGATGCGATCGTCACACATGTTTTATGGCCCCGTAAACGCCCCCTCTGTGGGGTTTATGACCCCCATTGCGATGGATTCATCGCACTCAATCGCAGAGAAAATCCAGGGTATGCCCCACTGATGCGTTGGAATCGTCGCATCACTTCTGGCATCACCTAAGCATAATAAGCGTAGGTATAGAACTTAATTTCTAATATTTATGATGTATTCACATCTAATCATAATCATATCACTTCTCAACCTCACGTTTTACAAGGTATCAGAATAACACCTACTCTACAGGCACAGCCTGATGTTTTGACAGCTTTCACACCTCCCGAAATCTGGCATCCACATGAATGCTGTCAGGTATGGCAGTTATTGACTGGACTACATGGGTTCAATGCAGTATAAACAATTTTTATAGAAATATAAAAGGGAGTACTTTGTAGCGATGCGGCCCCACAGGAGCAATTGTGTGCGATGCGATAGGCGGCGCCGTTTTTATGACCTTCGCCGGCCGTTTATGACTTTTTATTGACTTGCGACAATCGCATCGCACCAGTGGGGCCGGGCCTTTAGACATCAATTTGCTATATTGCGAAGAAACATAACTTTTAGATTGTATCAACTTTCTAAGATGAGAAATTATCTAACTAAAAAAGCTGCTCTTTCCATCTATACCACTGCCATCTTGCCATATTTCGACTATGGGGACGTACTTTATGATAACGCACCTGTAAAATACAGAGATTCTCTTCAGATTTTACAAAAGTGTGCCTTACGGATCTGCCTAAGAGCGAACCCATACATCTCCATAAGAAATTTGCATTGACTAGCTGAGTCAAGTGGGTGCCACTACAAGTTTAAGGATAGGAGAGAGGCTCATCTCTTGAACTACATGTACAAAAGATCAAGATTATCTCAGCATATACCCCTAATTCCTAGAAACACCAGACTTTTTGATGCACCAGTACTTCATGTTGATCGACCAAATGGTGCAGCGTATACAAGATCTGTTACTTATCATGGTGGTAAGAAATGGAACGCTCTGACGCCCATGCTTAGAAACACTGAAACTTTTGTGATGTTCAAGGCCTTTACTAAGGCAAATATGAGAGCCAAAATTTGGCAAGTCTAGTCTAACTTCAGCAACCTCATTCTGTATTACCTGAGATTCTCATATATGGAAAGTGATAATCTGCTGTTGTTTTTCATGTATGCTAATATATACATTGTTTTCCTGGTTGATTTTTTCTTTTTCGTTTTCTTCAAAAAACATGATGTCAAATATCTAAGCTCTGAATTTTATGGCTTGGCCATTAAAACCAGCCTCATTATCAGGCTGAGGCCTTCTGCCACTTTGTTGGGTTTAAATGCCAAAGCAAGTGAACTAGTGAAACGTGTGTATTACTTATTGACCCAATAAAGAAATAAAATTTAAAAAAACCAAAACAAACTAACTTGTACAAAGCCGCCACCAAAGCATCGCTGGCCAAAACCTGAGGCCGTGAGTTTTCACGGGATCTGCGTTGACCACTTAGCCACTTATAGTGTAGTCTCTTTCACGACTACTTCAGGCGCACAGGGCAGCCTCGGAAGTAGAGCCGTGTACACGCCGTCTGGTGAATGGTGGCCTCACTACATGCTACTTATAGTGCGACACACCGTCAACATGAAACGGGCAATGTCCTGCGAGAAGCAATCCCGTAAGTGGAGACCTAGAGTTTGGGCAGCTTTACACATTCATTACATCAAGGCTTATCTTTATTTATCTCCATTGTTTGGTTTAATGCAGAATTCAGCATAGAATTGATGAGCTATCAGCATTCCCATACAAAACCCAACTTGGCAGCACACTGCTCCACTTGATTACTGTGTTTTGCACTGACCGAGCGGCATAGTTTGTGGAGAAGCACTCGGCACACCGTCTATCAGAGGAACAGGGAACTTGGCTTGCCCATTATTGCGACTAATGTCCACCAGACATTGACAGCAAACCCGCTATGTGTTCATGGCCTCACTGGAACCGGCTGGTCCCGGGGCTTGGTGGATCCACTCTCTTGGCACCCGCCGAGCACCATGTGCATGTCTTGTGGTTGTCAGCGAGCTAAAAATAGACGATATGGTGGACTATCTATGAGAATTTTTAGATTTAGGGGCAGTCGGCTGGCCAGCCCCAACGAGCAACATCAGCTGGTTGGTCCAAACCAGCCCCCAGAATGTCTATATGGTGTATCAGCCAGACCCCTGCCAGATTCCTGCCGGACCCCTGTGAATATTCCCAGATAACCTAAGATGTGCAACTGCTGGACATACGAAAACAAAAAGCTGGATACAGCTTACATACTCTATATGATTCCGACTTCCGCTACTGGACCCCCAGGAGGAGCCTTGCTGCTAGATACAGATACAGCTTGTATAATCCCTAAAATCCAATTGTGTCCGGGGCTTTACCACAGGAACCTCCTGGAGGGGCTTCTCAGCTGGAACCCTGTCAATCGTCAGAGGTATGCCCCCCCCCCCCCCCAAATAAAATCCTGGGTACACCCCTGAGAAATCACTGATTTTTACCTGGTTACCTGTGAAAACTCAAAGTTCTGAAAATATTCCCAGTTCACCAAGGCCTGTTAAAATGTTTAGTGGTCTTCGCCATGTTTAGACCTACATGGAACAGTTTGAATTATAGCCCTGGCCCTGCTTGGAGTTTCTAAACAATTGTTAGAGTTTCGGTGACTTTAACAGAGAGCAGCCCCCGAAATAGGGCCTATTTGAAATGGTCACCAAAGAACAGTGATAATCCGATTCTGAGAAGGCCATTTGAACATCGATGCTACCTATCCCCTAGTCCGATTTACAAGTGCCTTATATCGATTTGTAGGGGAGATAGAGGTGGTAATGAATCTGTTTTCGATTTTTTTATTGGATCCAAAGTTATCAAACTTTGAATTATTTTCAATGAATCCACACCAGCGGCCCGTGGCTCACCCCGGCTCGGCTCCCGGCGGCTCTCTTTGATCTCAATCGGGTTGCTGTACAAGGTCATAAAGTGTAGATGTGTGATCTGCAAAGGGTATAAGACAGCAACATTCTTGTTCCCCATTATAATCGGTGATCGGATCGGGGAGATTCTGTGGAAAATGTCGCTGTCTTATGGGCTTAAGAATGTCAATGAAAGGTATTGTATTTTCTAGGAGTCTTAGTGGTTAAAGATAGAAAAGATCCTGGAGCAACTGTGCTGCCACCCTGGTGGCGAAAACGGAAAATCGAGAACACTAGCGAGGCATAGCGAGATAGGCCAGCAGCCCCACGTTTCCAGTCCAGGTCATTCCAAGTCCGTGGCTGCGCCATCAAGCAGTTTGGGTCGCCAGGACTACGCCGATGCACTTTGCTTAATTGCATACCCCCCCCCCCCCCCCGATCCCCAGACCTTATCATTAATAAATGCCCTTCAATAGTAAATCTTCAGTACATCCCATGCATATGATCTCTTCACTGGCATATGGTAGCATTCATTATCTATAGTTGGGGTGAGGTGGTTGATATCTTTAAAGTGAACAAAAAGCAAACAGACGTTTGAGATGACTAAAAGATGGCTTTCTCGATTACTGAGATGAATTAGTTTCTGCCCCCTCTCACTATATGTCTGGAGGAGACACTGTCTCAGTACTATGGGAGTGACCACACCCTGGGCACCTTGAAAGTACATGTATATTTAGACTGGACTGGTACAATCGGTAATGGTGTTGGATTATTGGCACTGTTTAGCTCCAGGATTTCCAACACTCTCCACACAGATATACTGGCTACTGTTCAGATATCTGATGGGAGATTGATACCCTCCCACTTTGATCTTAATCAGGTCAAAGTCAGGAGTAGGCTAAAATTATTGCTATGACAACAGAGGCGGCCAGAGAACTGGTGGAGGGGAGGGGGGAGGGTTAGGAGGAAGTATGGGCCATTCAGAGAAGGATACATACTTTAATGAACTTTATTCTGATTGTGATTAATCATTTAATGGATGTTCATAATCAAAGACTTGAGCAAGTCTAATGTATATTCTATGGTGAGTATTAAGGGACCGTTCATTATTTACGGCAGGCGGGATGAGCTATTGGAGGGGGGGGGGGGCAGTTCATACGAGGCTATTTGCCTGGGGGAGAGGATTTCATTCGGAGGTATTCCCGAGGAGGCAGCGATTTATTTGGGAGGATTCCCCGAGCTAAACCAACACACACCCTGACATAGATAATGAACGCTCCCTATATACCTTCCCCATCTCGTCGGTGTGATAAGGGACCACTACATTGGCATGCATCCGAAGCGAGAAAAAGACCTCAACCACGATAACTCTCCAAAGGATATAATACAAGGTGCGTCACCTTCACCCCCCCCCCCCCCCCCCACCAAAGTACTCAGATTTTTTATTTTTTGATTAAGAAAAGAAAGACATACAGTTCGCCCCTCAGATATCGAGAAGGTGTTGGGCTGGTGGAATAGCCGCTTAAATGTTAAAGAACATTGAGTAGATAAATGAATTAAATGTAACTGTCACCGAGCCGATGCACCAAACATATCAAACTGAAGAAAGGGCGTTTATTCAAGATATAGTTATTTACGTGGAGATGACAGTAGCTTGATTTCCTCGAGTGGCTTGACAAACCTATTTGAATAAGAAGAGGTTTGCTGGAGGTACACTCTACACAATGCATACAGGAAGAATTATATATAAATATATACATTCTGAAATTGATTCATGGAAACGGACCACTCATAAAAAACAACGGTTATGGAAAACAAATGGGTAGCACTAGGTATATAAAATTTAGCCGTGATAAGAGGTAAGGGTATATTGCATTTCAACGTATGGAGTTATATAAAGCCAAATACGATAGAAATCTTAAGAGTAGATTTGGAAAATCCAATGATAGATATAGTACAAAGTATTTTTTAGCAAAACTCAGAAGCAAATAATTTTCATTGAGTGAATTGACATTTTGTTCAATAAAGCAAACATTTTGAACTGATATACATGCAACTCATTATAAATCTTTATCCCCTGATATATCCAGATAATTCCTCATAATTTGAAAATAAGCACATCCAGGAAATATGTTCTTTGCCATAGTGCAATCATGACCTCTGCATAGCATTTCTTCCGGTCAGTCCAGCGAGTTATACAGTGAAACCATTGTCTTTAACATGACAATTTCCTGTATGTACATATACAATATATATAAGGATGGTGATGATAGATGAGGATGACTATGAAATACAAGGGAAAGATTAAACACCTCAATGTTTTTCAAAATATTTTAACTTCAGGTAAGTTTTATACGAGTGCATGGAGCCGGCCTGAATCTCTTTCGGCAATTCATTCCAAGCTGCCATCGAACTATATAGAGGACGTTTTAATTTAACTATCATTTTGCTCTGATTCCTGGTACATGGCTCGTCTATCGGTTCGATTTTTTCAGCATATTTCCTGATGTTCAGAAGGCACAAATACTTTCGTCTTGTTCCTAACATTTGAACTTTGCACTTTTGATGTAATGATTCTATTGACATTTCTCCCCTCAAAGTTTTTGTACAGATCCTTAACCCGCGATTTTGCAATTTCTGCAGTTTGTCCTTCAGTTGTACATTCGCACCTTCCATAAAGTAGCTCGGGTAATCAAACAAGGGGGCAATTAATGTCTTATAAATGTCTAGACTGATATCCAGATTAATAAATTTCCTTATTTTAGAGAGTTTGAACAGACGATGGCTAACTTTTCTAACAGTGTCGCTTACACATCTCTCCCAGCTCAGGGTTTCATGTAAATGTATTCCCAAATATGAGAAAGTTTTACAAAAAGGCAGTTTCATATCATTACTCCTTATTTGGTGCGCTTCACTTTTTTATCCTACCCCTAATATTAATCCCATAGGCTTAACATTGGGTTTCCGTATGCCACGCTGACTGGCATACAGAGTTTTATATGCCACTAGTGGCATACAGCATTGTTATCACGTAATATTCCAAAATCGAGGAGATAGGGTAGGATAAAATCAAAACCTTATTCGTTATAATCTTGGCCACCGCATTCCACTCCTGAAGTTTTGGCTCTGGACTTCACTCGGCTTCGCCTCATAAAGTCACTTTGCCAAACTCCAGTCGAGGAATATGGTGGCCAAGATTAAACCTCATCTAGTTTTACGATAGTAATTTATTTTATTAAGTTTATTTTTTGAGCCAAATATACAGATTTTTGTTTTCTTAGTGTCTACCAACATATGATTCTCGTTACACCAATTTGATATTAGGGTTACGTCATGTTGTAGCCAGCTAGTGGCTGTGATAAGATCGGTATCAGAAGTGAACAGAACCAAATCATTTGCATAGAACAAATGTTTACATACTAGTCCTAAATCTTGTATATCATTAATAAAGCAGTTGAATAAAAGGGGGCCTAATATACTGCCCTGTGGCACACCTCGTTTAACTGGCATAAAGGTTGACAAGGAATTGCCGACCCTTACCCGTTGCGTCCTGTTAGCTAAATAATTTCCTACCCAGTTAATAATTTCCTTTCCTGAACCCATTTTATTTTTTAGTTTACTTAATAATTTAGCATGATTTACCCGGTCGAAGGCTTTACTATAATCTACAAATATGCATACAGCTAATCTTCCCTCATCCCGCTCAGTGTATGAATATTGGGCTAATTCAGTTACCGCATCTATTGTACCCCTGCCTGCCCTGAAGCCAAACTGATATGGATTTAATAAATTCTGATCCTCTAAAAATTGTGTTAACGTTTGATGTGTTATTTTCTCTAACAGTTTACCAATTATTGGTAACAAAGATATTGGGCGCCAGTCGCTTGCCCGCGAAGATTGACCATTTTTCGGTATTGGCACAATTGTAGCTTTGGCCCATTCTATCGGGAATATACCCTGTGATACCGATGAGATGAATAGGTACCTCACCTGATCCACCAGAACAAGTAAGGAATCTCTTAACACCCTCGAGTTTATCTCCTCCATACCACTTGACTTGGATATATCGATAGAATTGACCAGTTTATAGACTTTATCTAAGGTAACATTATAATCATGATTGATCATATCTGTACTTTCTTGTAGATATCCTTGGTTGAGTTGTATCGAGTAACTACCATCTAAATTATCTTGACCGCCACCATCAGACGAAGAATCGCCGACCGACGTAAAATACTTGTTTAGGAAGCTAGGTATTTCATTGAAAGGGATTTGTTTCCCAGTATTGCTGTCCTCCAGTTTGTTCAGTTCAACTACTCTTTTTGGGTCATATAGTAACTTTATTACATGCCAAAATTTCCTAGGGGAATTTCTGTGTAACTCAATCTGTTTTTTCCAGTAATTCTGTTTTTCTCGTTTAATTAAGGTACTTATTTAATTTTTATCTTATTAACTTGATGAAGTAGGCTTTGAGTCCCATATTTGCGAAGAAGATTAACTGTTTCTTTACGCTTTTTTATTAATGCGAGAATTGGCTGGGTTATCCAATAGTTTTTCTCTCTCTTAAAATGAAATAATTTTTGATGACAGTTAATATCTAGATATCTTTCTATCTGTTCCTTTACGAATGACCATTGCTTGGTTGGATAAGTCATTTTATAAAACGGAATCCAATTTTTCTGATTCAGATGTTTATGCAGTCCTTCCTGGGAGTAGTTACTGTAACTTTTACCCTCAAATTCAGTTTCTTTATGTGCTACTTTAACTCGTTTGCGTGTTACATAGACAGCATAATGGTCGCTGACAAGGTTCACATCCACTCCAGATGAGGATACATCATCCGAATCTGTCAGTATATGATCAATACAAGTCCCTCTAGAGGGGCGTGTGATGTCTTTAATCAAGTTTTTTAAGCTGTATTCTCTAAGAAATTCCCAGAGTAGTTTACCCTCAGCAGAATTGCGACACCTTGTATTTATATTATCATCGCCTATCAGCCATTTTTCACATTTACTATATTTATGTCCAGATATGATTTTTTCCAATATTTCAAGAAACAAATTTACCTTACCAGAAGGAGGTCTGTAATAAACTATCAGTACTATCTGCTTTTGTGATGGGCGTTTGATATATAATACTAGAATATCTTGATTTAATGACGACTCAGATAAATCTCGATCCATTTCACAGTACTGATTTAGATTGTTGGCGACATAACAACATACTCCACCTCCGATACCATGTTTCCGGTCTACACGATACAGCGCCTTGTCCTTGACTCCCACCATACCATCTGTGTGGTTGTCTGTCAACCATGTCTCACCATAGCACATTATGTCTATATTTTTGAACAAGTAGGAAGTTTCATCAGTGTGCCTATATAGGCTTCTAACATTAAGATAAGCGATACTTGTACCTTTCTTGATCAACTCATCCATATTGCTGTTTAAATAACATGAATACAAAATATCTACTTACAGTTGTGAAGTAATGACCATAATGAATGTGAAGTGGGATGAGTAGAGATGAGATTGTGCATTCAAAGGAGGCGAGCGTTAAAGTAGCTGGCCTCGAATTGAAGACCATAGTGGACAGCGCAAGCTTGCAGCTTGTGGTATCCAATACAGCGGTGAGTGATGTGTTGATAGGGATGACAACACATCACTCACCAAATGACAAAGCACTTAATTGCATTTCGAAAACTATCTTATCTAATACATGAAATATGTTATAATAATGAAGTAAATGTCCGGTCTCTTGATTACCTTAAGGGAATATCAGTCTACCTCTTCTTTAAAAACATGTCAAGAGCTGAAGTGAGCGAGAGTTCAGGGTTCCTCTCAACTGTGCGAGAAAATGCCGTCACTCCACCCGTATTCCTTTCACTCGTTTCCCCCGCGAAGAAAAGATCAAAGCGGTTACAGCCTCGCCGAAGATCAAAGGGACGGTGCCGCCGCAGCTTGAACTTGACGACTTTTCTAATGAGATAACGAATAAACCTACATGAAAATAAACAACCGGGTTCTACTTGCGCAATGTTGTTGCGATGCCAGGCTTCATAAATAATATAAATGCTGAAATAGGGGAGTCCGAGCTAAAGTACACTGGTGTTGAGGGGGAAGTGACCGGTGGAGTTTAGAAAGGGGCGTTGTGGATTGAGATCACAGGACCGACAGCGATATGCCAACTAATTGGTGGCTGTTATCGGGACGCTCGGACGTACAGATTACCAGGTTAAAAAACGTTCCGACCTTGGGGGTACCACGAGGAAAATCGGGGCCCGGTATTTAGACCTTTCCTCGAGTGCAACTCTTTTTTTCTTCTTTTAACTACCCCTTCAACTTAGCACATAGACTATACTCTACTTATCTATTAAGATTAGAAAGTGTTATCGTAATTATATCTGATTATTTACCAAAACTTCTCATAACCTCTTAAAGTGAATAAACACTGTTAATTTCTACCTTTTTAATTCATTAACCGATTAGTAATTATAAATACATTTACCTTCACAGTGGGTCTGGAAGTGGTACTGATTATAATACATTAGCACCAAGCATTAACTGAGTACAGCGATCTCTGTTATTACAGCACCGGATGGGATCACACACCTTTGTAATTTAAGTAAATATAGTCGCAATTTTGTGTGGTCCAATTCTCAGGAAGAATGAGAAACCATCCCGATGGAGGTCCAGCCCGCACGACACGCTTGCAATCCACAACAGAAATCATCCGGATACGCATTGGTGGATAATCTTAATCCAGACAATACTTGTTTAAACTGCTTACGCTATAGTGGATTATCTCAGCCGGATATGAACATTGATGGATTAAAACATGTTTAAATAAGCTCATCTAATGTGAAATATGTCTACAAAGAAAATGATGCTTTGAATTGCCATAATATTTAGTTTGATAACTAATATTTTGAATGCTGAATAATAAATTCAACATTACCATGGTTCTGATCTGCATGGTCGTATTCTCCTCTTTGTTGACACTATGCAATACCCTCTCAGTTGCTCGGATATCACTACGTGTCAACTACGCAGAGAATAGGACTTTGCAGATAAAAACCTTGGTAATATTGTGTTCAGTGTATTCATACCGAATGTAGGGACCAGAGGGGTGGGGACCAGGCGGTGATGCTCTATTCACTGATGGGATAAATCACACTGACATGTGAACCGCTATTTTTGTCATCTACATATCAGTGATTCGATATCAACCTTACTGCATGTGTGAGTGCGGCTATGTCGTTAAAGCATATTACACCAATCCAGCATAATGTAAACCCAATAAAATACTCGAGATTTCTTCTTTGGCCTACCCATACTAGTATAGCCTGTATTTAAATGTCTCCTTCGACATGACAGTCTCGTCTTTGGCAGATTCTAGCCTACTATATAACTATTTAAGCATAAGTTCCACATATATTACACAAGAAGTAAGTGTAATAGTTTCCGATATACATTTATGTAGGCTACTAAGAGCATTTTTTATGGAACAGAAATCCATTTTCATTTGTGCTGTAGCAAAGTCTTGCGACCGGTGCACTAATAGACACGCAGTTGAAGAAGTCTGGGCATGTCTCAGACAAGCCTGCTCAGAAAAAATGGAATAGGAGAATCGCCGTTGTTATGTTCTTGGTAATTAATGTGAAGCTTTTGTTCAGGTTTAAAAAAACCTGTCTTGAGTTATGAAAAAATGAGCCCCTGTAGACTTTCTGTGAATACATACTTATCGTCCTGATCTACGTTTGGGCGGACATTTTTTTATTACATCAGGCAAAACGTGTGTGTGTGTGGGGGGGGGGGGGGGGCAGTAAGTTGAACCAAGGGAGGAGGGGGAAAAACACCTAAAAATACAAGAAAAAAACATTTTTGACCAACAGATCTCGGGGGGAGGGGGGCGCTTGCCATCTCCCCTCATTGATACATAATTGTCTTCCTGACATATATGTATGACGTCTTGTTAAAAACATATATCCTACAATTTGATGGTGGCACCACCTGGTGATGTTTAGATATTGTCAACTACCAGTCAAAACTGTTTGCTTGTGATTCATCTGGATGACAAATGTGTAAATTTAACGTTTTGTCCATGTTACCAATCTCTATTGGTAAAATAAGGCACTTTACATTTGCTTGATTTACATAGGAAATGTACTGAGAAATATGGTTTTCTTCAATTCTTACAAAAATAAGGATGGCGACTTATGCCTTTCAAAATATATGTGCAGTATGACACCTCTTCTATATTCTGTGAAAATTTGAAATAAATTAGATGAGTTTTACTTTGTGAAGAATAACTTTTTAGAATATCTATGCATGTTCTTTTATGGTATTATCATGGTATTGAACTCTACTCAGAAACTAGTTAACAGGGTGAACCCCGACATTTCAGTTGGATATGTAGGCCTATTCTACAACACTTTGAGATCATCATATTAATTTTTCAGGGAAATTGCATGGGATTCGATTTTCCAGGCAAATTGTCTGATATGCTTTCAAACATTCAGCACTTCCATTATTCAAAATAATACCGAGGGTAGGCCTAGTTCAGTGTCATTTGAAGCTTTGTGCTCATCTGTCATTCTAGGTACTCGTTTAGATTTTACTATCAACATGGCCTATGTTTGACCAGCATTGACTTACAGAACATGTGTTTAAACTTAGTTCTGTCGAATTGACTTTGTTAAGGAATAATGTTTCAGACGCGGTTGTCCAAAGCTATGGCGCATTGTCCACGCTTGTCTTTCACATCCAATGCGAGTAGTACAAAGTGAGAAAAAAGACCAGTCGAAACAAAGCATTTTTTCTTGTAACGATTTTATTCAACAATACTATAGGATAAATCCTCTTTGTTTCTGACCACAGGCTGGTCACAATTTAGGTAATTAATTAAACAGCACCATAGGCTAACATGAAAGAGAGCGACGAATAGACTGCCCCGACACCCTTTTGACGCTGAGTAACTTCAAAGGGAACCGCCTGCCGGGCTGTGGGGTCCTACTACTGACACTCGTGTAGCCATTACCGGCAAATAACCGTCAGCACACCTCCAGCTAAGACTAGGCTCACCATAAAGAACTGCCGAGAACAACTGCAAACTTTGTGAAGTCTGTCACCCCGGCTTAGCGCATAATGCCGGACTATTGAATATATTTATGGAGGCTGCAATCGCTCAGGGGTTAAATGAATGAATTAATCTAAACAGGACCTAGGAATAGTTTCTCTTGTCTGATCTTCACTTGTCTGAACAAGTTTTCAGTTTATTATGCGCTGGCTATAGAGTTTAATTAAGAAGAGGAATCCACCACCTTTTTTCTTTTCATAAAAATTCTACCACAAACTTTGACAAAGTTCCAGATATCTAAACAAAAATTAAAGAGACTTTCCTACAACTTAAATTGTAAAAAAACTTGGTTTGGCACAGGCATAGACCTGTAATTAGGGCCTACAATTTCAACAAATATATAATAAATTAAATATAGATAGTCACATTAAAAAAAGATAAATGGATGTTAGTATTGTTACTTGTTGGCTGTATTTTCAGTGAAAATGACGTTATCTATGTCACCATTGATTGAGTGAATGGGAGTCTAATATTATACCGTGATAATAGACCATGATCCAAAAAAAGTAACCAGAAGATGTTGTGTAACACTCTCTCTTTGTTTTTGCCTTTGAGAAGGATATAATCATTGGTCTGAATGAAGTTTGCCGACACAGTGAGCACGTTCCACAAGGGGCCATGTGGCCGGGTTGACAAACCATCTGTTGAGGGGTAGGAGGTTGTGCAGGAACATACTTTCCTTCATATGATTTAAAGGATCTGCAGAGTTACTATAAAAAGTAAATCATATATCCTGATGCTTTATATAATGTACTTTTATATACTGACTTTGTCTAATTTACATTAGTTCTATTGAAGTATGTTTGAATTAGGAGACATGTGGTCCCCTCGGTGCAGAGTCGTACAGGCCTGACACACTTTCGGAGATGTTGATTCTCGCTCGTCGCTGATTGGCGCGGCGTCTTCAGAAGTGCGTGACGTCACTGACCCAGGGGGTAGTCGGCGGCGAGTCAGTACTTTGATGTTGAGGATTCAAACTTTTCAAATTTCTTGTGCTAATTCGCCGTCCTTACCCCGAAACTTTCGTGGAGAAACTTACATTTACACTGCCTGGGGACAATCAGGTAAGTTGTGACTTGTTATTGGATCCAAAAGAAGTGTCTGTAAACTTTTAGTGGTCGCGGGTCGACCTAGTAGGGCTATGTCTGCCAAACTTTGGTGTGCAGTCGGTCTGTGCCACATGCCTTCACCACTCACTTTATTGTGTGGGCCGAGTGTACGGTCATTCAAGCCGGTGGGACGGCCCGAGCTGACTGCTCCACAGTAGTCACCGCTGAAAATATGAGGTATTCGAACAGTTTGTGAACAAAGATTGGATTATTCAGCGCACACAGTCACCATTCGGATGATTTACGCTACATATTCGGGAGGTTGCAATTTAAACATAACACATTTTGTGCTTTGGAAGTTCGGGTAAGTTTGGGATTCTTTTGTGTTGTCCCTGAGCCTGGTCACTAGGTCCGTGGAGTTGTACACTACTATTCCCAGCTTATCACAATATCAGCCAACGACACCCAAGTTGAAGTAGAAGCTTGTTGTCTGCTATTTGTGTCTTGAAACTTAGAAGTTATGCAGTCATATATTCAACAACATTATCATTCTGCGTAACACGAACAGGGCACTATTCAGTATTTGGCGAAGTTGACGGCATTCACTCTTTGCGTTGACTCTGGTTTAGAATCCAAATAGTCTACATCATCATCATGTAGTACATTAACGCCAGATTCGTCGTAATCCCTTTAAAAAAGAAGATTATACTAATGTTTGACTTATAAATGAATTATTTCAAAAATGATTCTTTTGTCTCTATCAAACACAGTGACCGCACATAAATAATCTAATTTATAATAAACAGCGTGGAGATATTTTATGATATAAATAAGCCGATGGGCTCACGTCAATTGATCGCCAATTTCATTATCTATCACATTGTGTCTCAAAGAGAAAGTTCAACCAACTTTTCAGTACATAAAGTTCACCCGCAGAAATCCTGCAATATTTTTGCGTTAGTGAAACATCTCCGTTCATCCATTGACAGATGATACGGGCCTACGAGCGTGGCCGTGAATGTGTCATTCGGGACGAGTTACCTCGCCACAATTGAGATTTGTCTCTCAACAAAAAACAACGGATTATTACCACATGTAATAATTTTAACATCCATAAGAAGTGTGCTTTATTATAATGAGACTTGCCTTAGAATTAAAGGTTGATCTCTTTTTACAACTCCTATACTCTGTAATAATACAAAAATTGTAAACAAAGTTGTGTTCTCGCGGAAGCCCCCTGCAGGTGCCCCCTCATTTGCATAGACCATCATGGCGGCCTCACGGTCTGTTGTGACCCAGTGAAACATGCTCCAAAAGAAGTCGCGATGGGACCTTGAAAAGAGCCTGTGCATCGGTAAATCAGCAACACAGAGAAAGAAAACACATAGGAGTTGCTTGTAGAGGATAGGTATGACAATATAAGCCCAGTGTCTAGGGGAACCATTCCGAATCTCAACAGGGGAATGGCAAGATGGCCTCCGATACTCGGTTGGCCATGTAGTTACGCTAAGCATGAGAAGCCACTGCATCGGTGATTTTGAGAACCCACGTTTGACATTTTTTGACAGCCAGAGCATGAACCCTTCAAAACGCATGTTCAAAGCCGTTAGTCTTATGCAGTCACCTTAAGGTTCAACTGTAGGCGACTCTCTTCTTTTGGAGATTCGCCAGTTCAAAATTGACTGGAAGATCGATTTTCGTTAGCTTTGATTCCGACCAGTCGAGTGATCGAGCCCTGCATGCAGGTTCAGTCTGGACTGTTGTGTGCCCTCGCCCTCCACTGACGGCAACAAAAGCCACGTACTGTCAATGTTAACGTTGCTAGTTTGTATGTGATTATGGGCATGTAAGTATCGTAAACCGTTCAGATCACAGTTTTATTTTGTAGATGAATCGACACGACTCCCGATTTGTCCGTACCCGTGGGTTGGTGCTGTCAGTGAGGCAGGTTGGTCTATCACTGAAGCCATGCCCGTCTATTACAAACCTCCCCTATGGCACTTAGCCCAGCCTTTGATCTAGCTCGCCTCACTTTGTAGTCTGTTTGATCGTTTTTCCCGGGTTCTGGTGGTTAAAACAGACTCCATAGTTGGGTAGAAGCTCGTCTAAGCACACGGTAGGAAATGGGGACTGATTTTATTATTTGACCTTATTTTTTAGTGCTGTGTTTACGTTCTTCTTTTTAGCGTATCGATTGTCAATGACAATAGTATTCCATCTGTTTATTTTCTTGATAACATTTTTAATGTACGATAATTCAAACGCGGCACCTGGTCTTACTGCACGAACAGATTATATATTTTACTACCTTGTAAAGGAAAGGTCTTGCGCTATTTTACAAATAAAAAACGCCAACGTCTGTTATTCTTGTTTAATGGAAATTAACACAGTTTTTGTTGACGTCAAAATTAAATAATCACTAGACCTTACATAAATCGCTCTACGAGGATGCACGCTTATATGGAGGATATCTGCATCATATAAGTGGTTTAACATAAAAATGATTCCGTTTAACTGGGACTTCAAAGGATTTTATCCCTGAACTTCAAAGGAACGCACAGAGTACATGTGCTTACGTTTCAAACCTGTTCATTAGGAATTAATCTATCGTGATGGTCTACGCAAGAAACGATACAGACATTACGTATGGAAATTCTTCCCTGAAATAACTTTTCAAATATAGCTCTGTCTGTGTATGTATGTGGAGTAAAATTATTGATTTAAAATAGAGGCTCCCTTGCGAGAGGAACGAAAGGATAAATGTATGTAATATGAGGACTTCAAAGAGGCACCTATGTGTTCGTGCTTTTCCCGCATCAGATCAAAAGGCTTGGTCAAGTGAAGGCAGCAACAATGGCATTTTCTCGCAATTCATGTGAAGATAACTGAGCAGGAAGCCTTTTGAAGTTGAATTCTAGCTCTTAGGTTTCATTAGTCCTCTGTAGTGTAGTGTAAAACCGCCCTTCTGCTTGCAAACGCAGGGGCCCCCATATCGCTTTCATTTATATCTAGTTGATGTCAGGATAGTGTATGATAGCACAAAGTGTTTTTTGATGGTTGTGGCATCTCCCTGCTCATCTGACGTTAATGCCTCTCTTTTGATGTTTGTTTCCAGATTACCCCAGTGATGTGGACACCTCTGCGGCGCTAGACTTGCTGTGCAACACGCAATCACTTTCTGTGCAAGTTGTAGCCTGACCGCCATCTTTCTGTACTGTTGCGCACCTCCAAGTATGCTGCACCATTGGGAAGGCCCTTTGGTGACCTCATAGGAGTATGCCCCCGCCAAGACTACACCCACCGCCACCACCACCACCACCATCAAGATGAGTATAGAAGTCCAACAGTTTCTCAACGATTCAGGGGGAAACTTCACCGAAACTGCCCCTCGGCCACCCGTGCCTGGGGAGGAGAATGAGCTTCATTCCAACGGCGGCACGTCAACTCGAAGTAGTGGCTCGCACAAGAGCCACCTGTCGGCTAAGAGTCACACGTCGGCCAAGTCACACCGAAGCGACAGTTCGCCGGCCACAGCGGCGGCGACGCCACGTCGCTCCAACCTGGACAAGACGTCGCTACTCACGACGTCGTTGAGCTGCTCAGCTGCCCTGGACGGCGAGGATGTGGACGCGCCGCTGGGGTTCGAACCAGAGGGCAGCGCAGCAAGCTCTCCGCCGTTCACAGAAAATAGTTCTCCACCCTACCTCAAGTGGGCTGAGAATCTCATCCACTTATTGGACGACAGCGATGGTGTCAAGCTTTTCAAGCAGTTTCTCGACCAGGAGCAATGTGCCAACACATTGGACTTCTGGTTCGCCTGTCGCGGACTTAAGATGGTCTCGGGGAAAGATGAGGCGAAGATCCACAGTTTGGTCAAGTTGATATACCGCAAGTATATCAAGAGTGATCAGCTTCTATTAAAACCTGACATCAAGAAGCGAATCGCTGACCGTCTTAACCGAAAGGATCGAATCGACCAAACTATTTTCGATGAAGCTCAAAAAGAGGTGGAAGAGACGATGCGAAATGATTCGTATCCACTCTTCCTTAAGTCGGACCTCTATGTGCTATATGTTCAAACTGGCGGGGAAAGCCCCAAAACCAGCAACAACTCGAGTGGATCTAATAGTGTCCGGCCACTTTCAGGCCCTCTACCCACTCTCCAAGAAGGAGAGGAGTTGAAAGGGGAGGATATATTCAAGGTTCCAAACAACACGTTGTCTCTAGCACTTACACCATCAGCACTTTTTGTCACGAGGCATGCGCGGATGTCTCCAAATACACCTTTCAAGAAACCAGAAGGGTAAGTATTTTCGAACTAGGGTATCATACATTCCATGTAACTCTCAAAACTGTCCTTCCACATTTTAAATTATATGTCAATTCAAGAGAATTTGCCTACAAAATTCTGCTGTACAACATCGCTAAGTCAGGTTTAAGCAGCGAATATAGACCATGTTATACTCGGATGATTTAAGTAAAGCTTCATTGTATTTAAATTTGCATATGTGAAGTTCCTAAAACATTACTAACATATAATATAATATAGATGATATTACGAGCCATGTTTAGAAAAGGGAAAACGGTTTATATATTAGTTGCCATGATCTACGATTTAATTAATTTACAGGGTAATGTATTCTTAGCCACATGGCTGATGCCATTATACCTTTGGCAAGAATACCAAGTACGTTGATATGCTGTAGAAAAGTATCTATTTTCACCAAGAAATGAGAAAAGGCGAATATGGAAAAGAGCGCTTGCCTATACATATGTTTTATTAAGTAAGAATTGAAAACTTGAGTCTGATTTAATTCTCTTAAAGATAAGTTTATTAACCCAGACACAATTTGAAAAGAAAATTCCCTATAAAGGTACATAAAATGTATAGAGGATAATAATATTACCATATCAAATAAATGCCGTCTAACGTGTTTTTTTTACCTGAAAGTAACAAAAAGAGATCTACTCCCATGAGTTGCTCGCTGACAACCCAACCGTGGCTTGGGGATGTTCTAACACCTATGTGTTAAGTGGGATCGAGTGATCCTTCCTTAAAACTCGTGGGATCGTCGAGGCCATAGCTCCCCCACCCCTCCTCCCCTCCCATCCCACAAACGACCCTTCCACCTCAGCCACTGCTCGCCGGCCGGGGCCCCTGGCCTTGGCTAACTGGAGAGATGGATGCATACCGTGGCCAAGATCAAAAGGGCGAATTTGCGTGGCGGTAGAGACAGGAGCGAGCGGGGGCAAAGCCGTCCTAGGATGTGTTTATGGTGTTGATTGTGTAGAAGTATTGGATGATCAGACGTCTGAGATCAGAGAGGGAACGCGGCCGGGGCTAGCCGCTGCCCGCTCCGCCCCCTCCGCCCCGCCCCCACCCCCGGGCCCCACCGGGCGCCCACCGCTTTGATCTGCCCAGGTCTGGCCGGGATCACTTCAAACGGCGGCAGGGGCGCTAGCCTGCTGGTGCCGGGAATATTCTGATCACACGAAGCCGGCGAGCGCCCAAGAAACTGCGCCTGTTACCAATATGTAGCATTACCCATCATGCTTCCCTGCGGTGGTCCGGAGCACTCTATGGCTGGTCAGTTATTTGGAATGGGGGCCATGGTCGTGTGCAGTGTTTCTTCCATGCTCAAAATTCTTTTCTAGATACTTTGAAGAATATATAGGTACATACAACTTATATTTAAGTATTTTATATGATAGCAAACATGTACATGTATAAACAATAGTATTTTTTCATAAAGGTAATTTACCTTCAAATCTGTGCATCTTAATAACGGGTATTTATACTCGCATTATAAACATCAATGCAGGTTCCCTCATGTAGAGCGTGAGAAAAAAATAAATGCAAGGCTTGATAATATACATTCTAGGTAGATCACAAGAGCCCCGAGCACTGAACGTCTCAGAGTGACAGATTAAAGAGATAACTTTTCATTTCTTCTTCTGCGCGACATGTATGGTATTTCATCCTCTCGGTAGGCAGTTAAGAACAAGGTGTCCTACAATAACGGTCGTAGAGTTGCCGAAGGAACGACGGTCGACCAGAAATTGGCAGACACAGATTAAAGAGGCCAGGGCACAAATTGTTTAGACCCTATTTATCCCCGGGTTTTGCCGGCAAGGATTGGTGCAATCAGCTTGCTTATGTAGCGACTTTGATGGGCAACCAACAAAGAGAACTATCGCCACCACTTGATTAGTAGCTTAATGTAAGGATCGACAACATCAAAGCTAGATTGTGACGCTTTTTTTGGAAGGATTAGCCAGGAGCAATACGCCCACCCCCTGTCTCCATCAGCGACACACCTACCTATCTCCTGTAGCTGCACTCAGTGTAGTGCCATACACTTTATATCACAGTGCCTAAATGAGACGGCTATTACCGTGGATGGGTTATTACCATGCTATTACATCCAATGTCCATTTTCTATACTTGTTTCCTTGTGTCACTGGTACACTTGCCTCTTTAACCTGTTACTTCATGATTTATTAGAGAAGGGGATCTGTACTTGAGGATCAAAATCTATAAAGAATTTTTTCCAATGCTGATACCCGTTGGGGAGAGCAAACGAAAGATTTTTTCAAATCAAAATCTATTAATATACTGAATCTGACCACCATTTTAAAATCCTCTGTGTGAAACAACTCCTCTTGTCGCCAGTTACTTTGAGATGAAAAACAGGGATCATCTCTAACCACACTCAATCACCTATTTTCCACTACTAGTTTCCCCCTCTAAGAGTTTAAATAACGTTGTTGGAAGGGGATCCTCTTACATGTTGCTATCCACATGTAAGGGGAAGTTTCTGTTTATCTAATTTTCACGTAGGCAGGACACCTGCATGGGCACATGTTTGTAGAAAACAGAATGACGCCGTTGAGATATGAATCAGACACTGGGCGATTCATGAAAGGGTTTTATAATGGGCATATAAATAGAATGTTAATTGGTAAAACCATGTTTTGTACGGAGCCACACGACGATCTAGCACAGACCAGTTGTATTACTGGCTTGGCTCACATGCGGCTTGGGGGACTGACTTACAGCTAGCTTGTTCGAAGTGGATGCCATCACTTGTTAGGGCAGTCCTATTTAAGCGGCGGGCTGCCCTATATTACAGTCATTTTCTACTCTGACAACTGATTTGTAGGTCTTTGATCTTCAAGCCGATGCTCCCCCCCCCCCCTCCACCCCCACCACCCGCTGGTCTCTCCTCCCTAGCCTTGGCGCTGTGCGGTAAATCTAGGTTGCACCAGCTTAACTTATCGGTTGAGGGAGAGACAGACAGAAGGGCCCCGACCAACGCTGGCCTATTTCTACGCGCTCGCGGGGAGGGGAAAGTTTTGCGGGTTGCTTTATGAATTGTGGGTGCCACAGGGAATGTGGACGAGGAGTTGGGGTAGCGGAATGTGACTAAGGCAGTGGTAAGCGGGGGTTAACCCAGGGAGGAGGAAGTTGGGGAGTAAGCAGGATAGGGGCGGGGACCAGCAGGGACTGGGTGTACACCACTGTTCTTTGTAGCCTTTGGTCACAAGTCCGTATGCCGCCGTGTGTCCCATTTCTGTTCAACTCGACTTAAAAGTCACTCAGTCACACGGTTGGGAGCACACACGGGGCGAGGGGGGAAGGGGAAAGTGCACAGAGGTGGTACTAGTCGTGGTGGTGTTGGTGGTAGTGCTGGTAGGAGGTTGGAGGGGAAGGAGAGAGTCAGAGGGCAGGCGATGGAAAATCTGGTTTCATGCGTTCCACTGTTACACACAGTTATTTTCACGTTCCTCTAGCCTGGCCTGTCGCGCTCAGCTGATCAAAGGAGTCGACCAGTGTTGGCACAATCATAAAAAAAACGGGGGGGGGGGGGGGGGGGGGGGGCAGCGCTTTTTGGGCCAGCCATGCTACAACACTGGGCCAACGTTTGTGATTACAGATCGGAACCAATTTTCACCGACCTTCTTATGCGATCATATCTCGGAAAATTAACCACACATGCTCCAGAGGCTTTGAAGAATATAAGGGGATCCTTTTCCTCTTTTCTAGCCTTTCTTTCATTTCTTTATTTGTTGTTCTTCGGCCGTCCACATAAAGTAGACATACTCTCGTATTTAGAAGGGGATGTGTGTTGGTAGTCCACGTTCTCTGTGTTCATCATTATGGCCTATTTTCCGACAGTTTTAGTTCCATTTCGGAGTACTCGTGTGTCAAAAGGGCCTCGTCTCCTTTCTCAGATTGGTACCAGGCCGCTGAGTAAGGTTCTGGAGTTTACATGTTTTATGTATTATGCAATTTTGAAGAGAAAATCTATCTTACGACAAACAAGTTCAGGCGCATACTAAACTTCGCGCATACTAAAAAGTCACCCAATATGCAACTTGATATGAAAAAAAGTCAAAAAAAGTCAAAAATCCAAAAATAAGGAGCTTTCACGTCTACTACTTTTAGAGGAACATAATAAAAGTACTGATATCAACTGAGGCCAGTGAGGGGAAAAAACTTAAAAGCATTAATTAGTAGTTATTGCACATACCAGGTGACGATTCCGACGCTACCTCGGCACATATATCTTAGTTTTATTGGTGTGTCTTGTCTCCTGTTGCGGACTCCGTATGCTAGGCAGGTGAGTGAGGGGTAGAGAGCTCTGACACTCGCTGGAGGCACGCCAGGTAATTTCATGGTGGGAGCAGTGTGTTCTTTGATGTCTACCTGCGTGCGCAGGGATGGTCAAGATGGGGGACGGCTGGCAAAGACAGAACTAAACACGAACTGAGGAGAGGGAGGGCTTCAAGAAATAAATATGTACAAAATAGAAATAAAATGAAATACAGGGACATGTAGAATGAGTGTCTGTGATCTGTAGAGTGTGGTGTTGTGGAGGTTAAGGGTTCACTTCTCTAAATCCTACTGGTGTGCAAGTCATAGGGTTATACATACATGTCCTGTGCTAATGCTGATTTGGAAGCGCATGATCCAATGGTCAGACGGGATGTTCTATTGAGATAAATAAATTTAGGTCGAAACAGCAAAAAGTAGACTACTAGGAAACTTGGCTATTCCAAAAAGTTCCCTTCTGTCTGCTCCGATGGTCAGGCATACCCCGGCCAACACCTACATCCTGTTAGGGGTGGGGGTGGGGGGTTAGGGGACAGACGACAGCAGGTGACTGTAGACTGTGTGAAATGTTCATAACAAGAAGATATCTAGCTATGGGAGGATGTATAATTTACAACCTTAATCATCGTCTCCATTGCCCTGTCGTCCCAGCATACGCAGAGAAAGTACACGATAGGTAGGGGTAGAAAACCTATTGCATGTCTATATTTATGGAAGCCTCACTTTTGTATTTGAATTACTTAACACTTTTCACTGTCAATTTTTAGGAACACATCGATCTTGAGACTATAATAGGATATGTACTTCAATACCACGTGGGAATCTTTGGAGTATGGTTCTCTTAATGTGTTCTGGATTAAAGAAGCTTCATTCCGATTGTATATTGTCATTAACGACGTGCTATGTACTCAATGAACAAGTCTCATGTTCACTGAACCAGTATCTTTTAAAAATAGTCTGACCCCATTCAGCGTGGAGATTCAGGTTCCACAACCCTCTGTGTAGACTGCCAGTGGGCAGAGTTGGGGCTATAGTTATATACGACCAACATAAAGAATACCTTAGACCCTGAATGTTGTGACTGCGCTGTCAGCCCCACCCACTTCATTCGTCAGCATCTCCTCTGCCGACCCCCCTCACACATTACTCACCTGAACTCGACCGACCTGGGAAATGAAGCAAAAAGAAGCGAGTTTACGGTATACGTTTTTGAGATATAAAGTGACAGGTTAGGAGATGAGTTTACACTGAGCATGTTAATCTGATTAAGGTCAGGTCAAATGGAATATATTGTTTTCGTTCACTCTGGGAAGATCCAAGAGCTGTATTAACATTTTTGATATACAATGTTATAACTGAAATACTAGAACTCCTGCCCTCCTACCAAATTAAAGGGGGAAATACATGCGAATCCCTTTACATAAGTTAACAGTTTGGGGCGTCTATTTTGAATCGTCATTTGAGGGGGGGGGGGCCTACTTTTTATCTGGACATATTAAGATCACAATATACCTGTATGTGACAAGGGAACAGAAAAAAACACTAGTTTGACACGAGGATTCAGGTGAAACATAGCCTGCTCACCTGCCCACCACCTCAACTAAAGCTCCGGCTGCGGTAGAGACGGAGCCTTGATGCTGGGAAACACCCCACCTCCCAAACTCTAACCAGCCCCTACTCGTCCGCGGTGGCCGGGAACTGGGTCGGGCCATGTGTATGGGTTATAGATTCGGGTGTCGACACACACACTCTCATCCCTGCACGTTGAGGCTCGACCCACGTGGGTCTCCAGGCGCTCTGTCAAAGGCATAACCTGATGTACTCTGTGTTTGCAGCCCCATGAACAGAGACCCAGTCTCTCGGTATCAGGAGGAAAACCAGGCCGCACATACAACACTACTTTATCAGATTAGATAGTCAGCTTCCATGTGCATATAGTTACATCTTTGAATATAGGACATGTGATGTGAAAAAATGCAAATCATAGTTATACAAAAATGAGGAATAAATAGTAAATTCTGAATTTAGCATAATTTCTTTTTCCATTTCAGTTCATATGTATATGAAGGCACCATGCATATAGGTATTCTTGGATGCCTAATGTAAATAATCATAATACATAAATAGTATATAATCCTTAAATAGTTATAAGATCAAATGAGGCACAGTTGCTGCAGTCATGTATGGATTTATGAATGATCAATATTGGTATATTTATGTCCTCATAAAATGAATATTTCTACACGTGAATACTTGAACCTGTCAACCGATATCTGAGAATATTTTGATTGATGCTTTTGTGTATCAAAAATGAATGGTGACATTTAGATCGTGGTCTCAGCTAGTAAGTAAACCATGTAAGTGGCATGACCCACACGCTCTCACGATTTGTAACAAGTGATACATTCCCAGATTCTCCGCCGGATGGAACTGCTGACTGCGAGCGTTAAAAGTTGTCAAAGGTCATAATGATTAGGGCCTAGAATAGACAGTAAATGTGGGGTTTGTATAGGAGGGGGTGGGCAGAGGGAGGGGAAGGAGAGGGTGATGGTCATAGGGGCCTCTTTACACTATAATCCCCCCCATGACCCATGTAGACCCTATTATGATGACCAGGGAAGATAGCCCTGCCCTGAGCGCCTGAATCTGTCAATCATCTACTGATGAGGCGCCGACCACGCCCCCTTCTCACCTATACCAGTCTCACTCAAGACGTTGTCAATATGCACCGCTGCTAGCTGCATACTCTATGTATTGTCACTAATGTGCCGGTCCTCCGTTGTAGGCCTTGTGCGTCTTTTATTGCCCTGTTAAGGTCGTACCACCAGGTTAGAGTGGGAGGAACCCCATTTCTGTTTCGAGTAAATGGTCAAATACACGTTTAGACTAACAGGTCGGAGTGAATACGGGTGAGGGCAGGGCGGTTTGGCATATAGGGGTGATCAGGAGGAATGATGGACATCCCTTCAGGCCCTTGGGTCAAATGGTCGAACCCTCATTGTCATACTCCTGATGAAAGATAACGAATACCAAATTTAACTAACCCCTCCTCCAAGACACACAAAGTTTCGAAATTTGTTTTGAAATGTGTTATAATTTTGTAGTCTATGGTAGATTTAGACCCTATTGCTTTATGGGCACAATGGAACATATTTGGTTGGTATGATAAATGAATCTAAAATGAATTGATCGACTTTGGAAAGCAATGGCAAGAGTTAAGTTGCTTCTCCGGCTTGTTAATATGTACCACTAAGTCTCACCAGCCGGTGGATCACTTTCGTTTATTGGGTCGTAAATTTTTCCAATTCAGATAGTATGCACTTTCATCCTTCATCGTGACCCAAAATAAAACGCTGAAAAGGGTCAACATTTGTGACCGGTTGTAAAAAGTTTGCTTGCCCCTTCGAGTGGACTGGCAAGGAAGTCAGTCTTTGATATGATACAAGGCCCACCCACGGCGAATACAGGTTCGACTAATGTGTTTCACGGGTAGTAACCATTTCAGTTTATAGAAAGCGCGTCAGAAGGCATCTCCAGGTAGTGCCAAGACCACCCTATTTTTTTTTATTGATTTCTATCATGTTGTATTTATTGAATGACGGTGAATTTATTCTGATGGGATGTAACATATATTATTAACTAACTGATCGATATCAATATTATGAAGAGATGTATGATATTATTTAAAAGTTAATTAGCTTTATTGACAAAGGATAACCTATTTGTGGTATAGAACCAACTCAAACTCAGACATGCAGTACACATGTACACATATTTAAGGCCATAAGACAGCGACACGTACCACAGATTCTCACTGATCCGATCACCGATTATAATCGGGAAGGAGAATGTCGCTGTCTTATACCCTATGGGCTTTAGAGCATTAGCTCTAAGTGTTGCTCCAAATCCACTGGAGCCATCTCACCCCAGTCCCCCTGCTCCCTGCGTACTAATTAGCAAAATTGTTGTCTACCCACAATGCGAACACATCTGTGACTCTAGTTTGAGTGAGTAGAGTCTGCTACCAACTTGTGTATCCCACAGAAAAACAAAAGCAAAAAGACAGAAAGAAAAGATACCATTGTCATACAAGCTTACATACTTGACCAGCGCCTGGACAGGTCAGTGATCATCAAGCGCGCTAATTGTCAAACCCCCCAAGAGAAGTGAGGGTGCATTTTTGTTGTTCTATGCGTTCCTTTTAAGCTCCGTCCTGTCGTAACGTAGACCATGCAGGCGCCAATCCGACATGCCTCGTTATCCTTTGATCTGCGCGACTGGGTCACGTGACCGGCTATACCAGCATTGTGTGTGTGTGTGTGTGTATGTGTGTGTGGGGGGGGGGGGGGGGGGGGGATGGGGCCGGGCTATGTTATGCGACCAGTCGTGGAGGTCCTCCTCCTAACGTGACTCAACCATGTAAAGTATGATCCTTTATATATATCATGGACATGGCAGCTTCCATGTGTGGGAGAGGCAAGGCACTCCTTTGAATTCCATACATGGTGCTTATATGTATTATTAGATTGATATATGACCGTTTGTTGATTTATATAGTACGCGCATCCTTAATGAGTTGCATCATTGAAATCATATACATGTAGGTAGTCTACATAGATAGTGAAACTTAAAACAACGATGAGTCAGTTTGGAGTTATGCTAGAAATATTTCAGGAAAAGCATATTAAATCAGGGTAATGGGTACCAAACAAATACTGTTTTATAAACACCAGCGATTTGCTACTAAGGCAAGATCGTAAAAATGGACGAATAGGGCAAAGACCACACACGATGGACACAGAATGTCTTCTGCTCTTAGGGTCCTACGTTATGAGAAGCCCACCTGCAAAAAGAAATAACAAACTTCAATGAAATCGATTAATTATGAGAGAAAACTAAAAACTAAGATGAAAATAAGTGAAGCCAATTAAAAGCCCTTGGGGTTTGTCAAAGACCATAACTACAAAGTACAAGTGTTTTGTGGTCCGCCCTTTAGATACCAGTGGTTATGAGTGGGCCGACAGCACATCACTAATAAAGAGGTGATCACAAGTGGCGACTGACGCCAGGCCTGTACTTGGCGGGTCTGTGAACCATTGTTAAATACAGGTAGGTCGTACACTCGGGGTCACACACTTCCTTGTGTATGTATTTTATTGTTTTTGGTCTCTTCACTTCAAAGGAGGCTTGTGTTGATATTCAGGGCAGAGACGCAGTGTTGGAAGTCAACGTGTTTTTAAGTCGGGTCCCCATCGCCTACCCCAACTCATTTCTGACAGTGGCTTCTGTGTGTGTGTGTGTGTACAAGGACGCAGTAGATCTATATATGTACGTTTTCCTCTGATCATATTTTCTATTCAGTCCTATTTATGACTTAACGATATCCTGACGTGTCGACCACACTCCATTGTAATCCTACAGAAACCAGTTGAAGCAATTTTCCCCTTCCTGCGTGTATTTTTTCCGCTCGTTGGACTGTCCATGTTCATTTTGAATGTCATACCTGCTTTTCTCGACCTCATGACCTTAAATTGAAAATAGCATGTCGGGAGGAAATGTAATATTAGTCAACAAGCCCTGGAGGAGTTACACTTGGGTGTCTGTTGCCATGGAAACCAAGCTGGGGGTTAGGGGTGACGCGTGGATTCGCCCTCGGGCTACTGGACTGCAGGAAACATGAGAAGGCGACATAAATTTCTACACCAAGCTAGGTCCGGCTTAGTGGGCAGGCATAAAAGAGAGAGCAGGGACCCAAGAAAAAGACAGGAGTTTGTGTTTGAGGTGAATGGTGGTTCTGGCCTTCCCGATCCGTCACCCTTTTACTCAACTCTATCATACACGCGTTTGTATCTCAATCTAAACTCACTCATACTGGAAAGTGTTAGTAAGTCCGGAAAAGTCCGAGAAACTAAATGGATCTTGATTTTATGACTTGCATAACAGGGTTTAATTCTGGATACTGCCCTTTTTTTCTAACTTATTTCAGTTCTGGGTTGGTGTTGAAAACACACCAGCCTGAGTTTGTCAAGATCCTGTTTTTACATGGCCATTTCACGGACGCCGAGTGAGAAGCAAGCCATTTGCCCACCACAAAATAGCAATTATATCTCTGCCGCGTTTGCAGTTTAACCATCGAACAAAACATAACAACAAAAAATATGAAAGGATGATCCTTGCCAATAGTATGTGCCAGATTCATCGAAGTGGTTGGAAACTGTGCGACGCAAAATAGTATTAGTATTCCGGGGAGTATGGTTTTACGGCCGGTATGCAGGAAGCATAGTCTGGAGTTGTAGTATTCGATGCATTGATACATTCATGATGCTAGCTGAGAATGTCGTATATTTGCATACAATTGATAGGTATGTGCAATGTTTAAGGCTGCAGTAATATGCATGTGTACGTGGTTTCCCGTGGAGGAGGAAAGTTAGTGCGGTGCCGTGGAGGAAGTGTTTGGGGTGGGGAATGCTGGAAGAGAAGAAGTGTGGGGGAGGGAAGGGTGATACACACAGAACTCGTCTCACTTACCTGCAGGCACAACACACGTCGGGGGTGGCCCACTTTTTGTTGGGGAGATGTTAGTACACACTGAAGACCATCCCAAACGCCTTCTCACACCTCACAGCATACCCATTTCCTGAGACGAGCGCGGGTATCTCATCTGCGTCACGCATAACGTCACTGACGTCACTCACGTCATGATGTCATACATCTCGTCGTGAGTGCTGACTATGATCGCCGTGGAATAAGAAACGAAAAAAATGACAGCTATGACATGCATTCTCAGGGGTTAACTGTCAAATAGATGAAGAGTAGATCACGGTACTCATTATTATCCCCTCACTCTTATGGAGGCACCTTGAGGGATATATCCTCTAGGGTTCTTTGTATAATCTGGGTCAGTGGAAATGGCGTGAACATAATCTGTTTTACTATCGAGATTGTTTCAATGTAGACCCAAAGATAATGCACATGGGGTAAAAGATATGGTATGATCTTATTATTCTGAGTCGCTCCTTCACCATTTGTGAGGGAGAGGCGGTGGAGCAGATAAGTGATACAGAGCAGTCTAATTTTCTTTATGAATAAATAATGATGCACAATGCAATATACCATAAAGCCCCATAATGATAAAAGTGTCACATATACCCAAAAATAAAGTTGGATGATATTATTTCGGTCGATCCTTGTATATATACAATTCAGATATACCAGTTCTAGTTAATGGAGAGAAGTGTCATGCATGCATGCAGTAATTGCATATATCAGTGATGTCTGAACCATAGAAAATTGCAGTGTGTCTGGGATGGTCATATCTGGTAGGCACTCTGTCCTGTAACCATATTTAGAAGATCTCTACCGGAGACCATCACCGACCCAGGCCCGCCCTTCAGTCACGTGTCCTTCCATCCTGAAGGTCTCCACAATCGTTCAACCAGCAATAATAAAAAAAATAGACGGAGAGTTATATACTGAGATAATAGTATGTGCGAGGTAGTCACATGGCAGGCTTAGTTACCACAAATTGCACCAAACCCTTTGGATTTCAGTGAAGAATATCATGATACAAATAATATTACTTTATAGATTACATGAAATTAAAGACCGGGCTTTGACAGCAGTACTGAATACATGGAGACTTATTCCAAAGACCGTAGCTCTATATGTTCATTATTTGTCTCATTTGATATTGTGGACGCCCTGATCTCTTCTGAAACAGCCAAGGCACCTGAAAATCACCCTCCTCCTATACCCCAGGAGTGTGTCCTGTAACCCGACGTTAACACTCGACCCCCGCTCATGAAAATCCCAACACACTGTCCTCGCTCGTCGTACCGGGACGCTGCCCGCTGTCAGTGGCGCCCCCTGCTGGGCCGGTCTAGACCGAGCGGCGTCCGTCGGCTGCTTTGAGTCTGACCATCAAAGATGGCGGCGTTGCTATGGCAGCGGGGGACGCGCACGGGACGCCGTCACTGACACCAGACGAGACTGAATTTCTTTGTTGAGCCCCGCAGAGAAAGGCAAGTCAGACACTGGGCCGGGACACAGACCGACTTGGTTATTTCTAAATGAAGAGACCTTTGGACTCGTAGGAAAGTGTTCGCTGAGTGAATGGCTTTTGAAGACAGCGCAGCAAGTAAACTTCACTGCGGATATTAACAGAAAAATAGGACCCTCGACAGAGTCCAGGAAATAGAAATAAGGTGTTGATGTGTTGGCCGTACTGAATAACTTGTCAACAAGGGAGGGATGGTAGTGAAGAATAGACAATAAAATTTGTAGCGAAGACAATGGATTTTTTCGTGAAAAAGAGAAGATCGTGATAACTACTGTCCATGCCACCTGGGACGCGCAATCTGTACCACTTCCTGCATATCTTCTGTCTTTCCGGAAGTGTCTTTGGAAACCCTTCTGAGCTTGTAGTGATAACCCTGCTACACCGGGGAAACAGGACCAGACTCCTGGGCAGGTGGAATTTCGAAAGGGTCACTAATAGTGGGGATTTTAAGATGTCAACGTGCATGACGCTATCACTGTCAACATCTGTCACAATGCCTCTGTCACAGCTGGCGTGACTTGACATGGCTCTCTGGTCGTGACAGTTGGGCCCCAATGGGGCCGAGTCCTCAGTCCTATGTGTCTCTTAATCTAATTAGTCCCTTGATTAATTACCCAATGGGTCCGTATTGAAAGTGGAGAAGACTGTGGAGGACAAAGGCCCATCTGCCCGAAGCTTCAATGTCAACTGTTGTCATCTCGGTTCGATCAAATCCATTTTCCTGTTAATCTAAATTTAACACAATTTTTGTCATTTGTTTTACTTAGAAAGGTTATCAGGATCCACCCAAAGCGAAAACTTGAGGCTTTGTGAGTCACCACCATCTGTGTGAAACAAATGTGTGTCGAATTGTGTAAAATTGGTACTTAATGAGGAATACTGTGTAAGTTGTATTCGGCCTTTTCTACAGACGGATTTTTGTATGGTTTACAGTGCATATAGTCTAGGTAGTGTAAAGGCTCTTAAGCGTTGGTGGTTTTGAAGTACGGAAGTAGGGTATAGATTTTGGGAGGTGCTGAAGGTGTGCACCCTGACCCATGAGGTTACCTCGGACAGTAGGAATATCCAGGGCTCAGTCGGCGATAAACACCATCCAGGTGGATCCCCCATTAACGGGGCGTCACCCACGTGTATGGTCAGTACAAAGTAAGCAATGTTCACTATTATTACACCAACCTACTTACTCTTCTGAAATATATTTTCTGTCGATGACGACGTACGTATACTCTTTTTTTTTTTTTTTTAACACTATCCTGGAAGAAGGAACGACTTGGGTTAGAGGGAGAACTCCGAAATATTGGTTCTTTCCTAAGACGTTGTAATATAGTTTTATATTCAGCCGATACAATATCAAAATATTTTTGAGTAAACTGTTTTGATGTGGTAGTCAATGGTTTAAGATCTCTCGTCTCCTAGATTTAAACAGTATGCACGTACAGGGGACATGTAGATATCAATGATGCATCTTTCTGTTACCCTGTCCGCGTACTGCCCTCTCCACTTCAATCCTTCCCTGTGAGGGCCAGATGGACACATCAAGGGCTACAACAATGCCTGGTCGGACAGTTTGGGACAGCGCCACATTGGAAGATGGGATGGCCACAAACCGCATTAAAACCATGAATGAGGACGTCTGCATTGACAGAAGAAGGAGAGCACCTAACACACATCTCACTGACGTCACGTGTGTGCGCTTACTAAATATTACGCCAGGTGACGCTGGGAGCGGCTCTTTGAAGTGACGAGTGGCTCATTATTAATCATCATCATTATCGGCACCGCATTGTTCTCTGTGCAGACGGGGTGGCAGGCTGTGTGACCGGAGTTAAAGCCCAACGCCATGTGGTCCTACACTGTGGACACCCGGGGGGGGCGGGAGGGGGGGGGGGAGGATCGTGTCCCCCTGTTTTGTAGGAGGGGTCGGGTTGTATCTGTGTTTGTCCTACTTGTTTTTAGCGGGCGGATAGTAACTGGGGTGATTTCAGGGTATAAACACCGCAGGGAGTAGCTCGGAGCAGTTCGGCAGTAACTCGCTCTCGGGGAGTTTGGTGGCTGGCGGGATGGGGCACCGGGAGGGTGGGTGGTGGCGCGCCGAAAGTGTGTTGAAACGAGAGCCAAGATCAAAGCACAGTCATCCTGGGAGAGGGAACACGGGGAGAGGGCGGGGTATATACACTCTCCAAGCGGACTGCTGGTCGTTATTGGTCCTTGTTACAAAGTGGTATGGATCATGATTGGAGAGTAACCTTAAACATATGCTTGTACCCGGCCGACCCCAAGCTCTTGCTTGCTACAAGCCGGGAGACACATCCGACAGTATAGTTCGAGAAAAAATGTTGGAAGAATATACAAACTTTGAATTATTCATTATATGATGGGAGCAGCTAACAGATGTACATTGTATATTGGGGTTATGAATTATGCCGATAAGTCTATATATCCTGGGGCTAATTCAGGAAGGGACCTATCTCATTTAGCTAGAGGTTTTTACCAGACGAACAATTGCACTGGCGGTAAGCATCTCACCGTGTTGCTGTCAGAAGATTACACCCGGTAGTTAGATCTACCACAATCCACAAAGACTGTTCTACAAACGAGAGACGGAAACCTGTACTCTCCCTCCACCCATTCGTCCCTGTGGATCCTCGCCTATCCGTCCGGACTCTACCCGCGCACCGGATTTGGCAACCTCGAGGAGCACTTGTGTTGTACCCGATGTACCGTCACAATGTCTGCCTTATACCAGTATTTTTTTTACTCTACGCGTTTTTACTTTTTGTCTCCTATTCTATCCCTGTTTACTTTTCGTTATGATCGGTACTTTCATTGTTAATTGATTATAGTTTTCGCGGTCCACTTACCATAAGCTTCTGATTTTAGATTTGATTTAATACATTATTTAGAAACAATTGAATACCTTGTTATCATAAGAATACGGACCCATCCCATCACCGAGTAAGTCTTCCTTCTACTATTGATTTAATGCGCATTCATAATGATAGGAGCTTCCAATAGAGCGAAAGGCAAATACAGGTCTAGTAGCAATACATTCCATCCTGTTAGTATTTTTTGTACAAACGAAGTTCTTTTAACCATTAATGAAATAGGCATTTTATGGTCAATCTGAGGTTACTGGAATAAATAGATGTCAGAGGAAATTGGAATATAACAACCAAAGGACTATTTTTCGACACATGTTTTTAAGGGGCTTCATGGTTTGTCATTCAGTTTTCATTCATACTTTCTGTTGTTTTAGATTTCATGAATGGATTGCGGTGCGTCTACACAGCATGTGTTTTTGTCTACTTAAACTCCAAAGCTTAATTTGTTTTAAAATCTTGAGATCTCTTTAATCAATTTTTAATAGATAATCCGAAATTCGGTATGGATAGTTATTATTCGTGTGGAAATCCCTAAAGTTTGATTCATTTATCACTTTTTGCTGCGCCATTTATACCTTTCCGCTGTGTATATATAAAGGCAGGCTTCGAGCATTCTAAAAGTAGGATAACACTCCATTAGGACTTGATGTGCTGAATGTGCGACCGATCTGCACTGCCACGTTAATATGGCGGGCGCCAATTAGACCCACACTAATGAAGTCTTTGTCTTCATCCCCGTTATTATCCCAGTTTACTAGCATGTTACGCCGCCGCTAGGATCCATTAGGGCGGCGTGTGCAACTCTAACTAGGAACATGTAGAATCACTCATAAATTGACAGATAGCAGGAATTACCTTGTTGATCATATTATCCCTGTCAGAAAAATCATACTTATGTAACCTAGCTATATGTAATGTTCCCGGTTACGATAAAAAAAAAACTGATGTTCGGAGATCATATCTTGGGTATCGCTATGTTTTTCCTTTGTGGTATAAATGAAAAGAGTTTAAAAACTTCTGATATGTTATTTTGTTAGATCTTGACACTAGATTGTAGGACCGATTCTCTGAGTTATCTTGTCCCATTTTGACCACAGTAAGTCCCCAATTCAAACCACGTACCACAGACGTCATTTACTAACTCTCAGAAAGAGTTTTCCCCCATACTACAGTCTAAAAGCACAGCATAGCTTAATAGCACCAGTGGTAATAATAACGCCTTAATTACAAGTCTAGGGTCAGTGGGGGAGTGCGAGACATGCCAGCATTCTGCTGCCAACTTCGCAGGCTGTTAACAGCCGATCGGTGATCTCTCTTTATAGAGTCGCCGCCATCTCTGTGAGCAAGTTAAGTATGTTTTCCCTGGCGCGATAATAAGACAATGCAAGGAGCCTCAGCCCTGGGGGTTGGGAGGAGGAGGGAGTGGATACGTTTACCCTCTTCACTCACTGCCTGTTAACCATACCCAGCCATCCCACTCTTTTCCCCAAACCATGCCGTTTCTCTTCCCCTCGTACGATGTTCGTCTTTTGGGTCCCTTTCAAGTCTTGCCGCGGGTGATGGGGCCCTATTAATTACCACGGGGACACCCATTTATCGCTCACTGGGGTCCGCGACGGCAACGCCACCTGGACCTGGGCCTCGTTCGCTGGTCCCCGGCGCACCTGTTGTCTCAGGCCTGCGTCCCGCCGGGCGACGGACTTCAAAGGCCCCGGCCGGCGCATCTCCCAAGGGGTCGGGCGCAGGTAAAGGTTCCCATGGGAACAGGTGTGGTGTGCGTACCTGAGCGGGCGTATCAGGGTGGGGCTGAGACTGCCCTATAATCTCTGTGGTGTGCACCTCTCTCCGCCCGCCCAGCACTCCATAGTGTACACCTAGAACGAGAGAGGGGGTGGGGGGGGGGGGGGGGGGGGCGGGGAGCTGAGTTGTGAAGGCTGCGATGTGATGGTATGATACGGTGGTGTAGCATTGTACACACAGAATCACCCCTGACCTCAATCCGCCCCCGACCCTAGCTCTACGACCCAAGGGACGAGCTCGACATAACCCGGATTCACTTACTTGACTCCTGGTTACGGGGAATTTGACACTGACATTCCACTAAACCAGGTAGCTTTCAAATCCCTTTGGTAAAGGATTTGTATACGGAAAAGAAATTCATCCATCTCTTAAGTCTTTAAATGTATTTATTTAGATCAGGGATCCATCCCAAGAAGCAGTACACGAAATTCCACTCGCACGACTACATAACACGCGTTTAATCCAGTGACCTGTAGATTATACTAATGATAAAGGCGATTTGGTAATCTTAACTTGACCTTTACTCAAAACCAGTAAGTCTTCTAAGTGAATACCTTTCTATGAACCCTGGATCTGACAAAAAAGTATGTATCTACTGGTCCCTTACCTACCATGTTTAACCTGCGTACCAGTGTTTGCTGGTTCCTTACCCCAGCATCACGATGGTGGCGCCGCCTGCATGTCACCGGTGGAACGACGCGGAGCTTTAATGTCGGACGTGTCCACGATGGTGGTCGTGGCCTGTCCGCTCCCTTTGTTACCTACTTAGTGCGGGAATAGTGTTGTTGACACCCTCACCAACGGTTCCTTATCCATCCCTTTAGGCACGTGTGAGAGGAGGGTGGGAGTTCTTGGACGTACGGGTGGGGCAGGGGGCGGATAAGCTGAAGGATTTTTTCCCTATCGCAATTCCCTATCGCTATTCGGAAAGTACCTCGGGTAATTTACCATGAGGAAATTACCCCCCCCCCCCTCCCCTATACCGGTACACCTGATGACGTATGAAAAGTTTTTGTTGCAGTTGACTCCCTACCCCATCGAAAATTTGGACGAAATATTAGATGTGTGGTCACAGTCAGATAACTTAGTTATATGTATATAGGTACTTAGGTATATGGTTTTTTTTTAATTATTATGTTTTCTGTTTATTAAATACATACACTTTAAACGTTTCTTAATGTGTTGTGACGCTAAAATGGGCCATACTTGCGGCACACGGGAATTTTATCGTCTGCAGAACCTCGTACTCGTTATAGGTAGACTGTACAAGCTTTCCTTACAAACCGCGTTCCTTTTACACGCAATATGATATTCTATAATCTGTCTCAAATCGACTTGAGGCGTCCCCAGTCCGCGCGGCTGGTTTCTGCCGGGAAGTACCCACATGTACCTTGCTAATGATATAATGTAAGGGGGAGAGGGCAGAAATTGTTACAATTGCAAATGATTGGCGTTACCGAACATAAGGAGGAGGTAAACACAGAATAAGTGTTCACCTGCCCCTCATCGGGCATGGCGGGCAACCACATTGGGCTGAGGAGGCAGTCTTACCCACGCAGACCCCATTGATAAGCAGGCAATTGGCACCGTCTTTAATTTGAGACTCGTATTTAATGGTAATGGGCTTCCTTTGACGGCATGTACCGTCTTTTGTAAAAACCGACACTTTATAGAAAGGAGACTTTTTTGGTGTAAATGTGTTGTACCCAGTTCGGCTTGGTGTCTATGAACATTGCACATCGGCCATGTTTATCATGGAGACCTCAATTTAGCATCATCCCAAATAGATTAAATATTTTTTACATTATGTCTGTCATCCTTACTAACTTGCTCCTGTAGATCCTTATAGAAGAATGTCATGAAATAATGTAAGTCTTCAATGGATTATAAACAGGTAAAAATAACTTCAATAACTTCATTTAATGTCAATTATAGAAATGCAATGAGATATTTTCGTGACTTTATTAACCTATTGTCTTTGTCGTTGATCTTGCAGAGTTTACCCACAGAACACGTCAAATCGGATTAATCCTTACCATGTCTCATACGCGCCGGTCTCCGCCCAGGACAGCGAGCTGCAGAGTCTGTCAAGCGACGCTCTTACGGACGACACCATGTCTCTTACAGACAGCAGTGTGTAAGTACAGACACCACTTAATTTACGACTCACCTGATACGCACACGTACACTCTTTGTATCCAAAGCGTGATGAACATCATTTAACATCCTGCGAGTAGTTAACCTGAATTTAACGGTGGAACAGTTTTTTTTTAAATATTAAAAACAATAATTAAACGGTAAAAAAAACTTTTCTATTGCCATTAATTAGCCTTAGGCATTCTGAAGGATGGTTTGCTCGGAAACGTTAAGCATTGTACATGTATGTGTGTGAAAAGAAAAAGAAGGTGGGGATTTAGTGTGACCTTATGAGGAGCATAACATGACGAGAATAAATCATTAGAGATGTTTCCTACTGCAGATGTGCACCGCTTTATCTGCTCATGTCTTTAGGGAACCATAAATCGGTTGACCCGCGGATTGCATGGATTATGTAGATTATACTTCATTCACATCGACCATTTTGTATGTTACTAGGCTTTGCCAGATTTCTGAATATACGCATGAGTACTTCTTTCATAAGTACTCATCCTCAGTACAGGCACAGGCGAATATTTAATTGTAAATCGGGAGACTCGAACTGCGGAACGTACCGGATGTGACGTCATGGCCGATGGCAATAGATTCCCTGGAGGGCGGCAGGTGGCGTCACAGTCGGCTGATCACAGAGGACGAGATGAAATACGCTTTAGCGGAGAGGACAAAAATTACCACTTTTTGGGGTATCTTGTCTTCTAGATATGTCTTCTTATTTTCGTGTTCAGAAATAGAATTTCATAACGACAGAAAATGGCAAGAAATTTCACTGGGGGAAGAATTAAATGAAGTAGGTTGATGTGTTCTTGGGTGCTTGTTTACTCTGGCGGAGGAGATGGGGTGGTAAATTAGCGAAAGGTTGAGGGTAAATTAATTTTGGCGGCCATGTGGGATCCAGGTGAAGGATCAAAGGAGGGATATTGGGCTGATCCGTAACACATTGCTGTCGTTATAGAATTAATCCTGTCTCTATTACTCGAGGACACATTCATACACCAAGCGCCTGTGCCCCCATTCACCTTTTACGCTGTTACTTAGTAGACTTACACACAATTATAGCCCCCCACCTACCCGAGTCCACCTCCCTAAGTCAGTATTGGGGTCAGGCCTAGCTGTTTCTTCAAATTCAAAGGGGGACGCGGAAAGTAAGTGTGTATCTAATGACAGAGCGTTTGACACAAACAGGTAATTTGTAGTGCGGGTCATATGTGCGGATTTCGCATTGGCTTTAAGCAGAAGCGGACAGTTATTCTGACCGGTGCTGTCCTCCCTCATGTATCTCTATATCGCCCGACAGAAAAACAGCCGAAGATAAAAAGAAATAGGGACACTGCAGTCATACATAAATGAGAAAAGTACGGCCAACTTTAACTTATATAATAGTCGACAGTAGAGGATCGGACATAGTTCCTGATGATTTGATACACTAATTGGTTGTAATAGTTTTTCGTTCTCCTATATTACCTTCAGTTGTTTGCTGTATAAAAAAAGACTTATGTTTACAGATGTAACATTTATTGTTTTTTAATGTTTAAGAAGCCTAGGTATCATGATCATACAATTTTATGGGAAATAACTTAAGTTTTGAATACATATATCATATAAAATCGGTGCCTATTTAGAAATTCTTTGGAACAAAATATCTCAAATTGTGGTGGGGGGGGGGGGGGGCTATGGGATAAGAAAAGTTAATTGAGTTTTCTAATCTAGAGTCTAGAATATAAAGCCTGGCGAACTTGAGACCTGTTATAATTTTCTAGAATTTCGTCGGCAAATTGTGTCCAGTGTCTGGGTGCCGCGTTCCGGACATGTGCCGGCCCCGTGAGATCAAAGCACACACCCGCCAAGATCCCGCCCGTCGACCTGAAGGTCATTGACTGGGGATCAAAGACTTTCCTGTTTGGGTCGACCCCGAGTCAATATTGAAACACGAAATATCTGGTGCGATAGCGCGCGAGGGGAAACGGAAAAAGGCAATGGGAACAGAGGGTCAGAGATGTAAAAACCGAGGTCGAATCAATGGCTGATAGAGTTAGGGAAAGGGGAAGGAGACAGATGGTATGGTTCGTGGCAACCCATGTGTGCTTGTTGTTTCAGCAATTAGGGAAAATATCACTAGAGTAGGTTGTCCGTGGTTGTTGACATTTTGGCTTTGTTGTCGCTGGGGCATTGTAGTCATAATCATACATCAGTGAGGGTTACGTGCGTATGTGTTGGATGGAGGTCGCTGGGAGGAGGTAATAAATTACACCATATTATATTACTCGTATCCGGAAGAGGGCTTTGTTCCTCAGGTAAAGCATAGCGATCAAACGAACAATGATAGCTTCATATTGCCAAATTTATTGTTGCCAATACCATTAGCTCAGTTTTTCATTTATTTCACATTAACTTTCATAATAATCGACATCAAGGTTTTCCCGCGTTCCCGCGTTAAGTCTTCGAATTAGACCCCCCAAAAAGGGCTCCTGCAATTAATCAACTAATTCGCTCGGTGGGGAAAACATATAATCCTTAAATGTACATGTGTACGCAATAAACATCAATGTTAATTGAGAATGGAGAATAAAATGGAGATAGGGGGTCGATAGAGGAGGGTGGCTAATGGATGATTGATCAATATCATGATGTACACATGAATGCCATGTGACATACATGTTTGTTTATACGTGACCCCCTGCTGTCTGTCCTGATGACCTCAACTCAACAGACGAAGGGAACAAAAGTCCAAAAGGAAGATTAGACCTATGTCCGAGCAAGGGGTGTGGCATAAGGAGGGTGAGGGTGTACAGGGGGTGGGTGAGTGACCTTTGAAGTCACCCGCCCGCCTAGGTGAGAACATTGAGTAAGTGACGATTATGAAACAACTACCTGTGTATGACGGGGAGTGTCTGCCCACCCTCCCCACCCCCTTCCTCCCCCTCCTGTGTCTGTGAGTGTGTGTGTGCACGCTTGCAGGCTCCTCTCTGCTCTTGTGATTATTATAGCATGCCTCTCCGCACGGACCACCTGGACACTTCAAAGCGTCCCGCCAGGTGGCAGTCCCGCCGCCACACCTGGTCACCGGTAACCAGCGGGGTAACCAGCGCGGACCGGAGGTTGCATCTTTTGAAAAATTGAAGCAGCCAATGAAGGCAGAGTTATGTTGGTGGGTGTTGGAACTGGGCAGCTGGGTTGGGCTTATGGTAAAGGGAGGGAGGTGGAGTAATCAAAGATTAGGTTATAGTAATTGCATTGTAACGGTGGGTTTTCTAGATTAGTAGACAGATCCAGCTGCTTGCTGATGAATTAATTAGTTCAGCAATTACAGCACCTCCTGGTGAATCCATCATAATAAGTCCGAAACACCGTTAATTCACACGCGTAAATCCGCTTGAACTTCCACTGTCACTATAATACAGTGAATCTGAAATCTGAGGCACGTAGATAATATCTCATCGTGCACCAGGATGGCTTACTGCATCGCTTTTATTTAGGACCAGATGAATTTGAAAGAAGACAGTAAAGTAACCGTTCCTAATGTGACATTTTCCCAAAATACTTATAGTGGTAGGTATGTACATAGGCGTGATAACTGAGATAATGTAACTGGTATCACTCAGTTAACAGAAACTGAAAATATGTTGAATAGAATGCTCATTCAAAGTTTTTAAGTTCTGTTTACTATCGAAAATAAATGCAACACCGCATACATTATACACAAATAATTAAAATTATGTTTTGCTCGGGTGAAAGAATAGCTACTGCTCCCATGTGTCGCTTTGCCTCTTCATTCTTATCATCTAGTAATCTAGTGGGTTGATAGAAGGCCGGGCGGAGATCATAGAGTGGTTGCTGAAACGTAATCACAGGGGTGTGACCAAGGGGCCCACCTCGTCCTCAAAGGTCGTCTCCATAGTCAGTGGTCAGTCCTGCTGCCCCTGGCCAGACACTCGTGGGGCTCTCAGTGGGCCATACCGACACGCATACATTACAATTTTCCTAATTGCCAGACAATTTGTAAAAACCCGTCCTTTCGACAGGCTATACTGTTTAAGTCAATGCAAGACATTGTCAGCTATTCTAGGACAGTGGTTAAATTTATTTACGATTAAGACAGCATGAAATTTGTGTGGCCTGCACTTACTGTGGCCCGACTTCCCATAGAAAGGAAGGTTAATGTCATATAGAGGTGACCCTAGAGGTCATGCATGAGGCGAAAGTAGTGGGGCGGGGGCGTTCTAAAGAGTAGCCTTGAATGTCCTATAACTAGTGTATCCATGGCAACACGTTCGTGGTTGGACTATGACATTGGATAGAGACGATTTGTGGCCGTGTCAGCTGCTGGGTCCGGCTAACTTTGAGTGGGATGCCGGGGGACATCTGACGGCCAGGTCCCAAGTAGACGGGATGGGAGGGTGAAAGGGGAGGCCACAGTAGACACCCCTACACAAGGATGGGTTGGAAAGCAAATAAAACCCTGTACAGCGAACCCCGCTGCCTGGCTAGCCGGTTGGCTGGTTGGTTGGTCGTTCGGTTGGGGTGCCCAGCCCTGGCTAAATAGAGGTGGGTGGAGGGGAAAAGAGGGGGGGGGGGGGGCTATGGAGGGTAGGGTTACTTATAACGCGGGGCACGGGGGGTGATCACACACACACCACAGGGCCCTTTGACGGAGCCGAGGGGTTCGGCCAGTGAAAGGGCCCCGGGTGAGAGACAAAAGGGCATTATTGTGTGCAGACAGGGCCTATCTACCTCTTCTGATCGATTGATCTTTCCTCAGATCTGGGGCTAACAAAGGGGTCGACTCTAGTGACGGCAGTCGGCGACTCGTCGGAGAGTCCCGTCTGTCTAGGATGGTGCTGGTGCGGGTGGGGGGATAACCATGGCCCTGCTCCTGTACTCCTTTGCACTTTCTATCCTCTATTGCACCATTTCCAGCTGGTGTTTTGGACGGAACCGTGTCCAACCGATGCGTTGATTATTATACCTAACTGTGACAGCTATTGTCTATCACAGACTAACCCTTCTCTCACCCCTGGCGAAACTCATCTCCAGTCTTTGATTGTGGTGAGATAAAGGTGAGATATATAGGGCATTCCGAGATCTATTTACTGCCCTACCGACTTAACACACTTCATACAGTGACCGCACACTCTTACCCCTCAGACACAGTAAATTAAAGGCCCTAAAGCGGCGGGCACAATTACTTGGCCCTTTGATGTGGCGTTGCCCGTGTTAGGTCTTGTTGCCCAACACAGGGCATTATTTAAGGGCCCTGTAAACACTAGAGGGAGTAAGATTCTGGTTGGGATTTGTCTCGCTGACGGAAGAAAGTCATAATGTCCCCAGAAGGCCGTCATAGAAATAGCAGACGCCGCTCGAAACCGTCTGCGGAGGCCACCATCCAGCACCGGCATGGCCCGGATCAGAATTCTGTCCAATTGGTGATTGAATAGAAATTATTTTGTAAATATTTCCGAAATGTTCTTAAAAATGATACTTGTCGACGCCTTGTCAATGTGTCAACGGTAACACATAGGAGGTGGACGTCAGAAGATATATCCCTTAAGTCGTGATGTCCTGCTGACGTCACAGCGTTCCGCTGACACGCCGAGGTCGCGGCGGAGACGCTCACGCAGCACTGAACGCCATCTGTTTTGGATCTCGAACCCTCAGAAGCGGCCGGGCCTGCCGCCCCAACCTAAACAGCCCGGGGGGCCGGCACGGAAAGACAAGGGGCACCAAAGGCGCAAAGACCAGCGGTGCAGTAGGGAGGAGGGGGGCACAAAAAAAGTCCGTTGAAAATCGAGTGAACTTCAAAAGCGACTGTCGGCACTGGACTATGCTAGAGTTGGCGGTGAGGTGGGGCGAGGAAGAAGAAGGGTTGGGGTAGGGATTTGTGTGGGGTATCAGGAAGAGGGGTGGCGATCGGGGGGACACTTGTAAGTCAGGCCCTGACTAGGGGCCCTGATGACAGGGGAGGGTGGCGGCACATCACTCGTGCCTGTCACACGGGGTTGTCATAGAAACACACTCAGGTCAGGTAAATACAATATTGTCTTGTTTTTTAAAGAGGAGGGGGAGGTAAGCGGTCGCTGTGACCGGGAGGGGAGGGGGGTTGGGTCGGGGGTGGCTGAGTTTACACCTGCTGGGGTGGCCACCAGGCGGCGTGCACTTTGATCTCGCGCTGTCACCGGGCGAGCACCTTGGTTGAATCCGGACCTACTCAGATAACCAGCGCATTCCGCCGCCAGGCCTGTTGGGAAACTTTATGCAAATGATGGCAGCTTTTGATCGTGAACTTGAGTGTATATATAGGTATAGTCCACTCTTAAACTGAGTACGGTCTATCCAGCTAGGAGTGTGGTTTTACTGAAGAGATGTGTCTGTGCCTGTGTTTGTGTGAAGGGAGGGGGGGGGGGGGGGGGGTGGTCGATGCCCTGGGACGTCAGTCTGTGGGGGGTAAAGAGGTCTTTGATGTGGGGCGCGGCGAGGGTGTTATGGGGCGGCGGCTGTTTCAGGGCTTATTGGGACATGTAATAGGACGATCTGCAGGCGCAAAATGGCTAACAAGACGACATTATAAGATGGCCGAACGTGGTAGCTGGAAGTAGTGAGTGATGACGACTGGCTGGAGGAGATGACATGATATCATGTACTTACCACCAAATTACTTGGCGGGGTGATGGTGGGGGGTTATTGTCAATATGATCCATACAACACAGAGGTGAGTGTCCGATCATAGTTAGTGTAGAAAACGCCATACTTCAGTTCAACCTCCTCTACATAGACGCCCATCCCGTCTCGGGTCCTTCGTCGATGCTCATCTGCCCATTACAGGCATGCCCTCTCACCCCTTACAACCATTCAACCCCGGTCTGTGGAACATTGGCACATGAGGGGACGCCCCGACCCACCCCTGCTGAGTGACAACCCTCAGACGGGCGGGCAGGCCACCAGACAGCGCGCTAACTTTGTCTTCCTCCCGTCCCGGGCTGCTGCCCCGCGACTCAAAGAGGGAGCTACTACAACACGCCCAGACGTCGACCACGTTCGGTCTCCAGGAGCAAGCTAGAGAGATACAAAGGAGGAGCACAGGATGTGAGGTCACCGTGCCAAAGTAGGGGGTAGAATGGTTGCCCGCATTGGTCGATCTTAGCTGCGTCGGTCCTGCTCCCCATCCTCTACCAGTCTCAGCATCACCGTCATCATATGATGTGACGCCAGGGCGCCGGACAGGGAGGCATCATGTTGTCGTCAGGGTTCAGTGGTTCCCCTCGACTCAGAAGACACACTGGGCGGTGACCATCCACACTCACACACCACTCGTCCAGATCCTGAAGAGACACCTCACCTGCAGAGGGCCAGGTGATGGGCGGGTCGGCACCTGATGGGAATTAACCCCCTCCCCACCCTCCCCCGCCTACAAACACCATGAACATCATGTAACTGGGGTAGCATTCAGTATCATGTCAGCGCCGCTCGGAGCGCCCCCTCCCGGCGCAGGGCCTTGGACGTGGACGTGCCCGCACTCCTGTGGCACCCCTCACCTGCCGACCTTTATGTCCGGGGGCCTAGCATACCTCCAGTAATGTGTGTTGTCACCTGGTGTCGGAGGGGGGCACCTGACATTGGCAGTCTGCGACGGGCGGCACACCTGCAGGGGCGGGTCATGGCGCACCTGCCGGGGCGGAGTCTGAGACGCTGTACCTCGCTGAGGTCCTCCTCTTCACCTGGCGGTGAGGAGAGTCAGTGACACCCGCGGCCCGGGTCAGGACGGGCTGGGGACCCTCAGTCACCTCTCACACATTGGATCAGGGACCAGTCCTTACCCAGAGGCCCCTTCAGGATCTTACACATCACATTGAACCGACACCTCTGACTAGGTCTCTCATCTTCTAAGGTGTAGAAGGTCATCAAGTATTTACATGACACAGGTGTCAGGTGGGCACGCGTTAGTGAACATCGATAACGTATCAGCGGTCTTTGTCCTTCAGGTGTTGTGTGTTTATGTTTATTATTGACCGCTCGCCATTATACCTGGTGCATGTCGACAGTTTGTAGACGGACCCCGACCTCTCTCTGCTAGCCTTTGAGGCTGAGAGTGAGAAAGGTCAATATTACCAGCTGGTACTGGTAGAAGGCTAAGTGGCCGGGACTACTACCACGCCAAGCACCTTAACTCAGCTAGCCTTAGTGCTCCTTATCTTATCGCCAGGGATTATACCTAATCAGCGCAGGCAGTCGGATTAGACCCCCCAACCCGCGTCATACACACTCATACTCGCCACGTGCGGTGCGGATCAAAGGCACCAGTTTTCCCAGACGCTCCGTCCTGTACGTCACTACATACATCAGTGACGTCACGTTCTAGTGTCGCGTGACGTTGAGGAACACCAGGACGTTAATGGAATGGACGTAGGCTGGAGGTGGAATGTACACTGAAAGCAGGCAGTGAGGAAGTGTCTCCAGAATCTCCTACGTGGATTTGCGACTGGGGACAGTGGATAAGATGATTCCGTTGATTATTTATCTTTCCCAGCGAGAGATAAGACTCTAGTCTTTGTGAAGCGTCTTAAGACGCATCAATCGCTCACAGAGTCGGACAGAGCAATTGTCATCCGAAGCATGATAGCTAGGATTGATCATGACGAATAACATTCTAAAGATACATGATATTCCGTGTTATCATGATGTGCTTATGATAAAATTGCTTTGTGGATAACGGCTGGTGCATCGTCACTTCTCCGTGGAAATACGCTGCATATTATTTGATTTTTATGTCCGCCTAGAGACAACATCACTATTGGAAATCATCATATGAGGCGGTCTGTCAACCGGAAATATTTGAACAGCAATTAGAGCGTCCTGTTACCAAGGTGACAGTCAGGTTATTTGCGAGGCAATTAATTACGAACATGTGGCACTGACGACGAGTGTTGAGAACTGAACACGTGGCCATGGATATCAACATGTAAACACGTGACAGTGATGATGACAGCACAACCAGGATAACGTGTGCTTTTCTCAGTCCAGCCCCACGGAGGGGCACTTATAGTGGATAATCTGCATCTGTTAAAGCACCATGGCCAGCCTGGCAGTTGGCCGGAGGTGGCACTCCGTGGAAGGCATACAGGAGTACCTCAATACCGTGGAGGCTTTCCGTGCCTTCCTCCTGTCACGGTCCAGTGGCGCTGACGTCAGCCGACTCACCAACTGGCTCAACTTTGTGCTCCGCCTTGGGCAAAGCGTTTCATCGCCATGGCAACTGCCGGATACGGCAGAACTGCACAGTTGCCATGTCAGCTGGTAAGTTCCTGGGACAGACGTTGCCAACATAAGAAATCAGAATTATGTTAGAATTCTACTGTATGTTAGAATTCTACTGGATATTTGCGCTTTTTGCACCAACTCTTTATTTACAGTGGAACTTCTTCTCCTTCTTATCCAAGCACACATCCCATTTCTAGTACATCTTAGGAAAAACATGTCGATTGAGATGATGGTTTGACAAAAGTTTATGACTACTAGATTTGGGAGGGGTTTAGGTGACGGAAGTCGAAAGGTATGGAGAGTTGGCTTAGTTGGAGAAAGAAAGATCAGGTTTCTGCGGGCGGCGAGTTCTGAAGGTAAATGCACACAACTTGTGAGCCGCCTTCTGTAGGGAAGTCAGCACGGGGTGTTTGTGTTTGGCCCTTTACCCCACCCCCGGCCTCCTCGTCACCACCCTGACAACCCGTCCACACCACTCCCTCCAACTACCTCGCACTGCACCCAACTCTCCGCGAACACAACCACCAGAAAAAAATCTATACCCTGCCCAAAAGTGTGAAGAGGACATGTGTTGTGCCCAGCCCCCTTCTCCCCGAACGACTTCTGCTGCAGGCTCCCTTCCGTCTGTACACGGCTGGGATCCGTGTGTTTGCCCGCGCAAAAACTGGGTCAGCGGTTGCAAGGAAAAGCAGGAATTTCAAGTGGTAGCGAGGAGAGCGGCGGAGGAGGTGGTGGGCAGGGGGCAGGGGGCGGACGGAGCGGCGAGCTTCAAAGCGGGGCCTCTGACAGCTGGTGTGGCTTTTGGCGGCTGGCGGTGCCCTTTGAAGATAAGGCCTCCTACCGCCTGGCCCAGATCACGGGGCGGTCACACGTAGTGCGCCGCGGCCCCTTGTGCGCCCTGATATAGTCCCCCTTAGTCACAGCCCTCTCACCTTCACTGTACAGTGTACCCGCCTACCTACCACCCTACTCACACACATGCACAGTACGAGTAGGAGCCTCTATCTGTGAGGGGGGCCGCAATGGATCCTGGGATCAGGGTTTTTATCCTTTCGCTGTGTGATCCACTGGAGGAGGAGTAGGGAGGAGTTGCTGTGGGGTAGGACGCTGCCTGTTGCTACCTGCACGCCTGGTTCAAGGGCTGTACCCCCACCCCCTCACTTCCTCAGGCCCGATCGGGGTCAGAGGTTAAACCAACAGTTGACCTTGGCGTAGTCGCGTCAATAGCCGATTTCTCAGTGATATTTATTATTCAAGCCGAACGTGGTTAATTTTACTCGGTGAGAGATATTGACTGTTCTTGTGCTGTAAATTGGTTCTGGTATTAGCTTTAAAACCTTAACTACTGCTCTTTGGCGGAATCGAGTATAGATAGCTGTTTAGATTTCTGACAAAGTACAGTATAGTGTAAAATAAAAAAATATCGGGTCTGGAGGATCAAGCACCCGCACAGCTTGACCCCTCCCCTAGCTTTTCCCCGACCGTTAACGGACACTGATTGGCCTGGCCGCGGCCGAGGTCAGAGGTCAGACGGGCCAGTTCACACGGACACAGTGCGAGTCTAACGCGGCGAGCCGCTGAAAGTCGCACTGTGCAAACGCGGTCTTCGCTCGCCGAGCTCACTTCAAAGACGCCGCTTCCACACCGACACAATCGGCTCGTGTAAACGCGATGCTCGAACTTCAAAGATGTGGGCGTGTTTGGAGATGATAAGGAGGCGGGGCCTTGCCGCGAAGGGGGCGTGGTCACGGTGACCTGCTGGTAAAACACCTCTTGAAGACTGCTGTCGTTGCTCAGTATTGTAAGATAAGAAGCTCAAGGGAAGTTTTATCATGGCCATTCTACTGGTTATAACAATAGAGAACCAGTAGACATGAATACAATGTAAAAACCATAGGGAAGCTTCAGTGTAGTAATACATTATGCTAAAAGTAGGCGATTCAGAATCTATAGATTTACTGCTACTAGGCCAGCTTCATTGTAACATATGTATTGCGTCCATTTCTATACTGATGGCGGCTATATAACCTTAGAAATTATTTTTGAAAGAATACCTTTTTTATGGTAGACTTGATGGTTTGTGGTCACGCCTATAGTAACAATAACGGGAGGGGAGACGGGTGGTTGGGGCGGGGGAAGACTACACACGTCTGCAGGCAGGCACAAGGAAGCGGCAGGGATAGGCCTTTCATGTCACAGCCACGCCATGAAAGTTTGATTCGGCCCGCTTTTATCGGCGCAATTTTGGTAATGGATATAATGATAAGTTATTCTTTCTGTGCTGGTTGCCGGCTCACTGCGGCAAAGGGAATGGATGAGCGCCGGCTGGGTTTACACACGCGGGGAACCAGCGGCGGTGGGCAGACGATGGAGGCAGCCATAGATTTCATACGAATATCCCCATCAGTTGGACTCCCGATTTTTTCCCCGCGATTTTGACCTTTTTTAATCCGAATTCTAGATGAAGATTGAAGAGAAACTTTTATATCATCTATATATAATGACCCGATATATTGTTTGAGTCATTGTCCTGCATGTTATTAGAGTGACATTATTATTACTAATTACCGAAATGTATGTCCATACCTGGAGTGACATAATGCGATATGAATAGTCAGGTTGTTATGATCAAAGAGGAACATGAAGTGATTTACCTATCGCTTTAGAACATGTAAATCAATTATTTCAACTTATGTGATAGCATAATAGTCAGGGCTAGTAGAGAGCAAGAAATTTGAGTAGTAATCAGACATAGTTGTTAAGATGCTGTGATAACCGGTGTTGGCTACCTGATCGTATTATACAGCATTCAGAAACTACCGCATCCAAGTAATGACGGCCGATTATAAGCAAATGAAACTTATCCTGCATTACCATAAGCAGAGAGGTTGTGTGTGTGTTAAGAGGGGGGGGGGGGGGTGCCTGTTATACATCGGATTCGCAAATGAGAATGTTTGTGATAGAAAGAAGGCCCTGGCTACAAAGTAGCCGGCCTCCTCTCTGCCACGGCCCGCTCCAGTGGTGGTGATCAAAACTTTGAGTCAAGTCAAGACATTTATCCTCCAGGGGGTAATACGGGCGGCGGTGGCGGTGGACGCTGAGAGAGGGAAGGGAGGAGGGGGGGGGGGGCACTGGCCTCCGGCAAAGGCGCTCAGATGGCCGGTCGTTTGATGTTTATAAATATTTCTCTTTCAACTTGAAAAGGCCGCTGTGTAACGCCGAGAGGATCAGCGGCGAGCCCGCGGTCTCTGTGATCCCCGGCCAATTAGACATTTTACATAGGATCAAGCTCGCAGGGGGGGGGGGGTGCTGATGGTACCCCCCATGCACACACACACCACCTCACGTCGTTCTTTCTAATGACCGTCGTCGGTAACAATGAGAATAAAGCGCGTCTACGGGAGCCTCTAACAGGCGGTCCTTAGTACCCCGCTCTGCCGCTGCGTGTCGCGTTCGTCTCTCCCACCCTTTGATACCCGTTCCCTCTTGTTCTTCCCGTCCTTAACACCCTCTACATCGTGGTGGGCCTTTGGTGGGATGGGACTGGGATAGCTTTGGTGGGTGATGTTGGATCCTCAGTATCCAGTTTAGAGATGCCTGGGTGTTCGGTCAGTAGGCAATGGGGCAGATAGAAGGGGGTTGTGAGGGGGAGGGGGCAAGCAAAGAGAAGTTGATGGCGCTTGGTAACACTCCATTGTCCGCACTAAATTCCCCTCTTAACTGTTGTTACTTGGAAATCTCCCAAATCCCCTAGCAGTCAGATAACAAACAGGACAGAGCTTTGTGTACAGATAGAGGGGGTGACAATGGAGGCGCTCTCAGCAGACGACATTCGGAAAAAGAGCAGACGACAAAAGAGGGTTAGGCCGGGCAAGTGTCCGGTCCCCGCTGTGTTATCTAACAGTAGCGCCCCCTCTTGGCCACCGAAATACAACTCTATGCCCGCCCTCATGTTAGGATGAGTTGGCTGTGATTTCAAAGCGAGGCTAGCGTTTCCGAAAGGACGTCGGGACTTCAGACGCCGACCACCAACCCGGTGATCGTCATCTCTCGTCATCTCTCGCCCAAAGAGGTTTACAGCTCATTTTCCACCACAGGTCCGTTCGCGAACCACGCCACACATAGTCATGAGCTGCTATCTTTGGATCACATGCAGGGGACACAGCCTTTGAAGATTGGTCGTCATGGTGATTTTGATGTTGGATCCCATGTCCGTATAATATCTAGTAATACGTATCCGGGAGTGTTGCCATGGCAATAATTGGCCTCGGTGGTGGCTTAGATCCTGTGGCCCAACAAAACGCGGTCTATTGTCATGCATGGTGGTGCCTTCTTTTCAATATTTATCCACGAGATAGGCCCACACCCAAACTAGACCTTAGAGATGGAACCGTTTGAAATGCTCTTCACATGACGGTGATCAAAATAATATCTGGCGGATGTAAAAACCAGATATAAACATGTCCTAAGTCTATATACATATATCATAGCTACCAGCTCCCTATCACATATCCTGATCCACTTGAAACTCTAGACGAGAAGAATTCATCCTTGAATTGTGTAGTATCTGTGGAATGAGTCATGCATGAAATATATATACTCACATAATTTATAACCTTGTGCTTACGCTTCACTTGTCGAGCAACATATCAGCCTCTTTACGGGTCTCACTACAAACCTCACACTTAACACTTCACACATCTCACAGCACTAATCGCGCAACAGTGGCAAATTCATCCTTGGCTAGCGTTGGATGTGTGGTACGGGTCATGCACCAAATACATACTTGTCTCATAACACATGTCTCAGTTGTATTAGAACACTTATCCCGTAACAGGCATCTCGCTTTACCACTGAGTGTTGGATCTCCCCCGGCGTTAGTCGAGGTATAGAGGAGAATCTGTGACCTGCGCTGCTGGGCCTGGTTGCGTGCCTGTCGGCGCCGGTCCCGCCCGGTCGCGGTGCCCAGGCCTGTGCCTACCTGCCCTCACCTGCCCTCACCTGGCAGTGCGGGCCTTTGAAGTTCCTCGGACGGTACTTTGATCACGACGGACGGTGGAGGCAAACGCGGCCCCCTTTCCACACCACCCGCCCGGGTGTGATCTGAAACAATGCCTAATGGTGTGTAGCCATTAGGACCATAACAAGCGGCGGCCAGCGCGACCGCGCCAACCCTCATTGCCGGGTCCCACACGCGACGAACACTCCCCAGCTCGCTCTGCGTATTGTGTCCACCCCAGAGTGAGTAATGACGAGAAAAAAGGGGGCCCTAGGCCCCAGGTGAGTGAGTTTCCGGGGTGTGGAGTGGGGGTGCGGGAAGCCGGTTAATGGGGGTCTTTTAGACGGAGTTAATGTGACGCGATGATTTGATTGCAAGCACCATTGATCGTTGGCGACTAAGACAGGAAAAAGCCACGGTAAAGTGAGGAACAATTGAAGCCAGACTGCGGTTTGCGAGTCGCCCACTTCATTGACACCAAAATAGCACGCTCATCGAATAGATAGATACCCGCGCCTGTTTATTTCAAGTAACTCATCTCTTTTCCAGTTATATATCCATTGCTGAAAAGTTGTAGTCCAGTATAGAGAAAAGTAAGGCAAATACTGGACATACAAATAAAGTGGCGGCCCGTGGCGGTATCATGATCAATCATCAAGAAGCCCATCACTCATGACCAGCAGACCCGCCAATCCCACCGCTCGTACCGGCGTGCCCTGACTTTGTCGACCGTAGGCTAGCCGGATCCTAGCGAGTGGTGGTTGTCGTCTGCTTGGCAGGTTATGAGAGTTTGGGGGGCGGGGGTTAGGAGAGTGGGGTTACTGGGGCGGGGCTTTGAACCTCTCAGATCGTTTTAATCCACTCCATTGTCGGCTTGCATAATACGCCGTGCGGGGTGATTGATCACGTAGTTCGGATCCAGATGCTGCCCGCACGTCCACCCCCGATCTACCAACGACCCTCTTTGTGGTTCGCTGGTAACCGGCCTCACATCGACACAGTATCATTAGCAGACTTATCCTCGCCAGGAACCAGTCGATGGGCTCATCCTCTCAGTGCCGTCTGCCTTTGATGTCATCGTAAAGCCTGCGTTCCACCGAACGCTCAGGAAAGAACTGATTTTGCGATTTTGAAAATGAATGAAATTCTGAGCTGCTCTGTCATGGTAGGATTGTTTTTCCGCTGCGAAGTTGAGGAAGGTTGAGGGCATTGGATAGAGAATTCTACATCCCCACCCCACCCCCTCCTACCTCCCCAAGCAAAGCACGGCTGTGTTACCGTGAACTATCCAACCGGAACGAGAAGCGTCCTGATGGCAGAGCGTCCTAGCGTCCACTGAACAGTCTGTTAAAGTTTGATCAAAATTACAAAGCAGGAAACTCGGAGATCAAGAGCTCTGTTCGGGCGCTGAAGGAAGGATCGGACAAGGCTAATGACTAAATGCCACAATAAATAAGCAGTCGGCATCATCATCGAAGCCTACCAGCGTCGAAATTCGATGAAAATCATTCAAAATATTAGTAACGCCCACAATCCCCTCGCCACACTCTCTCCCCCACAATCCCCGCTCGTCCCGGCGCCCATACCACAAAGCTTTTGCTAGGCTTTTGAAGTCCCCACCACTGATCACCACATAGCATGTCGCGGCCGGCGCCGACTAGAAATCATGGACCCTCGCCCGGGCGGACGGCTAAAATGCAGAGAAAGGAAAATAAGTGGGTGGAGAGACGTGGAGAACGGGCGTAGAGCGCGACTGAGCGGTGCCGAGTTGAGCCCGAGCCGGTCGTTACGGCCGGTTGGTGCCTGCGGACGCCGCCAGGGGGGGCATATGAGCTGCTCGCTTCATAACTGGGTCTTTAGCGAGCAGTATCTGAGCGACCCTAGCGGCTCTTTGATCAGAGCCCACCTAAACATCCCCCCCGTCCGCCGCCCCGCCCCACCGCCACTGATTGTTAAATAACCGGCGACAGAACAATTGCAAATGGAGAAATTGGAGGTAAAATGGGTCCGTGCGGGATATGGAGAAGTGGGGAGAGTGGGGGCGGTGAATACCCCCGCCCTCACACTCCACGCCTCGCGCGCACTTACATGTATCGGTCTGCATGTGTTTGCTGGCAGGGTAGGAGCATGGACGGCCGGTTACGAGCCCCAGAAGTCTATTGCTCAGCAATTGCTCGGGAATTGCTCGGCGGAGCGGCAGCCACTCGCCCCGTTCCCTGGTCTCCTCACGCCCCCTCCCTCCGCCTGCCGTCCCACCCAGCCCCTGTAATTGACCAATTACGGCTTGTTTGACGACGAAAAACGGCCCGGCGAGCCCGTGCGGCGAAACCATTGTTGTTGGAGGTTGGAAATAGCCCTTGACCCACCTTCTCACTCAATTATTATTTCCTCCCTTTATCCACCCCATCAAGATGACTTCTATTACGTCATCATTCTGCAGATTTCTTATGACTCCCATTCCGTAATGCAAATCTGAAGGCCGTTGAGAAACCCCGTTGACCCTCACTTTAGTAGGTGACGGGCACTAGCACCGATTTGTCACAGGGACGCGTCATACTTTGGGTGGGTGCTGGAGGGGGGGGGGGGGGGTGGCACCTGTCGTCCGGTGCCTCTGATCGCCATGACGTCATTCGTCTTTGACGAACGGGACTCGGGACAAATGGGCGGTGACGTGGGGCGGACTGACCACTTCCCAGGTCTTGTCATCCAACAAGGGGTCATGACGTGACCAATAAACGTCCTGATTTGTAACAGGCTGACGGAGATATTGAGCGGGGATGCAGTTTCTCAAATACCAACCTGCGGGAGGCTTGTCAGGGCACAAGAGAATTTGTTGAATTTCTGACTTGTGTATGGTTTTGGGGGGACTTTATAAGAGTTACTTTCAACCACATTACTGGACCTACTTTTAACCACATTACAAGAATTAATCATTACCTGGTAATACAATAGGTCAATTCACAGATGGATCTTGATAATACAAATTGGGTGGGAGGGACTTGGTTTTTGAAGGGGATCCAAAACCCCTCCCCAAATGATCCAAAACGGAGCCGAGGCTGCAAACCCTCCAGTCCAGAAATACCCACCCTCCGATCAGCTTCTAAATCTCTTACTTGATCTTTTGTAGTAACATTTGGCAACCAAATCTGTAAGAAAGGGTGCTTCAGACTCGTGAAAAAGAAGGTCTGCATCTAAATCCAGACCACCAGAACTCGCCAGTGGTGAAGCCATGTAGTGTGCACCCCTGTCAGGTATCATGGGGGTGCACGAGGTGTTGTTGCTATGGTTTAACTATGTCAGACCCCAGCAGGAGGGCCCCGCCCCCAGTCCCCGTCACCGCACCCCGCACACCACACTCTCTTTGAAGTGTTTCCGGGGTCAGGGGTCAGGGCGCAGGCGCAGTGGGACGGAGAGCGACTTGTGAAGACGCGCTCGGCGCTTCTCTGGTTAGACGGCGCTGTGAAATGATATGAAAGAGAAATAGGATCTGCGGGGAAAGCGATAACGCACAGTTAAACCTGAATTTCAGGGGAATGAGTCCGGGAGGGGGCCCGGCGGTGTGTGTATGACATGACTCACAGTCCCCAAATTGAAACGGGATTCATTTAAATGAAAAAGAAATGTGGCACGTTAGGAGGTGATTTGCGTTAATCATTTCTCCATTGCTATCATCAGAGGAGAGATGAAAATGGTGCTGGTTAAGCTCTATCCGTGGCGTCTGTGTCATTGATAATTTGGTTAAATCGCGGCTCATTCATTTTCATATGTATCTTATGTGCTGCACATGAGACAATTTTCCGGAAATTCAGTTCCGTTAAATGAGAGATATACCATCCCATTGTTTTGACGCAGTGGCATGTATCTCAGTTGAAAAAAATGCTGTATGATACATTACCCAGATCAAACCGCACTCACCTAAAACAGTGGAAGTTATTGAGCACTTTTGTCATTTAATCAAAAAAAGTGTTACTAGGAGTCTTATATAATTTTCAAACTATAAGTACTGGTTTCCAAAAGTTTCCAAAATTGTCCCCGCTTCACATCTGGGAGTATACATTTATCGTCTAAAAGTGTTGTAGATTACCTAGTACATAACGGTGACATTTTGTACATATACACACACTGTAGGGCCAATAAGCATATTAGGCAGTAATTAGACGTACAGCATGTAAAATAGCAGTCTCTTTTGGTGCCGCATAACTAAAACCGCGTATATCATGGTAGTCAGTAATTGCCGGATGGGTACCGGCGGATTGCCGAGTGTGGGACCCGCCGGCACCAGAGTAGGACACGTCAGTGTGAGGGGGAGATGAAAGCAGACAGCGGTCGTCAAAGAGCTCCCCCCGCCGTCCACTCTCCCCCCACAGACATGGACAGGCACCGTTAGCTGAGCCCTCCGAGCAGGATACACCATCAAAGGGCAGACCGGGCTCCCAGGCCACATCTCCTCCGGTCGCCCATCAAAGGTGGCCGGGGCAGGGACCCCCTGCTCGCTAGTGTGTCCACCACCTTGTGGGGCCCGCTCTACAGGTCCTGTACATGTATTCGTAAAAAAAAAAATGTAAAAGAAAGAATTAAAAAAATTCCCCGCCATTCTCCCCTATGATCCTTTCTCCTCTTCAGTAATTAAACTAGTTCTAGGGGAATCCTTATGTTATATCTGATATATTGAATGCGATGGTTTTGAGTTGAGTGCAGGGTTGCTTTCTCATGTAGGTGTGGTATGAGTTTTGATATGCCAGCCATGCATCGGATCTTGGGTCCTCAGCGACTGTATGCCCATGTATGCACACATGAAAAGAACTGGGCTTGACCTTATCGACATCCGCCTGGGCGAGTCATACGTGGGCTGCCATCCAAGGTGAAATACCAAGGGTGCCGTGAGGCGGGCCTTTGAAGGCAGAGGAACGTGTGAATTATCAACTTTGAAGTGTGCGGCGATGTGGTGGCGCGGTCCATAGACGGACCGAGCACCTGTCGGCGCGGCGGTGACATCAAAGGCCCAAGATGAAGGCGGGCATTACGGGCCATTGTCCGGCCAGGTACACACTCACACCGACACACGTTCGTGTACATGCATACCTGGACACACGGGACGTGTCAGCAGGGCGGCCAAAACAACACCGCCCAGCCCACCTACTACTCCCACCACCACCCACCGCACTATAACCACAACCAACACCATGCGGCATTACACTGATACGTCCATGACCCACTTCATCCGGACATCTGTGATCATCAGAGCTGGTTTAGTTTATGTAAGGATGAGGTGGGGGGGGGGGGGGGGGCACGGACAGCCCGAGGCATCGAGGGGCCTTCAATGCCCCTATCACCCGCCCGACCATCCCACCTGTACCGTCCCATAGAGCGACGAGCATCCCTGTTACTCATTGCATAGAGACCTCTCATATCCTCACAGCTGTAACCACAGACTGCCTCTCCACCTCTCATGCATGGTGCGGTCGGTATATCAAAGGCCCTTTGCCAGTTAAAAAGAGCGCAGTTTTGTGCACGTTTCATGTCCACAAATGGCTATATAGCATACCTACATATACACCATGTGTGATACGATGAGGCGCCCATCTGGAAGTATTGTTGAACAGCTGCCTGAGTACCCCGTCCTTTATTAGGTTAAACACTTTTGCATATAATATTGCAAATGAGATCATATAAAGGCATAGATATTTGCAGGCTTGTCGGACATTTAAGTGCCTATTATCTTAACATGCATCCTCAGATGTCACGTGCATGAACCATATCGATGCTACTCTTGTATATATGGCAATTATATAACCACCAGATCATTATGGTATCAATCGATATTCAGTGGAACATCCGCTCCGCAGCGGAATCTATCTTTGTTATACGTGAGAACCTTTTGTCCCTTTTGGGTCACTCACTTGAGTTTTATTTACCCTCCGTGGGTAATCATTATAAATGGAGTGTGTCCGGCTCCAAGGTGGCGTGGCTCGCACAGACGAGAAGGCGACTATTTCATGATATCCCGCCCCGTGCGCCGCCCGTCCCAGCCCGTCCGTTCCGGGCTCCAGTTTCACACGTGTTCCGCCGCGGCGCCACATCAAAGTTAATGCGCGCCGCTGCCACCAGAGGTCGGGCCTGTGTCGTCCATTAGTGAGGATCAAAGCGGCGGAGCGCCACCCAGCGGGATCCAGCACGAGCGGCTAGCATGTAAGACAGCATGTAACAAAGCATGTTACGGCATTGCCCGTTGCACCCGCCACCTTTCAGTTCACTGCAATCAATGCAAATGGGGGAGGTGTAGCAAGGGCTGCTTCATTTTAATTTACTTTTGAAAAAAAGGTGTGAGTAAGAATAAAAATGTACGGCTCTGGCAGTGCCGAAGCTCGTTAATATGATAACACATGCAGGTTACCTTCCCTAATACATGCAATATGATATAACATTGTCATGTGACTCGCGTAATGATCTCGTGCTGCTGATTGGGTGGTTACATAGTTTTACATTAACTGCTCGGAGAATCATTTGCTCAATGGCAAGTATGACCACTCAGCCCTAATTTTTATTATTGTGGTTATGTTCCGTGTGAACGTGCGGTTGTAGGGAGGTCACTCGGTGCTTAGTATTTAGATCAAGTAAAGTTAAAAAGAGAGTTTCTTACAATAATCTCTTGTGATTTATTGAAAGAGAATGAAAATTCAAAGCGATGAGGAGAAGTCTAAATCTTTGAATCACATCAACTTGATAAACAGATGTTTTGATTCCACGAGAGTCACTTCGGCTCACATCAATACTCAGTACGGGTAAATGATTATTATTTTAAATAAATCTATACAAAATAAACGTATGAAGATCAAATCTGCTCGTTAATAACCTGCAGCGCGGTCTGTCAGCTCATAGCTTCACATAGCGGTCAAGGCCCCGTGGACGGACGGACGGAGAGACGTGCGTGCACGGTGCTGTCCGTCCACACCCGTCTGTTAGAAGTTGACGAGCAACCCACACCCACCATCACACACCCCTCACACCCCGCTCACACTGCCACACCTACGCCGCCCCCACTTTGATGTGGAACTGTGTCCTACCTGAGTGCGCTTTGAAGATGAAACAGTGCATGATAAAGAATTCATGACGGCGGCGATGGGTAGGGGGATCGATTCCCGCCCAGACTGTGCAGGACGATGAGGGGGGAAAGGGTGGGCAGTGTCGATTGTGACTAGAGGGATCGTGGGAGTGTTGTGCGTATTGGGGGGGGGGGGGGGGGGGTAGTAAGCACGGATATAACAGGGACACAGGAAGAGAACAGTTTATGTGGGGAATCTATATAAAACATCTGGAGAGTAACTTACCAGAGTGCATAATAAGTTGTTACAAGCAGTGGCTTCATTTAGATTTGAACAAATTTATGAATCTAAGTAAATGATTATGCCTGGCAGTTTTCTCATGGGCACCTGTATCGTGTTGCACAATTAAACATCCTGTATGGTTTGGTAAGACAATTAAAAAAGTAAACCTTAATTTTTTCCAATTCACCCCTCCCCCATCACGCACACGCTTACTAGATCAGAACATACCTACTCGTGTTTTGAGCTAGGATTACCAATTCTTCTTCTTGGCAGACCAGAAGATTGGTGGACTGTTAGCATATGGTAGTATTTATATATGTTAAAAATAAGAGTGCATATGCGGTATGGGAAAGGTCGTTGTCCGCCGGTTAGTGTAGGATATGACAGGGATGGACGTGGGGGCGGTGGCGGAGAAGGACGGGGGTGGAGTGGGGCTCCTGTCGGCAAGGTGCGCCCGAAGGCCGGGTGGCGGGGCACGAGGCCCGAGCTCTGTGATCATGATCCGGACGTAGCTTTGATCAGCAGACAGGGACTCCCGCGCCGCCCGCCTGCCCGCCGCCGCCTCCCTACCCCATGCACTGGCTCCCTGTGCCGCAGCTTTGGCGAGATTACACGATAACAGAGAGCGTACAGAGAGACGGGTCAGCGGAACGTACACTGGTTTGCTCGGCCCTCCAGATCCTTCTGTTGCTACCATGCTCCGCGCGCCTTCTTCTGGAGACACCGAGGCTTAGTAGGAGGAGAGTTGGGTTAGAAGTTGGATCCCGGTGGAGATTTCAGGAGATAAAACTGAAGGTGGTTACTGACGTGTACCCTAACACCTTGGGTTTGATAGAAGGTGTGTGCGCACATGTGACTTTCACAGTATTAGAGTACCCTGCTCCTGTACTCTGGTGACTCCCTCAGGGAATAGATATGAAAGTTCTGATGTAGACGCAAGCGAAAATTTGTGCAGTAAGCAAAATTCCCACATAAATTCTACATGATTAAGGACCCATAAGATCAGGCATGAATGAATGTTTTGTGAAATACAGTTATTACAATCGATATAGTGACAAACCTTTATTTACCAACAAGAGAGCGTAACGATACACTTTTATATACACTTCTCCTTAGACACACTTAACCTCACAGAAGTAGGGCGCAGATGGTTTTAGGAAAAAAACTTTCCCAATTAACAGATTACACTCAGTCGGTGAGGGTGGGTCATGCTTTTGTTGTTATTGTCTAGTTTTATGCTGAATCCGTTTAGCCCTCCCCTGTTTTGTACATAGACCATGACCTCCTCTCCCTCCTGTTGGCGACTCGCCGGCCTCGGACCCCCGCCACGCCTGTAGCTTTGATCTCATGCCGCCCTTTTTACGCTGGAGACCCGGGAATAGGTGTGTCGTCGTCACTAGCGCCACGAGATGGCAGCAGCGGCGGTGATAGTTGTAAGGTTGGCCGCGGTGGCGCCGCCCCCTCCTCTTAACACACCTGGCCAAAGATCAGCCTTTTTAACGCGCCTGGACCATGATCAAAGGGCTGTGGCGGGGGTTAGGGTGCCGCCTCCAGGGCGGGCCGTCTCACCTGGAAGTGTACCTGGGTTAATTCTTGGGGCCATAGTTTCCTGCCACTCCGGGCGCGCCCGCTACGGGAGGAGCAAGGACACGGGAGGAAGGGTGGCCTGCGGTGACGACAGCTAAGTGGCACGGGTGGCGAGGTGCCTCTTCCAACAACGGAATCACCCTCATTTATCTGCCCCCCCCCCCCACCTGCCCATCTATACTAGGCGAATGTGGTGAGTTGTGGATAAGGGGTCTGGTGGTTAGGGAGAGGGGTTAGGGTTAAGTTTTACCTGGTCGCTTGATCTCCCACCTTCCGGGGTGGTGGGAGTGCGGTCACGCCCGACACAAGAGGGTTGAGGCAAGGGGAAGTGAGGGTGGGGGATACTTCATATCACCAACCCCAACACCCCACCATGCACTATCTCACCACAAGTAGGTGACGGCCAACCATAGGCATCAAACATGGATCGTTCAGCGGAAATGGAGTAACTGCTGAGGCATATATCGAGAAAAAAACCAGATCGGCACTGTTCGAGTGCTTTGAGTAACTCACTGGAGCAGACCGGAGAAGTACTTAATTTTTGTTTGTTTGTACAAATTATTGTATGTGCATCTCAATGCCCATCGTCATTTGATATGGACACTGAGTGAGAATATATCGTATGTTATCTTTATTAAGATCTGTTATTTTATTTTACAGCGACGGAAGAGATGCTCCTGCTTTCGGGACCAAGAAATGGAAGCAACGGCAAAAGGCGATGCACCGAAACGCACTAATCAACAAGTGCGCGGAGCTGAATCAACTCAGTGTGATACCGGTAAGACTTGATTTCAACATGCGTTTGAAAAGGAGAAAATGGAGGTAATTGATTTTGAAATAACTGCAATTGTCTTACGAACATGGATATAAAATAAATGGTTCAAAATTCAGTAAAATGTTCATATTGCACCTCAATATGATGAGGCTCTGATAAGATCAATATGTTTCAGTACTAAATTGCGCAGTTAAAGCTGAAGGTTGACAGATATCGCGATATTCTGATCCCCAAATAATCCCTTAACCCCGAAATAAAGCACACCACTTAATTGCTGGTTATTAAAAAACACGACGCACAAAAACATACCACACCACAGAAGGATTATGCCTTCAATACAACCTGTAATTAACATGGATGAAATAGGCACTGCTATATAAAAAAAATACAAAAAAAACCACGAATCAAATTGTTTTAAATATATAGAACAAAAGCTAAAATATGATTGGTTTTGAAGTCATTAGTGATTTCTATTCCTTCGTAGTATGGCTCTAGAGAGGTGGTCGTGGGAAGGACCTTAGCAAGGGCCTTGTGAGACGGTCCCGTGTGGGGGTCCTGGTGCATCGGGGATCCGGCTGCCACATCCTGGCCGCCGGTCGCTGTAATGACACATACACCGGAGACCAGGACCCGGGCTCGCTTTGAAGTCCACTCACCCCCATGTGGCCCGATACTGGCATTCTTTATCCAACAAACAATGCCAGCAGAACCTCCGCTCTTTATGTGTGTGTTGTCTTTTTTCCTTCCACCGGGCGCTAATATAGAAGGAAAACAAGCCAGGAAGTAATCTGTTTGCACAGCGATGTGGCTGTGGGAGTTGGGGGGGGGGGGGGGGGGGGGTGTTAGTCATCACGACCACAGTAGACGTGATGCCATCCTAACAGGATTCAGCAGGATTAAAGAATTATTTCTAATTGAATCAACTTTTAAACTGATAAGACGGGATCAGTCATCTAGTTACCTCTGATTCGTCAGCGGGCGTTTTCATGAAGCAGCTGTTGATGCCTTTCCCTTCTTGAAGCATATCCAGTTAAAGTACAGGAATGGGCACTTCATGTTTATATCTTTTACTCTATTACCGAATCATTCAAATTATTTGGAGATTTTGGGTATTTTTCCACGGAAGTGATCCGTAGAAATTGGTTGTTAACGAGCAAATTTTAGGTAATTATTCTGACGTCACCTCCAATCTAATACTTTTTAAAAACTGGGCGGCTAATTAGAACCAATAACGGATTAACTAATTAACAGAGTGATTAATCAAAGTAATTGCTAATACACTCACGAGCGGGCCCAGGCCTCGTCAAGTCTAGTCTGACCAGAGGACAGCTGATAGGCCGGAACCATAGACACATTTTTAATTGATCAAAGAGGATCGAAGTACATCAAAGGCTAGCACTGATGAGTCGGTCCGATCCGCCGTATGCCGCCGCCTGTCAGTCGCCGGATTAGCCGAGGGTGGGGTCGCGAGGGGGGGGGGGGGGGGGGGGGTTGCCCCCTGAGCCCATTTTTGCGGGCCCGAGGGGGGGCTGAAGTTGAAACATTTCTCGGCTCGGCCGCCGGCGTATTATCCTCGCTAAATTGAGCAGCGCCTAGTGTTAATGCTAAGCGCTTTTTGGTGGTTAGTTTGTAATTGACGAGGATCTCTGCTCTGCCATTGAAGCCCCCCCCCCCCCCCCCCCCCCCCACCACACACACACACAAACCGACTCCATATTCGTGCCTGTCTGCTTTTATCTGTTATTTTCCTTCTTATTCATCTAAAAAAAATTCATTTTCATTTTGTTTCTGTTAATATCACACACACACGCACACGCACCACGTGACCAGGCATTCGTCCCCGGGACCCCCCTCCCGCCTTATTCACAACCCTTAGTTCTGTTTATTGCCGCTAGGGGAGACGCTGCCTTTGAAGTGGTCGCCTCATTTGCATACGGCCATTGTTGTTGCTCTGATGAGCGCAGGAAAGGTCAGCGTTTTCCCTTTGATCCTTTTCTGGCCGCGTGTTTGGGCGCCGCCGCGCGGCCACGTGTAATTTCTCTGCTTCATTTCATAATTGCGCCCGGCTCCCCGACAGATTTTAATATTGGGAGGATTTAGATTGAATCTTGGATCTCTATACCCCCTGCCTGGCAGCTCTGTGGAACCGGGGGTCGGTTTTTAACGTAACGCCCTCAACCAATAATGAAATATCAGTGTGTGCTCGGGCGTGCACAACAGGATTAAGGGTTATTGGGAGGCGGGAGCGGAGGGGGGGGGGGGGGGGGGGGGGTTGACGGGCCTATTGTGACAGGAGTGATAGAATTTCGCATTAGCCTTTTGAAAAGATGATAATGTTGATGAATTAAAAAGTGTGTGCAGATCCAAAAGCGAATAGGTTTCGGGGATGTGAGCGGAGGGGGATAGAGAAATGACTGTAAGGCTGTCTGTATGACAGATAGATAGATAGACGAGAGTTACGGAACAAAGCCTCGTTACTTCGTGAGATTTCGTGAGACTGCAATCCAATTATACAGCGTGCTGACAGGCGGCCAATGGTTTTCTACTTCGGTAAAACAGATGGTGAACTACTAGAGTTGTCTCAGTGAGATATCAATAAATCCATTCTACTTACCCGTGCCTTGTGCACTGTACATAATTAAGGTATCCCGTGTTCATTTTACAGATAACCAATTAGATAACATGTTATGCCAGAATCGATGTAGCTGAACAATAATTGATGGATAACCATCATAAAGAAGTGAAATATGATGGTTGGAAAAACACCAAAAACATTGATAGAAGCGATGGGTGATAGTACCTACTTCTCTATGATAAAACCCATGAGACGCAGAGTATGCCTATTTATTTCTCAATTACCAGAGCTGTATTCCCCTTGCGAGTGAGTACTCTGAGACTTACTACTAAGGTCCAGGTGAATCACAGATGTTAGGTAAAATCTAGTACAGGAGTTTTTTTATAACGTTAGATGTTAGCTAGCTGTCACTAAATCTAATTCTAAAATTCGGAAGCATGTGGATTGTTAGTATGACCGGTGTTGCTTATAATGATTCCTCCAGTCTTAGTTCTACCCTTTGTTCTGGTTTAATCATAAGGGGTGGGGTTTGGGATTGCACACCTGTTTGGGGGGTCGTCTGGGATAGCTATACCTGGGGTTAATTAGGTAGTGCTCACCTGGGTGGGCCTTTGATCATGCTGGTGCCATCAGGTGAGAACTCGTTGGACAGGTGGGCCACCAGGGTCCAGCATATGGTTAATCAGTGTTAAAAGAAACAACTGCCACATCACAGGAAATCTACTTGGCCTTTTTTTGTGTTGTTGTTTTTTAGGGGGGGGGGGGGGCATAGAATGGGTGCCTAGTGCTATTCACTCGCAACGGTCATCGCTTGAAATAGTTTAGGCCTGACAAATAAAATTACAACGTCTGGGTAGTCACCATTAAACTTGTTCCACTACCGGATAAATTTTAGGGGGGACTACCACTCCAGACGGGGGAAGGCTTCACCCAAAGCATTCAAAGAAGTTTCTGTATATAAGTACCTCTCTTTAAATGAGGAATTAAAATATATTTACCCAATCATAGAACAGGTTCAAAAAGACAATAGATTGAAAATGACGTACGTTGTATTTGGTGTGTGACGTGTTGTTGGAATGTTCCTATGATGTTGTAACACGGGACGTTGGTATTTGACAGAGAACGGATCGTGCTCCGAAGGACCGAAACATCGCCGAGATCGACCCGGCCAAGTTTGCCGCCATGCTCATTGAGCGACTCGACAAGGTCAAAGATGAGCAGGACAAGCTAAAGCGCATCGAGGATTCAATGAATCAACTCGAGGTAGGCTCTCTCCTTCTGTTTTCTCAAAGTATACTATGTGTACCCAACACATTGAGCAAATGTCTCCTCTGAATTAGATTCGCCAGCCTTTCTACTCTGTTCTGTCAACTTCTGCACTCAATAGCGTTCCCTTTAAAGTTTACCGATAGGTAGGCTGCATTTGTAGAGTATCACTCTCTGTTTCAAATAGTCGTAGAAAGAGCACTCTAGGAAACTGGTATCAAAGTTTGAAGCCCGGCGACGGAGAAGAAAGATGAGTCTGCTTTAATCGGGAATAGTCGGCAATGGAAAAGCAGACAGGCCAAGTACACTTTCTCAAAGCCTTTCGCCTTTGCGGTGTCGAAAAATCCAAACTTGAGACGGAATATTATATTATAGCCATGGATAATTGATTGCAATCGCGTTGACCTTTTTAGTTGGAAGTCAAATGGAAAGAGGACGGGAAATGTGCACTCTATGATTGTTAGTAGTTGAAGGAGGGGGTGCGGAGAACAGAGGGGAGGTTGGCTCAGCCATCCGCCTTTGAGATTAATTCACCGAGAGAGAAGTCCTAGAAAGTCTGCCTTTGTGGTTGACAAAAGGCACAAAAGGATTCATACGGCCTCTCCCTATGTTATACAGAATCCTGGACCCCTTGTTACATTTCCCCTTTTATTATTTTTTTGGGACTACGTTTCTTTTCTCCTTTTTTCACCCCCATACCCTTGTCGTGTCACTTCAGAAGGTGCTATTGATAAGTCTGTATTGTCTTACCCCGAGTTGTGAAGTGCGCAAACGCAGTGGGATTGGGGGAAGCCTGCTCCCATTATCGCTCATTGTCAAAGCCTTCCTCTCAGTCAGCTAGGCGCACACAGGGCGGCAGGGTCCTTTGAAGCAGGCGCCGAAACAAGGCGACGCCCTCTGTGGATGTGACAGTGTAAATTTAGATGCCTTTCTTCCTAAAAGAACAACATGGCGCCCAGCGGTAAGAGCAGAAAAAAGGGATATGATAGGTGGGGACTGGCGCACACAGAGACGTGAGGTTTTGAGAAACCCGACGGCAGGGGCACTCGCCTGACGCAGGGAGTTACGTTATGGCGGATGAGGAGTGGAGGGGGGAAAGTGAGATTATCTGAGGTAAAAGGTCTTTATGAGGAATCATGGCCAGCAGTGTCACCTCCTGTACGCAGGCTGTGACAGAAGGAAGCATAGGTGTCCCTCCGCAACACCAAATACCCCTCTCCTCCCACATCCCTGCTCCAGCGCCGTCTCCCACTTCCAGCGACTCACTTTCACTCCCCCAGCTTCATCATGCCTTGGTTTGGGCCCTTTTGATGTCGGCATTTGTGTTGCGGTTGCATTATCAGCTTTCGCCTTCTTTTCTCCCCGACCGCGCCACTGGATCGCAGTCGCACAACTTTATGAAACGTGATCAAGTTGATCTCCCCGCTGCATTCCGTTTAATCTAGCCTTGGCTTTCGTCGACGCACGGACCCCATCCGTTTGAGTCGCTCCCATGTCCATTAGACGGGCCCGTGGCCGCGGATCGTCACGAGAGCCGTGTTTACACAAGACGACTTGTACCAACCCTAGAACTGTGTTTACACACGGCGACTTGTATCAATACTATAGCTGTGTTTCACACAAAAGATGGATTTGATCAATGCTATAAAAGCTGTATTCATACAAGAGAACTGCAAATACTAGAGAAATGTCCCACTGTAAAAAAGAAAAGAAAACTCCTGAGAGCAGTTGATAGTATAGGTCCAGATAATTAGACGCTTGTGGATTATGATAAGACCCAAACATGTACTAGCGATCTGATAGTCATCACTGTAAAGTGAACCCACTGTTTTGGGGTTATTTTTTTCAAAAGATAAGTATATCCGTATATTTTCAATAAATCAGTTATTGTGGTCATACGGTAAACACTGTATCTTTGCGGTAAAGGTAAAGACACTACTGTTCTGAAATAAGCTCCTTTCTAATGTATCCTGTTCAAGGGAATAGGACACTGAAGACGACACTAGTAGATCTAGACGTTACTACCCCTCTTTCTTACTACCACACGTACTCGCACCAGCAGTAGTCGCTGGCGGAGCGGTTCACTCGGCTCCACTGCGAGCAGCTCAGTGCGGAATAACGAGCCGCAGTCAGAACGTCGCCGGATGAAAGCCATTGCCCAGGGGAGACCTTTTTGAAGACGGATTGATGACAGTATTTTCGCGAGCGAAAGATGCAAATAGGGCCACTCATTAGAAGACAGGGCGACTCCGTTTCTTTTCAATTGCAATTAGAAGGCACCTGGCGCCGCCATAGGAAAGGGAGGGCCCCTCATCGGACCGGCGGGCAGGGTGCCTGATGGTTGTGGATAAGCTGCAGGGTTTTTGTGTTAATCCAACAAGATCTGACGTCTCGGGGCTGACTACAAAGGGGGGCGGCCCCGTACAGCCAGCTTTGTAGTATGGTCGACAGTGAAGGAGGATCGGGCAAGAAGAAAGCACCAGCGGACGGGATGGGGGCGGGAGTAGAGGAGAGGGTGGGGCCCGTGTGTGGGGAGAGGGGGCAGGGAGTGGGGGAAAAAAGGCAGAGAGAAAGAGAGGAGCAAGGAAAAAAGAGCAAAGGGAAACGACTGAGAGCAGTGGGACAGAAAATGCTTGTTTGTGGGAGAGGAGGATTCAGAGAGGAAGTCAAGAGTTGTCGCCGCAAGCCGCAGGCCTTCTCTGTCTGTGATGAAGACTTTGCAATACTTTGGAGTTTGCTTTGAAATGAGAGATTTACACTGAGGGACAACCGCTGGAAACCACGTCAGCATGCGAACACCCTTACCAACGCACACATCAGGGCTGTCTGCGTCTATATCAGTTCGTGTAGAACGGTGAAGGTTAGGTTCACAGGGAGAAGTTGAAGGGCCTTTCCTTGCGTTGGGAGGTCCTTTGGGTCGCACAGAGCCCCCCACAGGCCCTCTCAGAGGGTGATAATGTCTCCTATTGGTCCCATAGGAGCAGCTCATGTCATATACACCCCTACTCACACTCCGCTAAGCGACTCCAACACTGATGACCGGTAATCGGCGAGTAGTGTATGAGCCAGACGACGATGGCGGCTGGGAGTGGCACAAGGGGTTGCACTACACCATAACCCACGCTGCCCTCAGATGTTTCCCCACATCGCGGCCTCCCTTGGTTTGATCCCCCCGCCTCTGCAGGGACTTGACCCCGGAAGTCTTTACGAGGGGGTCACTGCTGCTGGGTCACGTGGTCACATGATCATAGGGACGGGGCAGGGTGGGACGCGCGCTCAGGGGTGGGAGGGCTGAGATCACAGAGTCATGGTTAAAAAGACATGTGGAAATTGATGCGGATTCGCACCAGAATTTCCATAAATAGACCACTATCCCCTCCACCCTTCCACCTCCCTGCTTTCTGAAACTGCGATTACCACCACCTAACCGCCCACTCCGCGACACCGCAAGTTGCGCCTCTAGCGGTGAGCTAACCACCGTCGGCACCACCGCTAAGCGGCGCTAATTGCCTCCAGTGGGCATCTTTCAATTGTCATTGATTCAACACTGGCCGTACTTATTCCCCCCGCCTTCACCACGCGGCGCCACTGGTCCTGCGGCGGCGAGCTGCTCGCGTTTGGAGGGCGGCGGTGTCCCTCCGAGGGTCTCAGAGGGAGCAGCTCTACAGACTGCTCGCCGTCTAGTCTTCCCACAGTGGTCAGTAGGTGGTAGGCGGGCGGGGTGGTGGGGGCAGACATCAAGGTTAAGGTCCGCTCTCTACAGCTCTATTGACCCCAATGGGCGCATGTTGACTGGCTACTACGTGAATCACCAAAGTTTGTGCGTGTGTGTGTGTTTGGGGTGGGTGACAGAGATAAGGTACTCTTCACTGTGTCTGTGTCACCTCTCTACTTAACAAACCAGCCGCGATATGAGGAGCGATCAGTGGTGACCAACACAAAGTCACTTTCTGAGTTCTGCCCGCAATGATCGCCAAGTGAGCGCCTATCGGGTAGCAGTGACAGGTGCTGAGATAGAGGGAGGGGGAGGGATGTGTGAGTGTTGATGGGTGTGGTGGAGGGTGGAAGGGGAGGCTCTTTGTAAAAGCAGGTATCAAAGTAGCCGCTGTTTGGTCATTGGTCAGGCGGGCGGCGGGTCAAGCTCAGATCTACAGGCGCTGATCGATCCGACCCCCAGCGCACACTCCCACCCCGCCGCATCCCTTTATGGATACCCCTTAGCTTTCCCCTCCCCATCCCCACACCGTGAGATCCGCAGCACGCTGACTCACCCGGTCCCTACACGGTGGCGCTTCAGGCTCTCGACATGAGGTGGCGCCTGTGTGCCGTGCGGCGGCAGCGGAGCGGCGTGGTCGGCGACCAATCAGCGCGGCTTACGGGGCGTCGGCCACTGTTGTTGACGGGGCTGGGCGGCGTGTAGTAAGCACATGGCTTCAGTCCGCCGTAAGAGCCGGCACGTATAGCTTACTAGACCGTGGTGTCTCACACACAGCAGCACCTGGTGGACCAGAAAGACTGCTGCAACCCACCACTACATCCCTCACCGATATATGTGCCACACACTGGAGTCGTACCGTGGGCAGTCTTACCTGGATTTACCACCTGGAGGACACTGTTTACCTGCGGCTTGTTGCTGCTGCCCGTAGGCTAGGAACAGCAGTAGTCGTAGCAGCCTAAGCGAACTTCTCTCGGTGAATGACGCCGACACCATTGTGTACAGGAGCGTCAGCGGACCGTGACCGCACGCAACAACACAGAGGTGCGTACGGACATCACCATAAACACCGTGTGGGTATTCTATTGACCACATAGGAGGAACAGAGGCTGGGTTACCAACACCACTTACGGCGTGTCCCAGCAGTGCTGTGTTTTCACCTGGAGGAGGGTAGTAGGCAGGCAAGCAAGCAGGCAGGCTAACCCCGCGGGCCACGCGTATGTCGCGCCTGGCTTGGTCCACCTCCTCTCAGTTCTCCTCCTGGTTGTCACCATGAAGATGCTCCAGCTGGCCTCGGATGGGGACTCCATCGTGCTAGGCAGCAGCATCTCGCTTATTAAAGTGGTGCACCGCGCGGGCACTGAGTACTATATGGCGGGGCGGGCCGACACCGGGCTTGACGTCAGCGGCGGCGGCTGGACGCTCCTCGCTAACGGTAACGGGGTGCTGCCCGTCACAGTGGGCAATGTGATCTCTGAGAACGTGGAGAATGAGATCCGAATGGCACTCAAAGCAGGTCTCGAGAGCATGGGTGTGGACACGAAGGGCATGCTGAGAGAGGACTACCCCCAGACTCAGCAGCTCGAACACCACCAAACGCGCCAGCACCATAAAGGGGGCATGATGATCCCCACCACTACCACTACTTCCAATAACAACAACGCTAACTTCTACGGGAATTACAATAATAACAAGTGTCTGAACAATCTGAACCTGAACCATAAGCTGGATGTGATAGCTGAGAATGAGAACAACGAGAAAATGGTGAGTTTCCAGGGGGTTTTACGTGTGTGTATCTTTGTCTGTAGGGGGTGTAGTGGGTTGTTAACTGTGCCTTCTGTGGTGTTGTCTGGTGTTTGGGGTCGGGGCAGTAGACCGTGACGACGGCTGTAGTGGCTTCCCATCGTGTCAACTCGCCCGTGCTCGTACCTTCAATTGTTCATTTACCATCATCCACGTCCTCTTATAGCTCACATTACCCTCGTCACTTCACCTGGAATGAATGCTTAACCCATAAGTCCTATACACAAAGAGCGCCCAGTTAGCGCCGTCATCTCTCATACCACACCCACCTGAGTCACTGGAGACAGCCGCGCCCTCTCTGTCCTCCATCGTCCCACTCCCGGTCCGGGCGTTAACAGAGAGGCACGGAGGGGTGAGTAGGCTAGAGAAACGTACCCCTGTCGCAGGTATCCGTGAGTGTCTCGGAGCTGCCTAGTGGGGTACAGAGAGACAGACAGGTGGCTCGCGGAGTGGACCCACCACCTGCTCGCTGGTGTCTCCTGACGCCGCCAGGGGTCCTCACGGCGCCACAGCAGCTGGCGGTGAGTGGCTCGGAGCGGATGGTGGGCGGGCGGGCGCGCGGCGCGGGCGTCATATAGACGCGAGCCGTGGGGGCGGGAGTACCTACAAGCAGACTCCACTCGGCCAGGTCCCAAACGCTCAGCGGGCGCCACCCTCATTGCGAGTTGCTCCCGTGCGTTGTACGTCCTCATGTATTCTGCACTGAGGCACTGGACCGTAGCCGCGAGACTACTAGAGGTACTACTTGATCGATGACTGTCGTTATTCGGGTTTGGAGAGTGGATGCGGACATCTCTGTACTGAATTAGTCACAATTACTTCACATGTATCGGCGTTGGCACTTGTAGTACATAACCATGGATGGGTAGGACGGCAGGGCTCGATAGTATATAAGATGACGCCTTGGAGCTTCTGAAGGTGTCAGGGATTGGGGATTAATACTGCCGGGCAGGCTTAAAAAGCAGATTACCTTTTCAGCGTTGTCTCAAAGATTTTTCTATCTTACCAGCAAGGGCATGTAGTGGTTTTTTAGTGACTGTATCTTTGAAGTGCTACATTTAAACTCAGCTGTCGTTTTTACTCACCTTTATTAGGATCATGCAGCCGGCTAGTACCTTTGTACTTGAAATGGAGGTTTATGGTTTATGTATTATATGCTGCATATATGCTACATGCCGTATACTGAAACGTTGAAATTGGGTCAGACTACTCTACAAGGTGTGAGCGCGTTTGTCAGCAATGACTATATTTACCTGCCAACTTACGTGAAACGCGCTGTGATGACGTAATACGGTGACGTAACATGCATCCCCGGACCGTGTAAAGAAACGCGCACCATACATGCTGTGTGCGCCATAGGGGTACGTTTGGCTGGCATTAGTGTCACCTAGGCGGGAGGGGGCGGTTGGGAGTGCGAAAACCATCCGAGAGGGAGCTTTCAGGTGAGGTTGGGTCACAGTGGTGTGGATTGGCCGGAGGGGGTACACACAGACCCCTCCCCGCGGTGTGCAGTCAGTCAGTCTCTGCAGCTTAGCCGTGAAGGGAGTACCTGGTGTTTGTCATGTTCATAACTGCCACGAGTAGATACACCCGCCAGTGGGTACTTCAACAGGTAGTAATTTACTTTAGTTATCATATTGGCAATCGCCCAAACATTTGATACGTTTGCTGATACGTTACTATTAAGTTGAGATTCTTAGGTTCTTGGGGACAGAGTTCAATTGTAACTATCTAAAACTGTCACTCCGTTTTGTTGGTCGATAGTTATTTGTACCATGTTTAGTTATTATATGGTTCATTACTGAGTCCGCATTGTTAGACTGAATCGTATATTTCTATGAGTTACTTTTCCTTGGTAAGTTCTTCGTAGGGTCAATGATGAAATCGCCCATTTGAGCATCACCTATTAACTTAGTACATGACAATTTCCCATAGACTCAGGTAAATTATATTGCCATGTCCTTTCCAATCCTAACCTAATCTGGTCTTCACTATTTCCTTGCAGCAAATGACGGACGAGGAGGATCTCAACAAGTCGTCGCTATCGACGCACAACAAGTCTGTGTCCTCCATGATGGCGCTTATGGCAACAGCCATGGCGGAGAAGGAAAAGGAAGACAACGCCCAGAGCATCCTTGAGGAGCACTGTTCACGGATCTGGGACAGCTCAGCCGGTCAGACCCCGAGCCGCTCCCCCGGACGACACTCTCCGGAACGGAGTACGGGCGACCGCAGTTTCTCAGCTCGGCGCGCCATCGCTGGTCCCTCGCCCAACGTGTCCGCGTTACTCTCGCACAAACCTTATCACAAGCGGACCAAGGCCGAGAAACTGGACACGAGCGGCGCCAACGCCAGCCACATGGCGTCCATGTTGTCGTTCGACAGCGGGATGGGAGGTGATGATAAGTCGGGCGTAGCGGGCACGGCATCCTCGTCGTCACGCCACGGTGACTTGGAGAGCAGGCTAGCTGGAAGCGGAAGCGGAAGTAGCAGTAGCAAGCACGTACATCATCATCACCACCACCACCACATCAAGGACGCTAAGATGGCAGGGCTCAGTGCTAAGCAGCTGTTGGAGCTGGAAGCCCAGAGCCGCGGTGGCCACCATTATCGCCCAGGTGCCGGCGACACCTCGCTCAGGGACTCCTTCTCGCGTAGCTACGAAGAGACGGGAAGTAGAGGGCGCTCGCGGGATGCCAAGCGTAGTTCTAACGTGAAAAAGGTGTCAGATACGAGTAGCAACATGGACAGTGGAGTTAGTGTACGGTACGAGCCGACGGGCAACCCTGCCAACGAAAAGTGAGTAGTACTTTTAATTACAGTATGAATTCAGTTTAAGTCTGTAATCTATATGTAGACGAGCACCATGTTAACTGGGTTTGCTGTTCCTATATTAGGAAGTAGTCAATATCAATGAAAGGGGACACCATGAATAACGAGTACCTCCCTTGTATTTCGTTTGTTCTACGAGGTGTTAAGGAACTGCAACAGTATTTATTATTCAGATATACTAAATCCGTCAAGCCACGAAGTGTCTGTAGCATTGTTAGTGATTCCTGAAGCGTAACGGTTGTCGTTGTTAACACAAGGTCTTCATCTAGAAGTCTGTTAGATGCCCATATCAGGCCCTCAAAATGTTTGTAGGAAGGATGGAGAGAGGCCTACACGGGACCGCCTGAAGCTATGAGTTAAGGGGCGTGGCCTTGTATGTGTAAAAGGGTGCATATGACAAAGTATGTAGTAGGATTACGTAGAGGAAAGAGATGGGCCATAAAAGGGCGTTACTGCGAGAAGAATAAGAACAGAGACCACATAGAATTCCCTGTGTAGTAGGTCTATGGAGAGGTGGGGGCCATCACGATAAAGCCCCACTGAAGGTATGGGAGATACGGGGTACGAGAGGGGGGCTGATGGGGTGTTGAGGGGAGGGGTGGGGTATTTAGCCCCACCCTCTGATTACAGGGAGATGGGCCCCCGCCTGCGCCCATCGGCCTGTCATCTGGCGGCCCGTGTTGGTACTACACGCCCCGGACGCCGTTTGATCTTGTCGGGACATTCGCCTATTATCGCCCGCCCGGCCCGCAGCGACTTGGCGTCGCTTCGGCCGCCATTAGGCCCCGCCGCCGGAAGTGCCGACGATGCAATTGGAGGGCGGGCAGTGGGCGGCGCGGCGGGATGGGGAGGCGGGCGGTGAATAGCTGGGCAGGGGACGTGCGCGTTGCTGAATGAAGCGGCTCTGAATAGCCGACGATAGAGGGCGCGCGGGATCCACCGGGACCATCCCGGAGGGGAGCGGGAGGGGTGGACGGGAGGTAAATAAGCCGGATTAAAGCGCCGTAAAGCGGCGAGATTAGTGGCGCCACCACCCGGCGATGACTGGGTGACGGGCGCGGCGATTGGAGGGGCAGCGGCGGACGGGTAATTTGCCAATTTACTGAGCCGGGCGCTTCAGGGGCGAGAGTAGGACGGCAATGCGGTGTGCGGGTGGGAGGGAGGGAAGGGTGGGGTGACGGGGGAGAGGTGCCAGCTTGATCGACCACCACCACCACCACCCCCACCTCCACGACCGTCATCGCTCGCCTCCCCCACCACCTCTTCTAATGCCTATTGTCGCCAGCGCCGGTTTTGAAATTGATATTTGCGCGTGTGAGATAGGCAGGGTGTGGGTCTGGTGACGTCACAGGTAAACCACCGGTGACGTGAGACGTCGTACCTCCCCCAACCCACACCCACGCCCTCTCTCCTCCAGTATGACACTGTCCTCTGCACGTCCAGCCACATGGTTGAAAGTTGGAGGTATTCCCCGAGCGCCGAGCTGACGAACGTGACTATAATTGGTAAACGGAGCTTGGCAGGCAGCGACAAAAAGGAATAATAGAGAACACAAAAAGAGAGGGACACGGCTGAAAGAGAGAGAGGAGAGCAGAGCGTATTGGATTTTTTCCCCACCCCGGCAGCGGGGAGATGAAAGGCAGGGAATTCTGTATTTATGAGGAAGGCGTGAAAAGGGGCAGCGGCGCACGCGCCACAGATCGGCCGGAAATGACAGATCATTGACGGGGTTTTTAGCGAGATGAAAGGACACTGGGTATTGTTTAAAATGGCACGGGTGTTAAAGTGAAGCCCGCCGCTGAAAATGCATACCATTGATCGCGGCGGGGGCCGAGCGCGGCGCCCTCTGAAAGGACGCGCAAGAGCAGAGACCGGCAAAAGAAAGCTCGTGTATAAGAATAGAGTCCACAGCCCTTAGCTGAGATGAGAAAGGAAATCATTAGGGAGGAAGTGCCACGTGTGAGATATTACTAGAAGGGATAAAGGTGGCACTGTGAATCTGGCATTGATTCGTTAATTAATAATAGCTCGTGTATTACTTCTGATCTTAGAGTTGTATTTAGGTCACTTGGGCAAATGTTTTTTGAATATAGGGTATTGAGTTTGAATGCTTAGTAAATAAACGAGTTACTTCAAATACAAAATAAGGGAGCTCAAAAATTCCGTGTGAATGGAAAAGATCAATGGGATTAAAAATACTGATGTCCAAGTTATGGATACACTCGAGGGAGTTCAGGTTCGGGTTGCATACAGACAGTGATAACGACAAAGTCAACAACCCAGAGATCTTCTCAGGCAACTGAGGTGCTCATACCATCAGAACCACATACCACTCACACTCAATCCCCCTCTCAGCCTAATCGCATAGAACCTGCACCGCAATCTACCCCCGAGGATCCGGGATCCGTCCCAGGACACCTGGTGCTGTGACGGCCGAGTGGGCAGTGGTTACCCGGCTACGGGAGGGAGGGTAAGAGAGAGGAGGAGGAGGGTGTGTGGGGCTCGGACCCCTTGTGAAGTCCGGCTTTCAGTCGGTCTGTCCCTGATCCGGGGCGGGCAGGCGGGGGACGGGCCTGTGTAGCCGACACGTGCCGCTTTCCTTTGATCTCTCCCCGCCGTCTCTTTGAAGCACCGCCATTTAGCCCTTAATAGCCCGACCGCTCATCAAACCGCCCGCCCGCACTGCTTCTCATTCCTCTTTTTTACCCCCTCCCTCCTGTTATTATTATTACTATTATTTTTAATTCAAATTATCTATCAGAGTCAATTAGCGCCTAGACAAAGCATCAAAGGCCGGGCTGGCGGCGCGCGGCCGCCCTACCTGGTCACGGTGCCAGTATGGTTACGGCCGCTGTTGTTATTATTAGCCACTCGGTGGCGCTGGCGACAGGCGGCGCTTTGAACCAGCACACCTTGTGATCAGCGCCGCCATGCGGTGGACTTTCTCCCCTCTCTCCGACTTTTTACAAGGCACGTTTTTCACCGGTCCCTCTAACTGCAGCAGTACCCAGCTTTGGCGCGCGGCTCCTACCACGGGATGATTGTGGGCGGAGGTAGTTGTAGGGGAGGGGGGGGGGGGATTCTCCCCTCTCGTTATCAAAGCCTCCTTCTCCCCCCCCCCCTCCCCCCCGCCGGGCACTCCCCTTTCAATGATCGTCCAGAGACCTATTAGGAGACTGTTTCGCGCAAAACACATAAAAGGAACCAATTGTAGTTTTCTGTTTTTGCTTCAATCTGCTTCCTTTGTGAAGAGAGGCACTGAGGACTTGTTGCACTCACTGGGTAGAGGATGGTTTAAATGAATTTAAAGCCAATATGAGGCTAATCCTCGAATAACAGATAGTGAATAACCAGGGAGGATAGGGGTACTCATTCAATACCAGATGACCTCCCACTGACTTAATCCCAACCTCCGTGTAGGAGATTTGGGGAGTGGGGGAGGATTTACTCTGGTTGGCGTTAGGATTAGCCCCATAAAGAGATTAATATTGTCTTTTTGCGGACTGCCTGCCTGCCAGCCTGCCTTGCCCCGCCGGCGTGAGTCGCACCGGGTACAAGGGAAAGTAGATTATAACCCGCCGCCACCGCCGCCCGGACTTGCAAGCCCCCTCACTTCAAAGATGCTGCGCGAGAGGTGTGTGGTGGGGGGTGGATGGAGGGATGGGATTCATGGCTAATGATGGGACAAAGGCATAGACACGCACTAAGGAAAAGAGCAGTCATACGCAGAGAGCTCCCGTCCGCCAGTAGATTCCCCGCACGGAGACGGGACCGTTGCGGGCCGACTCGTACGGAGAAACAAAAAAAGGCCCGTAGATTCTACACATCAAAGTTGCTGGGAAGGCCATTTTTTTTTATCCACCACTTTGATATCTCGTCGGGCAGCTTGGTGCGTGTTGGATGTAGCGGGCGGAGGAGGAGGGTTGTGTATTAAGCTGCCTGTGGTTCTCTGTTGGTTCTTTCAAAGACTGGAAGGACAAGCTCAATGACTGGACACTGGGTATTGGATACATGTAGACGATTGGTTTGGACGCTCTTGCAATGAAATGTGTTGAAACTTCTATGTGAGTGGCTCAAAGTTTTATTCCATGAAGCCACTTCTGTCCATCAGTGACTTGAATAAACATGAATGGGAAGGAGGGATGGGACACAAGAAAAACATTTATAATCAGCATCCGTATAGTAACTTACTCCGACACGTTATGACTCACGTGTGAACGACATCTTGTAAACATTGTAGGGAGCTCAGTCGTGACATCCGTCTACATTCCAGCATTTTGTCAGTACACACCACTGACCATCACAAGACGGCCGCCCTCTCTCCGATTCAATCTTTGATGTCTAGAAACCTGCTAATCTCGGTCCATGAACATGTCTTCTAAAACCGAGTGGCGCCCAAAAAAATACTGTAACAAAAATTGGGAAGAAATAGGAAAGAGGGAAACAAGGGCCAATGTTTTAACTTTAACAAAGCTGTGGTTTGGCTTCTTGTTTCTGACATTTTGACTAGATCCGGACGAAAAACCCGACACCGCGTGACCTTCGGGATGGGCGACTTGGAAAAATCGTCCAATTACTGCAACTTTTGTATTGGATAACTTTTCGCCCGTCGTAATTAAGAAGTTTGTATTAAAATTCCCGGCGCCCTTTTGGCTGACAAAAAGGGCTTTTTTGCTAGCACGAGTTGTCTTAACTCAGTAAATTGATGCATGTCGTTAAACTTTTTCACCACTTGAAGAGCTTGACCCCTGACAATATTAGTCAGTAAGGCGTCACCTCTCTGGTAAACCGGAGTCGTCTTACTAGCTGATAAGCACGAGCGGGTGACCTGAGTGACACCTGAATTAGTTCCCGCGGTCATGTTTTTTTTAATGGCGGATGTGTCCTTGTCCTTTGTTACACTGAGTTTCATGGGGTTTCTGCATCTCTCTTCCCACAGGGTATTAGCGTGGATGATGGAGAATGAGAAGATGCATTCTACCACACAGTATTCGACGGACAGCTCGGACAAGAGCAGCTCATACAAACGGTCGTCCCACTCACACAAGTCGACGTCCGGCACCTCCCGGCAAGGGTGAGACTTTATGAATGTGTTTCATTTTCTATTTCTAAAGTTACTTATTAAACAGAACTTCATGTTTTTGACATTGTAAAACATTGTATTCACTATTCATTTATATAAAATAATAAATTTTCTGTCAGTCTCTGTATATAACAGGTAGATAGCTTTTAAATAAATCTATGTCTATAAATTACACACGCACACATAGTAGGGGAAGTGTTACTTACTTCATTATGAGGAGCTAAGTTTAAAAAAAAAAAAATGTTATTGGGTAGTTCAGAAAGTATGGCTTTGTGTCTGATGAAAGAGCGGGGACTAGTAAATATTTGGTATATAGGTCCTTCCTACATCCAATTCCATTATGATATAAATGAAAAACCACCAAAAAATCCCCACACATATAATGTCCCATTCGTCCACCTCGTCAAATCCCACTGAACATAAGTAATGCTGGGTCCCAAAACTCCTCTCTTTACATGCGGCCGCCTCCAGAACGTCCCTATATCCACCACCCCTTGTCGAAAAAAAGCTTGCAATTAAAAGCGCGCCGTAACGGTGCGAAAACAAAGCGGTGAATTAGCTTTCAGCGTCTGACCCTGACTGCTAGCCCCGGCCTGTCCTCCCCGTTTGGTTCTCCTTGTGTGTGTGGGCCGTGGTGGCGGCGGTAGTGTTGGTGGGCGCCGCGCTGCCGACGCTGACGCCGACGCCCGGTTCTGGGCGCTGATCACACGGCAGGCGTCTCTTTCTCCTGCACGGTCCGGGCCCCCTCTGTGTGTGCACCTTTTCATGTGTCTGGGTAGGGGGTGGGGGTGTCAGGCAGCCGGCGCGTCAATATGACGGCGCCCCGCAAAACGCATCACGGGGAAATTCACATGGTGGCCGGTCAAAGGCAGCACGCCCGCCGGACATGATAGCCTGCTTTGATGGCCACTGTTTAGGAGGTGGGATGTGTGTTGTGGGGAGTGGATGCATGCATGGAGGGGGTACGGGCAGGTTCTCCAGACCCCACCCTACCCTTAATTAGGTTAAATTTTCTCGGTCCGTCATCAGACAAGGTTCACCGGCGGTGGTGAAGGGGGTGGGGGGAGGGGGCTAAGCTGAGGCGGGAGGGGGCTGTGGATAAGTGGTTGTCTAAGGTGGGCGCGGTCCATGAGGGTTTCACGCGGCATCCCGAACCAGCCTCGTACGGTCCACGCGAGTTCTCGTCGTTGTCGTCAGAGAAAGTCGTTAGGGGCCTCAGTCAGTGCCGTGACTCAGGGCTTTGATCTGGACGCGACGTCCACTGACGTCCTCTCTTTGATGTTTGCGGATCGCTTTGTGCGCCCCGCCCGGCGAAATTCTGTAAAGTCTACAGGAGGATACAATCGCCCTCATCCCACCCTGCCTCTGTGTTTCAACTCCCATCATACCATAATACCACACTATACAACACAATATACACACGTCACATACGTATAAGTAATATACACCCATGCACGCACCGCATATTCACATCACACACACACACCATATCCGACAGCACACATGCACGCACACCCAACACACATCACACGCAGAAAAGGCAGCGTTAAGTGCTTAACTCGCTTGTGAGACCCCGCCTCAAAGAAGCTAATTTTAATTACACTTGCCGGAGGGGGTGGATGGAGGCGGCGGGGCGGGCATGGAGTTGTGTCCTGTGATTCCGCTGGAGAGCAGGGCAATTCAGCAACGAGATCTGTGATCAGGTACGGAGGTCATCCCTCCACTTCCCTCCTGCAGGATCCGGTATGAGAAACAATGATTCACCCACCCCTCTTTACCGCTCATGGAAAAAGAAGACATGAAGACATGATTGGTCGTTGTAGAATTGTCCATAGGGGCATCCTGGACGGCGCGGGGTAGATTCATGCGGGGGCGTAAGGGGTGTGACGGGAAGGAGTATTTTGGGTCAACACGGGAAGAGGCTGGAGGCGTTCAGATCAACCATCACCTGGAGGAATGTTTGATTGTTGGCTGGCGGTGGCACTGATCATCGCGCCCTCTCACTAATAGACACCTACCCACCCATCTCCACCCCGGCCCCGCAGCCCAGATCCATCCTCCCACTTACATCCACCCACCCTCCCCCACCCATTCTCTACTCAATCCGTGTCCATACCACCTGCACCTCAATGCCGCCGTCCTTTGCCCGTCTATTGAGGTGATTTACCGCACACATTTTAATTATGATTATCTCTCCCGTCATGTCCTCCAGGAGAATATCTCTGCTCCTGCTGCTGCTCCGACTTCTCCTCCTCCTCCTTCTCATCCCTTACCCCCAGTGTAGGGTGATGAAAGCACACCCACACCCACACCCACAGCTCCAAGGCCGTGAGACCAGGCTCCTCCTCTTTGTACCCCCTCCTGCCCGCCACTCTCGTGCCGATCACACTTTATGATGTCACATTCAGTAGGGCGCTTTGAGGGTCGCTGCTTGACACAAGTCCTTAAGCCAGACAGCCCTTTACCGAGGCCCTTTCAAGTCGGCGCTCACACAGGCCGGCTCGGGCTATCTCCTGCTTTCTCGCCGCCTCATTGTAAACCAAAGCACGCCTTTTCCCGGAGGCTTCAAAGCGCCCACCCCTCGCCCACCACTACTCCCCACATCACCGCCAAATCTGGAGGCTCGGGCAAAATTAATACTTCTGTAGCGGCGATGATTGTGAATCCTTTCAAAGGAGTAAGGGAGGATATGGAGGGGTGGGGTGTGTCGGAGGGGTGCGGGGAGAGGAGGGGGTTTCTACACGTCCTTTCAACACCCCACCCTGATCCCAACCCTGGAGGTGGGGTGTACTTGGAGGAGTCCCATGGGGGTTGTTCGGGACCCATCCGGGACGTTTCAGGGCGGATAAAAATCCGGCTAGTGGAAGAAATCCTTGAGATCTGGGCAGTGGTTTGTCAAAGTGATCCTCGGACCAGGGAAGAGTGACAGCAACCATGGGTCTGGGCTTTGTCTACTGTACACTAAACATGACTTATACCCCGTTCATCGCACTGCTTAACTCAAGACGTGCCGATCTCATAATGTCATGGGAAGTCCCGCGGAAAGACACTTTTCCCCTGAGGTAACCTTTGGCGTGAGATATATGCGGGATCGACTAGAAAACGCTCTGCGTAGACTTCGTACCATCAACCAACCAACAGCCTGGGTCGTTTTTGACAGATTTTGGTCTTCATGCAAAGAAGACGTGAACAAATTCTGGTTTTCACATCAAAGAAACATAATAGGCATTGTGCTTTACTGTCACCTTAATATTCCGTCCGTTTTATTCAAAAAGTTGTATTTTGTTTGTTGACAGAGCGGGGAAGAAGCCGGTACAGTACAACGCCAGCAGGTCCGGCTCCCTGGACCGCTCCCTTCACCCGATTATGTCGTCCGACTACCTCAACATGCAGGGCCACCAGGTGTTGCCCGCCCAGCCCATGGTGCAGGACCCCTCCATGCCCCTGCTTACGCCACCCAACCCCACCGACCAGCTTGAGGAGGTGAAGCGACGGCTCGAGGACGAGTGCAAGGCCAAGATGATGCGCCCAAGGTTAGTATCGGGTTCTCCACCGATTTTCTAGTTGTAATACATATATTATCACACGCAATAAGTATGGAGGATCTTTTAACAAAAAAAACCTTCAGTGTCGGCAAAAAGTTACATGTGTCCTCGAAGAGGTCTGGTTCAAAGAGGAAACATTTGATATGGGGAATTCATAGACCAAAAAGGAATATGGAAAGGACTGTGGGGATGGGGGGGGGGGGGGGGGGATTGATTCAGTTATAAGAAAGAATGCGAGTATTGCAGGTCTCTGAAGACCAGCTTGGAAGATGAGGTGTTCAATGTAATTTGGTTTGTGGACTTTGAAGGGTAAAGCTGCATTGTGAATAGGGGCGACGGAGAGATGAGAAAAAGAGGGAGGAGGGTGAGTTTATGTTCATGACGGGGTGACGGCACACATTCTCACCATGACGATTGAGTTAGATGTCGAGCGTCTCGCGCCCTGTTGATGAGCACCCCTCTCTGGAGGCCACGGCAGCCAGAAGGCTGCGGTCAGCAGGGTCAAGGTCAAGGACGTTACTCAGTCAGGCTGCCGCTAGGGGGAGAGGGGAGCGAATCATAAGCTGGTGAAAACTAGTGGGTGGCAGCGATGGAGATTGTCACATCCAGCTCTATGTATGAGCTGAGGTGTGCGTGGAGAGAGGGGTAGAGGGAAGGGGTTACCTCGTTAGGGCGATCTCATAAAGGAATATTTCATCGTGTGTGTTTGGGGGTACCTTGTAAGCGGGATCACGTTCTAAGGTAGGGTGGGGGGTACTTCAAAGGGAGGTGCTCCTATCTCTCTCCATTCTATACTTATTTTTATGTATATCTATTTTCCTGTCAGCAATCTTAGTATTGAGATACTTTAGTAGGGTATACCCTATATATTCGCATATGTTCATTTTGTGTAACTTGGCAGTTGTGTATGAATTTTCACGTTGATATTGATTGCTCACTAATGCCCGTATACGTGTTGTTATTACAGTCGATCTTTCAACACGAGTCTGACGAAGGAGAAGCGCAGCATGCCGCCGCCTCTCTACACGGGTATGCCCCGGTCTACCTCCTCAGGCATGAAGCTCATCCCGCCCCCTCAGGCCCTCGACCTGTCCGCCGACTCCGAAACCTCATTTAGGTCAGTCTTTGCTCCAGCCTCTAGTCTCACACCTTCTGATAGATTATTTCGAACTCTTTTTGTTCTATATTTGTGCCCTAACCAATAATTCTCTTGGAGAATTCTCTGACCATTCAGTGCGAACATTACATACGTATGGTTAACGTTAGGGTTAATGGATGTCTCGAAGACAAGTGCATACATTTATCTGTACAGAAGATCTTGAATAAAAAATCTTAAATTGAAGTTTTTGCTATTCATACATGACAAAAAATACATAGTATAATTGTTTATCTCCTGTGCTTCATCTGATTTATTCCTCTTTTCTGTTAACAGTAAAAAGATGGTGCGGCGGCCATCGACATCGGCGCCGACAACGCCAGGCGAGGTGACGGTGGTGGGCTACCAACTTCCGGGTGACGACATCCCATACAGAACGACCATTCCAGGCAGGGCCGTCACGCTCGGCCAGTTCAAGCAGAGCATCACCAAACGAGGCAACTTTAGGTACGTTCACAACTTATTCACTGGCTGCACAGATATCAAATCAGTAATATTTCTCATTTTGCACGCATGTGAACTAAATGTTCTTTTATAATAGTTCATGTTGTGTTCCTATTTGAATTTCTGTATAGGAAAGGAGAATACGTTGGAAATGAGATAAGTCACAATTAAGAGGCCTCTCAGAAAATGATGGCAGTAGTTATGCGATACGATTCAGTCTTTTGTAAGTAACATCAATTAGAAACTAGTTCTTTGCTAGTAAGATGAGGCTCCAGCTCGAGGTTGGGATTAGAGGCAGTATGTATGCAATTAAATCAATACACACTTAAAGTGATTCTAACACCATACATACACACATATATGCAAAGGCAGCAATGGCTAATGGCTAGCATAGCCAAGTGGCCAGCTGTAGAGATGCGCTGGCAGCAGACACACATAACCCACCCACCGCGGCCACCACACACGGCATCCTTGTGATGTGCACCCCTCAGGCCTCACTTCCCTTGCCGCCCTTTGATGCTCTTTTAGTGTCTCCTCTAAGGCTAGATAGAGCTGCTGCTGAAACCCTATCACCAGCAATTGTCTTTGAAAACGACGTGAGTCGCTCAGTGACCCGATTTCCATAGGGGTATAGTCACTGCCCCCATCACAGGGGTAAAGTCACTGCTCCCATGCCTATTAGCGACCGCCGCTTTTTGCTGCATTAATTGACCATAAGGACGCACTGGAGGAGCAACGGGGCCACACTGTATAGCTCAGTGTTGATCTCACCAGAATTCGCGAGAAGTCTCGCCACCGCGAGAGTCCAGCGGCGACCTGCCAGCATGGAATAGCATGGCGGGGGCGGGGCCTTTGAAGTGAGTGACGTCAGTGGGCGGGGTCTTTGATCTCGGCTAAGGAGGCGGGCCGTGGGTCGGCATACCTGGTCCAGGTGAGAGGCGCTCCCGGGAGGCGTGTGACTGATGCGGCGATTACCCATGGCCCTGGCCTTGTGCGAGCGAGTAGATAGTAGCGGTTCGCCCCCCGCCCCAACTCCATCTCTTCATCGCTCATATACTGCTCTTTACCCATGCTCAATTGCCTGTTTGCTCCAGCAGCACTCATGGAAATATATGTATTTTACTCCAGACAGAATGACGCCTCCTTTCAAATGCTATCCAGTAGACTAACTTCCAATGCTGTATAAGAGATACCCTAATGTATTGAGATGCTGGAAGGGGGAAGCTAAACAGATACTAAAGTGTAAGGTTTTCTCTGCTGGTTACTCCCGATGCAGCCCCAGCGTGTCCTATTTTGCTCTCGGCATCTGACGTCATGTTCGTTTTAGTCACGTGATGCGATGCGGTCGGTTGATCTGAGAAACGGGGTTGGTGAGTGGAGATGGATGTAGGTGGGGTATTCTGACTGCCCTCAGCCCTGCACACCCCCTGGTTGCCCGGTATGCACAGGACGTTCTCATTACGTTCTGGCGCCGTCCCAGTTTCTGCTCCAGTGTCGAGCTCCGAATGAGATATAGCATGGTTACGTCCTTGAGACCCAAATTCTCGTCATGGTTTCTACCAGAATGACCGACGGTATGCTTCCAATTTGTATTTAATTATATGATGTCCCTGTGCGTGATGTTACGTATCATAAGTGTGACGAAGTAAATTCTCTATGCCGTGAGATAGTCGTAGAAGAGAGTGGTACCATGGAGGACGGTGGTAGGAGTCGGGGAGGTGGCTCGAGGCTGATGAGAACATGTTATGATACCTGCGGAAATGCGCCGCCAGCACGAGCCACATCAAAGACGGGCCCTCTGATCAAAGGGCGCCCCCACAGGTCACCGCGTGCACTCCGCAACAGTGAGAGCATGCCTGTACTGACCAACGGTCAGACCTCACACACACAAGGATACGCTGGAGAGACTGACCACCGCGACAGGGTTAAAAGTGGTCAGTGTCACCATCCCTCCCACCAATACTTTTAAAGATTAAGACGCCAGGAACCCGCTTAGTCACTACCACCGCTCCAGACGGCACCCCCTTTTCCCCGTCGGTGACCCAGACCTTGACCCCGACCCCGGCGTTTGACCTTGTCTTTTGTAGTTGACCCTCGCAGCCTATGGCTTGACCCGTGCCGCTTTTCGCTTGTCCTGGCGTGTCCTTGGTTATTCAGAGGCCTTTAGCCGGCCACCAGCGGAGGGGCGACCGACACAAAAGGTTGATGGATTCGAAATTGTCGAGCGTTCCTTGGATGGCTCTGACCTCCCGGGTTTTTCAGGAGTGACCTTGAATAAGTGGTGATCACTCTGACCCTGACTGATGGAGGATGGGGATGGGGTGTCACAGGGCGGTTTGTGTGGGGGCCCAGCTTTGCTCCTGAGGTGGTAACAATCTGCTGTGACCGTTAGCTCCAACAATGAGACGGTCACAATTTGCACTTAGTAGGACTGAGGTGGATTAGATACGGATTGACAGCTTAAGGCAAATGAGGGGGGGGGGGGATGGAGGATCACAGGGAGAGAGGTCACGGTGTTCAAGGAAAAGAGTGTCCGGAGGTCATGTTCAGTTGGTTGTGATAGAAGCGACAGGCTGTCCCCTGGTGTGCCCATCCAGTAAGTCCCACCCCTTCTACTCTTAATAAAGCAGCACGGGTAGACTCCCCACCCCTCTTTTCTCTAGGGACTACAGGCCTGTTGTAACACGTTATCTTTGACCCACTTTGTTAAACGTTAGAGGCACATTCTGAACTCCCACTCAGAATCACGGGAACCTCTCTACCACGTTATCCCGGTAGAAGTCCCCTCCATTCACTCATAAAAGATCTGCTTTCCCTGGCTCTCTCTTGCGAATATCCCGAACACGCCCGTGACGAGTGCGTTCAGAAACCTCACACAGAGTGCACTTGAGTGTGTAGGATGGAAGCGGTCGTACCCAGGCCGCCCCCTGCCGTCACCCCCAGCCCTCGCCCTCACCCCTCTCTACCCGGAGATCACACGAGACCCTCCTGTAATAAGCCAAGTCGCTGGTTCCCGGCCCACCAGTGGATCTCCCCTGTGACAGGCTGGTGACACCCTTTGATCATCCTGTGTCCTTCTGGATCCCTTGGATCTCTGATCCTTTGGTGCTTTGATCTTAGGCCGGGGCTTTCCAGTCCCCAAACCCAGCCCTCCTCTGGGACTCCGGCCACCACAGACTACACACAAGGTGCCTTTGACTTTTTTTTTCATGTGGGTTGAGTTTTTTCCTCCTCTTCCCTGGCCTTTTCTTTGCTCTCTCGCTCCTCTCTGTGTTTCGCTTTTATGTTTTCGGAGATTGAGCCGAGGTTGGGGGTGGGGTGGCCCTTTAGACCGGACCTTGCGGCGGCCTCGCCTCCCGCCCAGTGATGGGACGCATGCGCACTGGTGTCTGACCACCTTATTACGATAAACACGACGGTAGCGCCCCCTGCATACCTCATACTGCCATAAGGAGAGAGGTGGATGAGTAAAGAGAAAACTACATACTCAAAGATATCCCTCCTTGTATTCACACTTTCCGTTGTCTGTGGCGGAATTAAGACACCGAAATTCTGTCACAGTGTGAAATGCTGGAGATTGTTGAGTATTTTTGCTGATGCAGACGTGTGAGTAGGGCGTGTGATTGGGGGATAACATTGGATATATTTATAAACTTTTAGGATCAGTATTTCTCTTGTGCCAGGAAGGCAGCTCTGCTTGTTCATTCAGCGACCTATCTCCTCTCACTCCCTCCCTCTACACACCGGAAGTGCCAGCGCTGGTTGCCAGAAAGCTGGTATGAGTTAGTTGGCAGGCGGCCGCGTATCAGTGGTAGATATGTTGTCGGTCACTCTAGCCGCAGTGTAAAGCCGTGAGCAACTCGGAGCCGCTCTCAGGTCGCGCTGAGTGTCAGCACTGCCAGCTCAACCCGTACCCCTAACCCTGAGTGCTCAGCAGCGCCTTATTGTAGCCGCGCTCATAAAGATGAGTATGTGGCTGTGTATGGAGGCGGGTAGAGTCGTTGGTTAGGTGAGTAGCTCGCAGCCTCATGGTATGGCGTCAGCAGTGTTTTACTGCCGTGAGTCATGGTTCGCCCTTATCAGTATACACCCACGTTTTACATGAGCGGCGCTTTGTCTTCATTATAAAGGTAGCCCGGGGAGGAGGGGTGCAGGACAAGCAAAGGGAGCCGTGGTGTAGTGGGTCTTGTGTAACGAAGGGGTGGAAGTAAGTAGTAATAACAAATATCGAAGCTGAACGTCGGGTTGATAAGTGGGGCCAAGGTGAGGCTGGATGAGCTGAGGGCCAATTAACCAGACGCCAAGATGACCTCAGGTCACGTGACCGCCATGGCCCTGTCAGACACGCATCGCTGGTGACCGGCCTGCACAGCCGACCCGGCCAGGTGTGTACAGAGGCGCTCGCCGGGAATCATCGCTAGATGGGTAACGGTCGGTATGGGGCGCTCTGTGGTAGGCAGACAGATGCCCGACAGATGGCGCCCTGGAGGAGACACGTGACGTGGGCCAGGTGTGAAACCGCGTTAACCCTTTTCCTCTGTGTGCCCCAGACATTACTTGTACTTCTTGAAATGTTTGCCCGTTATGTCAATTGATTGACATACATGTGTGATGTTTATACCCTATGGTCATAGAGCGGAATGCCTAATATGCATTGTGATGGATTTCTTAGTACACAGTATATTAACGTTGGTAAAAATGTCAGTACCGAGGTGTGGGTGGTACTGGTTTACTGACTGTGAAGTCACGGTTAGTGGTCGGACTAATTTCCACAGTTGGTAACCTGGTGATCCTTTCTACCACCTCACCCCATCCGCCACTCTTACCCAGCCCCTGTAGCCCCCTCACAACCCCCTCAGCCACTATTATCACGACCAGGTGAGTAGAACCCTACCTGGACTTCACACCTCGCTCACCTCCCGGGAGCGTGCTCCAGGGCAGGCCCAACCTGGATGCAGACAGGCACCAGATGTCTGCCTCACCAGGAGGAGCTGTTCACCTGGATGAGGGTGTATGGCAGAGATGTCTCTTATCCTGATGTATTATTACTACCAGTCAGATTCACTACTTGTGCCTGAGTTGACCACCAACGGAAAGTGGGATCCACAACGCCTTTGGGACTTAAATTGATAACTGTATGGGGTCTGAAATCGTTATGTGAGCTAGATATAGAACAGTGGGTAACCTCCCACCAGACTGTGAGCAGCTCTCGATAAGTTTGTTTCCACCCCTCACACACCGTCAACGTCTCGCATCTTCCGTTTCCTGTCTACTCTATTGAGCAGCTTAGCGCTGGCCGCTTCGGCTCTGAATAATCGAGAGAGCATGTGGCTTGACGACTCGCCCCAACAGCTGCGTCGACCGTTGGTTTAATTTAATACCGGCGATTGGGCGCACGATACCGGACACTACTTCACAGCGCCGCCGGACCCTACACGCCCGCGATGGCCAACCTCCCCGCCTCCCCCCACTAAGTAATGACCACTGGTCCTTCAGTTGAGAGGTTGGGGCCTCTCTATGGGCGATGCGTGTTGAAAGGTTGGGGTCGGGTTGTGTTGGTTTTGGAACCGGTAAACATCTGGTCATGTTACTGGTAGACCTGAGCGGTTGTGGATGCTACATTGATCCACACTTACAGCCGCCATCATACTGCACTAATTATTACCGCTCATATAGGTCCTTCAGCGGACTGAAACGCCAACTAGGGTTCTGGTTATATTGCGGAGAAGCCACAAAGCGTTATCCGTGTGGTTGGGTTGTTTGAGTGTGGTCGGGGTGCGGGTAGATTGGTAACAGACCTGGGTGGCCCAGTGTCACCTGGTGACCTCGGACCTCGCACGGGTTCACGAGCCGCTGTTATATAACGACGTGCGCTGAGGCGGGCGGCGGTATCTACAGAGGCGGGTGGCGGCGGATCAAAGCTACGCATTGATCTCTCATTACACGAGGCGTCAGCTGGGGTCTTCATTAGGCAGCCACCCACACCCGGCTGCCAAGCCATTGCCAGTTTTCCTCAGAAGTGGTAGCTTTTGTAGGTTTTAGAGGCATTGGGAAGGAATATGCACTGTGTTGTAGTGATGGGATTCTCTGTGGTTGCTTTATATCATTTCTAACATTATTTTCCTTTCCCGTAGAAAAATGGGAAAACATGATGATTATATATCAGAAATAACTCATCAACTGTAACTTGTCTACGAAATGTATTCAATTCTTTATTTCATCAATTTTCTTTGACCCGTTTTTGGTTCGAAGTGTTTGGATTGTCTAATTATATCATGGTATTCAATTTGAACGATTGTGTCACTGTGGACAATGAAGATAGCGTGAACTAACGTCGTGGTTGCTCTCTATTTACAGGTATTTCTTCAAAGCCCCAAGCGACGAGTTCGGTTCCGGCGTCATTTACGAGGAGGTGACGGATGACGGCTCCGTCCTGCCCCTCTGGGAAGGCAAAGTCTTCGGCAAGCTGGAAAAGGTCGATTGAAGGTCGCACTAAGGGACAACTAGGTCAAAACTAAAGGACGCGTTCTGGGGTTGATCGTGGAAGTGGTCAGTGCTCAAGGACAGTTATATCGTGGCGATCATGGAACAAAAAATCTAATAGACACTCTGAGCTTCAGTGAGTTCGATAGCCTCCGACCTGCCTTCCTTCCTGTTAGTACAAAATGTGATATTTATAGTGAATTTGTCAAGGGAGGGCAGTGCACTGGAGGCCGGTGTGTTGGTAACTTGAATCTTGAACACTTTGGAGAAGAAGAAAAAGAAGAAGAAAGGGACAGAGATTGGAGACTCTGGTGACGGGATAGCCTTGGTATGAAAAATGACCCTTGCGCTGGTAACTGCGGGGACATAGTGACCTTGCACCACTGCTGCCCAGAACCAGCGCAGGTGCTACGGCCCAGGCACAAACAACCGTAAACACTGAAAACCACGTGATCCTCCAAAACTCCCTCGGCAGTGGCGACCCTGGCGGCCGCCACTCGCAGCACTTCGCCGCGATCCGCCGATAGGGGTCGGACCTCCACGCGCGGTAACAGGAAGTGGTTGCCAAACCGGAACCAGCCACCATCTCCAAGTCAGATGCTTTCCCATAGCGCGCGCCGGAGACAAGCTCAGCATCCGGCCGCCATCGTGGGAAGGTCCAGGGGTTCTGACGTCATCTAATGACGTCACAAAAGGTGCTGCACACACAGTTGGTGGCGCCCTCTATCTGACACTGCTATCCACCAGAGCGAGGTCTTTTTCCTTATTTTTTATCAGACCCTTGTTTCCGCTCTGGGCATGGTGCTCCTGTTGATTCTGTTCTCAAAGATAATTTCAATGGAAATGATGATAAGAAGGAACTGATGATGATGATAATAACTTACAATGTGATGAAGCTGATCGCCGTACATTCATACCGATGGTAAACAGTTGTCTGTGAACGGCACCCACACACACACACGAACAGAACGTGAATACAGATACACAACAGTATTTCTCCTCACCATTCACTCCGCAGTCATTCACTGTCGAGTTTCAGCCATGACAAGAGTCGTTCTTAACATTGAAATATTATACTATGAAATGCACAGAAAGTGGACAAAAAGGTAAACGGCTATTTCTATTTGAGACAGTTCAATGGAGTGGTCGAACCTTTTCTAGTCTTTTTTTCGAAAGAGACAGGTATTTATTTCGTTTCGACTAATTTTCATTAAAAGTAAACGACGGGGATAGATCTAGGTAAATAATAGGTTGAACAGAACAGTCCTCATCTCCGCTGATTTATTACTGTCCTTCGCCTGCTATGTTCTCCCAAGCATGAAGTAACTATTATGGTTGAGGTTTTCTACTATTTTGAATTTAGTTAATTTTCTCATCTCACAAACAAACAAAAACAACTCATTTTTATGTTGACAACATATGACAAACTAAAACATATGTCAGTTTAAAAAAAAATTATGATTCAAAATAGATTGGTAGTTCACCTAAGGCAAAACAATATTTCTAAGAGAATGGTTACTTTAGTTGTGTTTTGTTGACTAAAGGAAGTACGTGTTTTTAAACAATCGTGATACTGGAATTGTTGTTAAGAACTATGTATAGAGTTGATTTTAGCGTATATTCAACGCTGGTTGGTTTTTAGCTGCAGAATGATGTATTTTATTTCTATGATTTTTAACAATTGAAGACTAGCGAGGTTTTACTAAGACCTCAAGCTAGGTCATTACGGTCTGAGAAGAAAGAAATTGTAGATACTTGAAGAAATATTGTCAGTCTGTCATGTTTTTAGATTCTTCTTATTTCTCATATCATCGAGTTTTCTTTATTATTATTGTATCGAGTTGTACATATCGGGTCATTATTTCTTTGTTTGGTCATTCAACATTACCTCGAAATCCCTACTAGCACCATCTGCCCCTCCACCTCTCAGCAGAACAGACCAAAACATGTGGTACAATGTGATTTTACCTAACAAAACGGGGAAATATATGAAGTATACTTATTCAGAAGCAAATCTAAAGGATTCATTCATCTGAGTTTTATTGTACAGTATTGGTCATTTTAAGTTTGAGATTCGCAATAATTATATCATGTACTCTTTCGTCGGTATGTATAACATTCAATTGAAAAGCACTTCAGCTTCATTCTATTTTATATGTTCCAGATACTTTCTAAAACACACGATGTTACCGGGTATTTACAGATATAATTATTACAAAAGAGTATAATATACAGATATCACACAGACAGACGGGGAAACCATGGTCAAAGTTATACAAAGCACATTGAACGTTTTAGTTTATGTACGTTTTGAATATGTCTCGGTGGACTATGAAGTATTGTATGTCATGTTATTTATGTCTGAGCGTTTCCATTGATGATAACCATTTGCTAGGTAACCGCGATGAATGGTTCAGCAGAGTCGCCAGACCCCTATACATCCACCTTATGCCATGTATGTACAGAACCTGTAGGGCATGTTGAGGTGGGGACCGTCTTATCTTATTGTACATAGGTCAAGCTGGGTCACCTGAACGCCCTCACACATTTGTACTGTACTCAGTGGGGTGCAATGGTCAGCAGACTCCACAGTGGTTATAGGTACCACTTCTACAAATACACTAGGCATGAACACAGAAATTATAAAAAATAATATTAATATTAATTAATATGACAACGGTACAGTTCGTGTACGAAATGCCAACCTCAATAAAAGTTTGTATATTATTTTTAATATATATAGTGGTTTGTTGTCTTTCTTCTGAGATTCAGGAATACGAGCATTATGCCTTGTTCCGTATCTCGAGGTACAACCTCCATTGTCCTAGTTGATTCTGTTTAATCCTTGCGGCCTATAGAAGAGCAGAATTGTCCTTTTTATCGTTTGCAGTAAACTGTTATTACATTAGCTATATTCAACTACATTCCAAAAGTTTTGGGAAACCAGAATGCACAACGTTTTCTCACTTAAGTCCCTTGCATGTGTCTTTAACTCAAAAATATATATCATTTTATCTTGGAATACGTAAAAGTTGGTTCTGATTAGTAAAATAAGGAGACATAGTGTGGCCGAATGGAATCTTTTCCGTTTTGTTTTATGTCAAATCCGAAGAACGAGTTGACTATATCGGACCCAAGGGGTAAGGAACAGATGTTACTTCAGACACACTCTATGTCCTATTATCTTATGCCTGGAAATTATCAAAATCGCCGTTTCACTAACTCCCCAACAAATAAAAGTGCACCAAAAGAGCAGACAAAAGAAGTACATATAGTGAAAGCTCCCGGGTGTTAAATATTATATACCCGTGTATATAATTTATATTGCAAGAATTGCGTTTTTTTCTTGATATTTGGAAAAGAAGAAGTGAGGGTACTTAAATGAAATCATATAACGCTAACTAGTCAAAGAAGATTACACGAGGTTGATTAAAAAAAAAAGTAAATTTGAAATAACCACTTTTAAGTAATCAACATTTTTATTGAACCATAAGAGAAGGAGCACTGTACTTAATGCTAATTTGCGTTTGGAATAGTACTACAAAGGTGGATACTCAGTGTGTATTTTTTAAGCAGACAGTACGTAGGTAGGCTTACAGCCTGGTAACGCTTACTAAAGATGCACTCGACCACATGGCAAGTCTCCCGTCATGCAACACGCCCATAAAAATGTCTTTTTGGTCGACTTTGTAACTCTGGTCGTGAAGGGGTCTTAGATCTCTCCACAGTGTGGCCCTCTTTGATCCGGCTTAACGACGCGCCTCAGAGGCCGCCCGCCACCCGCTCCTTCTCCCCGTCCGCATTAGCATCTCTCTTTTTAATTTCAAATGTCTAATTTTCATATGGATTCCCATCCACGTTCATCAACTATTATATGTATACATATGGGGAATATATTTGAAATTGCTAATACTCGAGACTATTCCCTTTTCCGAATAGAGGATATATTCACGAAGGACATGAGTTTCAATTCATAACAGGCTGGGCCCCAAAAATGAAAGGTTTGTTTTGGGTAATATAGAGCCCAAAACCTAGGGGGGGGGGGGGGGGGGGGGTCTTTTTTTTTTAACTATTCCACCAGTCAGCATCAACAGCGGAGTCAACATGAAACAGTCTTAGTTTCTAAATTCTGCCCAAGATTGTCAGGATATGGTCAAATGTAAAGATTGAGAACAAACAATATTGTACACTGTTGGAAACTGGGGGTAGTTCAACAAGTCTTTCAGAAATCTTGCCTACATCTTTTCTGGATGGCCCCAAAACAAGGCCCATATTGACAGTCCATTTTTATTTCATACCTTCGGTTTTCCTTGCGATTCAGTGTGATGGACCCATCATAGTAAGGGACATAAATACCGTCGTTCGGTCGTTCATGTCCCCATAAAACGTGAGCAACGATCGCGTTTCTTCAGTGGGGCCGGGCCTTCGGTACCTCCGGTAGCTGTACCTAGGTACGCCCAGTTACAAGTTCTCTCGCCACAGGGGCACTAGTTCACACATATATCTCTGCATACCTTGCTACTGGGTGTACCAGTCGCAAGGAATTTGGAACGTCCAGTCTCAAGCTAGGTACCGCTAGTCGCAATCCCCCCCGCCGCACAGTGTGAACGGTGCTCTAGCATTCGTGGGTTTCACATTCATTACTGTTATTCATTTTTATACTATTTCTTCAAGAAAGAGTCGTTCCTTTCTGCATTTGAGTCACCAGAATAGTAACAAATATCACATCAGTTAATTAGAAGTCCATAAAACGAGGTCTCTATGAAGCTTTGACCGGATAGCCCACTCCTAACAATAGCAATCCTTCTCATACCATGCCTATGTGGTGTGGGAAGTAAAATAACTCACCTCGGTAAATGTGTAGGGGTGAGATTTCTACCTGAATTCATCACATAGATTCGATCACCACCCTCGTGGTGTAAAGGAACCTGGAGAAAGTCTGGTAAAGACCTACAATGGTTGACTAGACGTTAAATCAACCCCCCCCCCCCCCCCCAAAAAAGTGAACATTATGAGCTGGACAGGCCAAATGACTGTCATATGAGTAGTTATACTCTGTTACTAGTTTAAGATAGCACACCTTCTTCCTCTTTGATGGATCTCTCTACGAGTATACAACTATCTTTTTCTGCCACACAACACACTCAACAAGGACACAAACATTTTGAATAGTCAGATGAACAGTCACCCTTTTCTTACTCTCACCTTGCTCATTCCCCTATGCTTTAAAAAAAAGTCTTTTTGCTACCCGATTACAGTTTGCCTTTACTGCCCAGTCCTGTTATAGAGATGGTTGAGCCTCATCTGTGACATCAAAACCAATAAATGACCTTGTTAATAGGTATCAAACGTTCCCATGTCTGATAGTCATGTTGCAGGAAGACAAGGTTGGAGTCGATGTATGAGACTGCAAGGATCAAAGTGATCATGTACGACCCTACAGCTAAATGGGTACACACCTTTCAGCATTTCTTGAAATTAAATTAAAACCAACAAATAGATTTGTATGATATATCTCGATGTCAAAACAAAAATAAAAACTATGTTGAAATGCCTATATTCTATAGAAACTTACCAGAAATCTGTTATCAATTATTCCTGAGATATCCTATAGCAGATATTGATAGGCAATATGATATTATATGACAGCACAATATTCTCAAAAATGAGATTGGGGCTTTCGAAGATGTCAATATGCATATACAGCCAATCTTCATATATGACTGTTTCAAGGAAGTATTTGATATTTTCAAAAAGTAAAAATCCGGATTTACATTTATATCGAATTCTAATTCGTATACAACAAAGATACCAAGCGCACGAAAACCCTGATTTATAAGATATGGAATACCGATGAAGTCTACCTTGCATAAAAGTATCGTCATGTTGGCAAGAAAAACAAAATACCAATCTCTACTGTATAGATTCTTTCACACAAACAAATATCATGCCAAAAGGAAAGTATTTTTTCGAAGAAATCGGGCCCCAATTTACAAAAAAATCGGCGCCCCGATTTCCTCGAACGAGTTCCAAACACATAAGGAAAGTATTGTCAAAATTAATATGTAATTTCTCTGATGTGACAGATGACATCGACCATTTTTTGCTCGAATATGATAACTCCAAGCTGGAATTTTATTAAAGAATGATTGAAAACGATATGTAATTGCCATCAGGTTTTCATCCGCTTGGGAGCAAAAGGAATGTACCATGTAGCGATCTCCGTTGTATTCTTTACATAACAACCCGCTAAATCTTTATGGATGGTGTAAAGAGTTCAAGAGCTTGCATGCACACGGAAAAGTACATATATTTTATGGAATTAAAAAAATAGAATAGAACCTTGAGATAGAATCTTGGGAAACTGTTATAGGATATAATAATATAAACAGAATCACACCCAACACGCTAGCACAGATCACCATGTAGTACTTGTCCTGTCATTTCTTTTTTTGGTAAAACTTTGTAATCTTCTGACATTTCTACTTGTACAACCATATGGTGTCTAAAAATCTATATTCATCTGGGGAAAAAAACCTTGGCAAGACGATCAACTATAACATAGATATTTCGAAGGGCAGTCATAGGAAATATGTAACTAATGATGAATAAACGGCTTAAAAAGGAAAGTATAAAGGTTTGAGCATTATAGTAACCATCATGTCAGGTCATCTCATTAGTGTATTTGAAACATAAACTGATGTAAGATAATGTGCTTGTCCAGCCCTCTGTGACAATCTGTGATATTACTGGATTGACTTTCACTATATATCCATGCCAATTGTCAGAAATATGGTTGAGACTGTCCCTTTCACTTGATCTATACTCTTATTAGACATTGATTCCAACACCTTTACCTTTTCCAAAGCTGGGAAAGCCGACATTTCAAGTGTAATATGATGGTGAGTGCCTCCATCAGAATATCTGATAAGAATTGTTGGCTGTCCTGCTTTGGAAATCAGCGAACCTGCTTGATAATGCATCATACCTGAAGGGTGTTGATCAATTGCTACAACACCTTGATAGTCCCTGAGTAAATATATCGATAGAAACACCTTTCATATGATTCTGGGATCTTATACCTCAGAAACACCAACGATGTTAGTGAGGCTTTCTGCTCCACGCCATGGTGTGCGGCTATAAGCAATGGTACTAAAAGTTTCTTACCCTCTGAGTGGAAGTTGCCATTTCTAATCCCTCAAAATAAGAGTGAATGACTTATTTGTCCTCTGTGTGAAATTAATAAAAAGATTTACTAAGATTTGAGATTTAAAGTCCACATTTTTCTGTATGTTTTATCTTTGTGCATTCCCCCTCCCCCCGGTCCTGTCTCTACTGAAATCGCGTGTTACAAACTTTGTTGAGGCAAAATATTGTGTTTGTGGGGTTAAGGTTTTGCTAGGATTGTTTTTTTTTGTTTGAAAGAGTGTTTATTTACCTATGGGAGCAGCTCACATACATAGTCTGTGTCTTGCAGCAATATCGTTACCATCAACAAACCACAAGCTTCACAATACTGCCATATTTTGTATCGAATACTTAGACGAAAATATGAATCTAGTTATCATACTTAACTAGAATACATTCAATAACCTGCTCATTGTACAATAACAAAGAGTGACATGACACATATCGGAAATACTTTGGTTTTATGGTTCACAACAGCTTAGATACTCTCTGCAGTATTCAATATTATCAGATACTTATTGTACAAGCCGCTGCTCTTTATGTCGTAATTTTAAGTTTCGTCTTACTGAGACGAAAGTCCCTCGATGACCACAGTCCTTGGAGTTAAACAATGTACTAGTAATAACTGAGTATCAGAAATCATAAAAAAAGTTCTGATTAGTGACAACCAGTTAAGTTACTATTTTGATTCTCCAGCGATCAAGACAGGAATCGTTTGGTTCTCTATGAAATGTTAGATAGATGACCTAATTTAAGTTTCCCTGCTTAACTGTAGTGTCACAGTCCAATAAAGTATTGTTTTGATTTCGATATATCAGTTTCATCACAGTAAAAGGTTGATCTGGCTTATTTCAGATAGTATTTCAAGAGGCCTCGAGTCCGAAACAGATTATTCCACAATCAAGCAAATATATGTAAAACCAGTCATCTTTCATTGTTTTAGTTTTCATTTAATATCCTTGTAATTGGGAATGTATCTGATAATGATATTCAATATCAACTTACTTTCTTCATAAAACTAGGAAAAGACATAAATTATACAAACTTACAACAAATGATGTTCATGTTTATGTTGAATATAGAGCAGCTCACTATGAACTACTTGAAATTACCTCCACCAGCCTTATGTTCTGTTATTGATTCACTGTTGCTTGGAAGAGCATTTTCTGATCAATGAGGTAATCAAGATATGTAACAAAAAACTTTCGGTACAAGGAGAGGTGAGGCCTAGGCCACGTTACTGACTTGGCCAAATATGTGACTGATTCGGTACATTCTTTCACTTCTCACAGCAACTTCTGTAATCAATGCGGCGTTCTCGTGCAGTCCGTATGCGCGGCTATGTAACTAGCCAAAGTATGTAATGCGATGTTATCTGATAGTTGGGAAAGGAGTGGCTTCTCTCAGGGAAGGTTGTGATTGACAGGTGGCTAATGAGAGGTCACCTTATCTCCAGATTGTACCATGGAGATGGGGGCATTGGTGCTGGGGGATAAGCACGGTTTGTTTCAATCTAAAACCGCATCTCGTCATATGTGTTGCTTCCTTGATCCGTTACATTTGGACACTTGAATAAGCTACGTTAGAGGCAACAAGATGGGGATTAGATACATTTGTGAAGAAAATGACACCAACTGACTGTATAAAGGCAGAAGGAGGATTAGCACGGCACTTAGCGGTGGTTAAGGTTAACTTAAGGAGCCCTATAGGAATACACGTGGGCTAACGTGAAAAATGCCTTACTTCTGAAGTTTTTAGAGCCCGCCTAGGCTCCGCGTGGAGAAAACCCACCAGTCGGTGTGTGAGACAGTGCGGGAAGACGCGGACTATTTCCAGAATGAGGTACACCAGATCTACTTACCATTGGAGCAACAACTGGACTGATTAACTTGATAGTAACCCAATATGTGGTTTTTTTTCCTGAATTGGGCAAGCAGTGACAAATAACGTGTGATGGTCGGGTGCCAACGGCCAGTCAACGGTGGATCTGGCTTGTCAAGCGATATAAGCAATGTTTGGTTCAAAGTAAACCAGATTTGACACCGCATCTCCAGATATCTATTGCTTCTTTGACCCGTTACGTCTGAATACTTAATATTGAACATTGCACGAGGATTGGCAGGTGAGCTTATCTGACACAACAGGTTTGTATAAGAAAAAAATCCCTGGAGACTACCTCTTCCACAGTCTCCTGGGGATGCGGATATAGCAAGTAAACAGTGAGAGATTTATTTTTTCCAAGTTTGTATAGATATATTCACATTATAAAGACATTACGGTACGACCAGATAGTTAGGAGGAGTAATAAAGAGGAGTTTCGGACAATCGGGTTGACGACCTCCTCATTAATGGCTGTTCTTGAGATACGGCGTCTTGATGAGTAGTACAAGAAAATAGTGCAAGTACTCAGGCGCGCTTTACAAACCCTGCCTACTTGTTCCGTTTGCCACCGCTACACTACCATGACAATATTACCACCACCTCATGTGCATTGACCCTAAAAGTACGTCGACGACACATGATCTGTGAGGGTGCAGTGGATACCGTGTCTTCAATAGGTTTCACATGTGACTACTGATATAAATACTTTGAGCATCGACTGATTCGGTGGGTGGTGGTGTTATTGAGTAATTTTCACCAAATTAGTCGACCACCATTTCAAATGCCTGGACATTTTCATTCACCGATATTGTGTCGATGGTTCCTGATTGCAGATCGATGCACAATAATCTACCAATGGAAACGGGCTTTATGTCAGCTGAAGCAATGCATATAAATGATGTGGTGTACTACAACTAAAACTAAGTGAATGGCACCGGATTTGAAGCCTTGTACTTGAAGGCACTGTCGTGAACGGCATGCGCTGGATGGTGTTACAGTAGTATCTATTGGTGGGTGGAGGGTGTACATTAGTGGAGGAGGGAGGCTAAGTAGGGTTGGGTGGAGGGTGGGGATTGGTGGTTGGTGGCGCGTGTGTAGTGGTTGGTGGAGGGTCGGTATTGGTTAGTCAAGGGAGGGTTGGGGCGGGTGGAGGGTAGGTAATGGTGGGTGGAAGAGTGCATATTGGTGGGTATCCGGTAGGTGATGATAGGTGGAGGTCGGTAGTGGTGACTGAAGCGGGTATTGGTGGGTGGAGGGTGCGTATTGGTGGTATTGGCAGGTGGAGGGTGGGTATTGGTGGACAGACACATGGAGAAGGGGTGCACAGCGAGTAGGCGGTGCGTGATGGGCAGTAGTCAGTTTAGGGGTGGAGCCATGGTTGGCGGCGGGGTGGTGGAACCCCGCTATGTAATCGCATGGTACTGGAGGAGCCCGGCGGACCATGGAGGGTCGAGGTTAGGTAGCGTAAGACAGGATGTTTCCTGGAGGTGCCGCGAGGCCGCGACACCCGCGCGGTAAACACAGGAGGCCTCCAGCCACCCGGCCCAGTAATCTTCACCCTCTTTTCGCCCCCTCTGTCTCCTTCTCTGCCCGCACCCCACGCGCCCTACCACACCGACGCCCAGCGTGCGTCTCCCGGCCTTGGCGCCGGGCGCCCCGCTCGATGCGACTGGGGCGAGTGGGGCGCGCCCGCCGAGCGGCTATCGCTTTCCCCGCCAGCCCCAATGGTGGCTAATCGTTCACCGCCAGACGCCCCACAAAGGCCCCCTTTGATTTAGACCCTTTGAAGTTCATCCAAGCCGCCGAAGTCAACGCTGCCTAATTAGAAAGGAGAGTGACCCGCCTTTCCTCAGATGGGAATCTCAAACCCCTTGAAGTCGGGCTGGCCCTCGGCGTGGGGGTGTGGGAAGGCTACAGGGTCGCGAGGCGAGATGAGAAGGGGCGTCTGGCCCCTGTGTTCGCCTCCCACCCCTCTCTTCTCTCTCCCTATTCGCCGTACCCCTGATGTACTGACACGGTAGGGCCAACTAAACGCCCTGTGTTGTTTTATGAAAGACTGTGACCACTTCAAAGCAGTGCCACTCAGCTCTGTGGCTGGCGGGAAAAACACGGGCCCGAGTAGTTGTTATTACAGAGGCCAAACACACACATCCAAAAGAAGGCAAAAGAAACGAGGATCAACCCGGCCCTACTTGCCAAACCAGTTACCGCCGTTTTTCACCGGGACAGAGACGCCATTGAAAAGTATTTAATTCTACATTAAACGGAATTATTTATGAAAGGTCGTTTCTTATCAATGTGTGAGAGAGAGATCAAAAATCTTCATTCGAAATTTTGCGCCGTCTCAAAGAAGATCGTTTCCAGGAAATATCAAAGAAACTGCCTTCCCTGGGTGTGTAGACAATACAGTACTGTTTTGGCTGAGAGATCAAGGAAATATCTGATATTGTTCTGATGCTGATTTAAAAACATTTAAAGATCCAACGCTGACAAAGAAATCTGTTTCATTACATTGGATATAAATAGGAATAAGACAAAGCCTTTTTTGTGGTCCTTCTATTAGGTAATGTTATTCATAGATCTTTTTGGAATGACTCAATCAAATCCAGGCAATATCTACTAGTAAGATAACAACTAAGAGGAACTGTGTATGTTAATGGTATTTGACAAGTTCTGGAAGTGTGGTTTGTATTTTTACCCTAAAGTACCCTTTATGATGATTATTATGTAAAAACACCTTATATGGTGCTCACCCTAGGTAGCTCATGGTTTAGAATATGGCTTTAATTCTTCGTCACGTAAAACACAATATTCTTAAAAGACTATGGGATACTTTCTTATTGAGCATTCCTTTCTCATATGTAATAGAATAAATAAAGTCGGACATATTGTCAAAATATAATTCACTGTATATAATAATTGATTAGGGGCCATACGTACGCACTTAGGGGTGGTGGTGATGGTCGAAACGTTGCTTTACTTTTGTGTGATAGCAAACAGCAAGCTGTATGACTATAATATGAGACTGATCTCACTCTTGGCTAAGGATCCTAAAGCCTGCAGCTTGAGTTTCTCCTCGCTGGCTTGAGCTGTATGAACAGAGGCCAGGAAAAGGGAAGGTCTGGCCTAAGTGCAGGCACAGGTCGAGCATTGCATGGCTGGTAAATTCGCTCTGAATGCCGCCCACCCTCAGCAAACACCGGAGAGTTCCACTCCGCAAAGGACCTTTATGACTCCGGAAGAGGCAGGAGGCAACAATGGCCGCCAAATGCCATCTCGCTGCAGGCGGCAAACATTTATAAGAATCCCATCGCGCCATTTTCTCCCAACAAATAGAGATCAGAGGAGCGGCGCGCGCCAAATAATGCAATTTCTGGTGCTGGATGTCATCCCTTCTGGCCACGGGGCCTCTCATTTGGCGGCACGGGCTAATCGCGCGGGAACTCGTGCTCTGACTGAGACGCTGTCGTCTGCTCATTTCGGCGCGAGTGAGCGGTAACTAAGGGGGTCGTTAAGGTAATGTGTTGGCCTCAGTAACTTTGCTTCCTTGTGGTCGTGCCTTTAGATCTGTCGACTGTATCAGTATGTAGGGCTCAGCGCCCGGATAAAACTTTTATGGGGACACAGCTTTGATCTCTGCACAATCTTCTCCTTCGCGAACCGCCCGGGAAAACGAACTTTTTGGGTGGGGATAAAATCATTGAGCTTCACTGCTTCTCTCCAATGTAGCGACGTAATTTTTGTACGTATGTTGAAAGAACATACTAAATCACCCCAAGAAGTGAAACCAGATTGCACTGCACTTTGCTGTTACATATACAGCATTAGGATCTGAGACTTTTACCTCTCTTTATGGGTGTAGATTGTATTGGATTCAACAATAGACACGTCATCTAATGTCAACCCAAGTCTTTCATTCATGTGTAGTTGTAATAACACTTCGTATTCCACCAGAATAATGGGAATAGGTACAGCGAGTCGGAGGTTGGGTGCATATAGACTCGCCCTCGATGGCTTGCACTAGAAGGTCTACATATTTTTCTGAATGGGCCCACGACCAAAGGACATGCACATGGCTATCTCTGCTACCAATTGGTCCGCACTCACCAGCCTGTACCCACATTGCAGAGTGAACTGACCCGCCGCACTGCGGGCGACGGGGTCAACCTACTGATAGATTTATTGTTTCTATTGATGTGTGCTTTGTTCAGGAGTGGTGGAGTGCTTGGGCTCCCGATCAACGCCCAAAGCAACGGCAGAGCCAAATAGCCTTCCAGCCTTAACATGAGAAATGCGCACAGAAAACCCGACTGGTTTCGAACACTTTCCTCAACTATATATGATTCATTACGCAATCTAAGTACATGTAGCTTTGATAGGAAACACTCCATAGAAAAAGCTCATTGGTTCCAATATAGGAACCGATTCCTCATCATGTGCTAGAACCACGAGGGAGAATTAATTTTGAAAGTTTTGCCGATCGTTAAGTGCTGTTATAGGGATGTAACAAAGATTTAACAACCCCTGGAACAGTTGTTCATAAATTTCTAGAACCAAGTGTCTTGACGTTGCTGTCATGACTTGTTTGTGTTTGGTAAGCTAAAAATTTGTTCTGTCAATGAAATGTGCAGCGTCAGAGCCATTTTTAGAATAAAGAAGGTCTTCTAACAGAGAACAGCAAACTGCGTAACAAGTAGCAAATGAACATCCGTCCTTGATGGAACAGCGCCGATACAAAAAAAGCAACACCCATCAACACCAACATTCACACCCATCAGCCCCAACAGCCACCAACAACAATATTTACACTCACCATCCCAATGTTAAACGTTAGGCTAGACCTTAGTTCAGTCCACCTCCACGTCAGACTTATTTATAGATAGAACCGCCGCGGATAGCGGCTGCACCACTGGGTAACAATACCTCATCGGTCCGTAGCAGCTGATTTCGAGGAGAGCTGCGAAAAACCCATATATATATGAGTCTTTGTTTTTTTTAAAAATTCCTTTTTGATAGATTTGATTTTCAATCATATATATGATTTGAATGATGAATTTACCTTGCAATTGAGAGTGACGATTTTAAATCGTTGCTGTAAAAATAAGCTTACGACTTTACTGCATACTATTTGTAAAATGGTGTAGGGCACCGCTAGCCAGGTTAGAAAAGGCAATTGAAGTTCAAAAAGTGACATATGCAGGGTGCTTCTGATTATGTAGAGACAGGCAGGTAGTACAATGCAACGCACTGCATATATAACTGAGCATGACATCGGGACATCAAGTCATGGCACTGCAGTGCAGGATATTGCTGGAGAGATCAATGTCCTACATTGTATAGCACATCTTTGTCCATTGCAAAACAGCAATTTGTAGGGCAGGGATATGAGAATGGAAGTGTAAATTAGGTTAGTACATTGTAGGGTAAGATATTTGAGGGCATCATTGTGCGTGTGCTGCAAAGGCATGCAGTATTCAGGAGCAGGAAAGGGCATATACATACAAAGCAACTCACTGCAAGGTATGGTATGCATCTCATTCCGACGCAAATATTAAGCCTTTATTAGGTCCTGAATTGCAATATCAAATACTCATGGGGGAGACCAGACAGCGTGGAATGTATTAATAGACAGGTATTGAATTAATTTGTTGCTTGTTTTTAGAACCATGGAAATTACATGACATCAATGTACAATCCCTTTCATTTTGCTGTTGATCTGCGGATCTAATTTGTGGTTGAAAGATGAATGATAGATAATGCTGAAATTCGCGAAAGAGAAAAATACCTCTGTATGTCGATCACATCCCAACAATATTGTAAATGCAACTGATTGCAAACTTATCTATAGTGGTTCAAAAGAATGCCTTTATACAACGCTCCCGGCAGGTCCCATGAGCTGTCCATAATCTTTTTCTTTTGATCATGTTTATTAGGGTTCATCAATTTTACATGGTAAAAAAGTCCGGGTTCGGTTTAGCATTCTTCCACCCGGTCCCTCAAATTGTTAAACGACTATTCTTTTACAGTAGCTGGCAGGTGGCCTGTGGATACATAACTGATGACTTAGTTACAGGTCATAATAATGTCATATATACCATCCGTTGTTTACACTTTACATGTGCGTATATATACCGACATATACCATATGGGGGGAAAATGATGAGATGAGATGTAAAGGTCGATAAGGTCAGCACATGGTTTTTCTGTGCTGATGTACATACAATGTATTATCCAGTAATGGTTACCATATTGGTGATCATTTCTCACATTGCAGTAGTACGAGGGTCAAGTATACTACCTCGATATATAGTATTACAGGGTTCTACATCCTTTAGTTGGTATTTTGGTGGTTGCAACACAAGCCACTATGGTGTAAACAGCTATACCATCCTATTTATTTAGTTGCAACGCAAGCTACTATTTACTCATTGGCAGTTGAAACACAAACTACAGGGTTAGTGGTTCGACTTAGGAGGGCTTATTTTGATGGAATAGAATGAGACAAGGGGGTGTGGGGAGGGTGGATGTAGGTAGTTAATTTGTTAAGTATTAGTAATAGTAGCCAGTTGCAGCACAAGCTGGCTATCAAACCATGTAACAATCTGGGTAAGATCGTTCTTGAATTTGTCTTTTTTTGTTATAATCGTATATACTTCCTTTAATCTGTTCCAGGCTATCATGCTACGCATGTAGAACGATTCATTATAAACAGGGTTCTTTAATGGTGGTTGGAGAAGTCTAATTCCTTGTTTCCTTCTTAGAGGCTAGTTACGATTATCAATTTGGTCAGGTTGCTGTGATAGGCTATGGGCGTAGTTTAGTATGTGGATTTCCTGTCATTGGACCAAAGGGAACAACTTAGATTTTTCATGTAACTGTTCTGTATTGAAGGTCGGGTGCGGTTCAAGTTTCACTTTATGTATTATTCTTAATATTTTATTTTGGAGTTTCTGGAATTCCTATTGTATTATCTGGGTGTTATTTTCATAGACAAAGTCGGCATAATCTAAGTATAGGGTAGTATCGTGGTCTTATATATTTGGAGTGCTGTCGCTTGATCTATGAATTTCCGTATTTTAGATAGGGGATAGGTCTTATATTTAACCTTTTGGATGACAATCTTCCTATGATCATTAAACTTCAGTTTAGAGTCAATAATTAGGCCTAAGTATTCAAAGCTATCTACTTCTTCTAGTACTTCATTATTAATTTGTATTTCAGTCGGTATACGATTTCTGCGGTGGTTATAGTTCATCCATTGTGTTTTTTGCTCATTTAGTGTTTAAAGATTGTTACTACACCAGGTAGTTATTTGTGGGATAATGTCTCTTAGTTGTTCATTGGAATCTGTAGTTATGACGGTATCGTCCGCATATAATAACGAGTGACAGTGACTGCCTTCTAGGGTTCTTACTAGGTTATTAATATATACAATAAAGAGAGTAGGTCCAAGTACGGACCCTTGGAGAACCCCGAAGGTTAAAGGGAGGATCTTAGACAACTTACCATTCAAGTTAACTCTTTCTTTACGGTTTTTCAGGTAGCTAGAAAACCAGGAGCAGGTAACATTATTCAAACCTATATCATATAGTTTATACAGTAATATTTTATGGGAAACCGTATAGAATGCTTTTCGAAAATCTAAGAAAATGGATGAGATATCCTTGTCTTGTTGGTTCTCATAAATGATATCACACATAGGGGGTGGGTGGGTAGATTAAACACATTTTCGCAATTCTTTTGTACAAATGGTAGGGAATAACTACTTGAATGTCCTGATCAAGTTAGAATGAATAGAAACCACATAAGACGAAAATACCTTTAGGCATAATGTACGTGAAGGACAAAAGATAATAAGAAATTCAGCAATTTTTCAACAGAGACTACGAAAACAAAAGATTTCTTATCAATTATCAATTATGTGTGGAGGCCAATATACTATTTTGATAAATATTTGTGGCAATGAGGGGATTCTTTACGTGGTCTGACAAGGGCAATTTTTCAGAATGCTGAAGGCCTTTTTGCCCTCTGACCTATGCTGCCTAGGGTCACCCTCGGCGCTGTAGACACAACTACCCACCAACCTGGAAAGGGTTAAAAGAAATCCTAAATGATGAAACAAAGTTCAACGGTATGAGGGTAAATGTCAAATGAAAAACTCAATTACATGCGATGGTGGGCCTAATGGAAACCCAAGGTATCATTAAGAACTATTCAACGTGCCATTGAGCAATTTCCGGAACATGATATAAATGTTTTTGTTTTTATAAACAAATACACACATGTAGAAAGAAGAATGAACAAAGCATTATCAGGATCATGTTACAACATAACTTCTACGGCTCCTATCTAGACTCATAAGGACAAACTACAGATGGGACCTTAGAGGCAGCCAATTTTGCATGTTGTCAGGAGAAATATGGCCATCCATGGTTATAGAGAGGGTTATTTCTCATCTATTCCTTAAGTCAGCATCAACATTGAACACGTATATAATTAGCGTTAAACAGTCTTAGTTACTGAATTCTGTCATTATAGATAATTTTAAACAGGGACACAAGCTTGCCATTATGTTCCAAAACAATTCTTTCTTCAGTCGCGACTTTCATCACTGTGTAAACATTGTAAACACCTTTAAGAAGAAGATGGGCATGTTGAATAACCCATGTTCACAGTAGATGGTCGCAGTGCCAAACTCTAGTGCCAGGGACCGAGTAGGTCGGACCCTAGTCATTTCTGAAAAGTGAAATCTTCCTTACTTTTGATAAATAAAGTGACCCTGATTATTGGTTAGGATGAATCACTCATTAAAACCTGTTGGTGAACACTATGCAAGAATGTCTAATCCGCAGGTGGTATCACATAGTGGTGTTTGTGTTAACTCGATTTATCATATACAATCATTAATGAATCTGATGAAATAAAACAAAATGATGGCCGATTACAATAACTTCATCAGGTGATCTGACATGTGATACTTGATATCATTTATCAATTTTCTATAAATTCTAAATACCATGTCATACCTACATTCTATGAAGGTTACATCTATGTTCATCTATTATTTCCCATTCTATTATTAAAAAAACAATGACTTTCGAGATCTTAGAAAATTATGTTTCAAGGCATCATCTGATCACCTATACGGTAAGGTAATCCATATAGGTGCTACAAATACTATGCTATACTATGATTGGCAGATCACAAGCGAGAAGAGAGCAGACAACCTCCAACAACTTATTGGCAGTAACAAGACTTTGGAGGGATTGGGCTATCAACGCTGCTGTTACAACTGTCAAGAACTGTGGCACTCTGTCTCTGATTCTCTGGTGATGAGCATATACATGTATTGTGGAAATAATACTATATTTTCTTGATTTCAAGACATAGAAGGTTTGTCAATTACACCTGTAGAAGATGAGGAAGACATGGACTTTGCCCTCTGAGGTGCATGTTGTTAGGTTCATGGTCCGCTATCAGTCAAGATACATTTCAGTCTGGTCTAACAATGGCTCTGTGTCCCCGACTGTTGTTAGCCTGGTGCCAGTCTGGATCTGTGTGGTATTTGGCTGAAATCAGTCTGGTCTTACCCTGATCTCAACCTGCTTTCAGTCCGGTCTTGGCCTGGTGTCGTGTTCAATGTCAAGTTTCTGCAATGTCTAAGCCCGCTCTCATTACATGTACATATATTTCATATAGACATGTACATATACACGTATGTGATATACACTCACATGAATATGTAAAGCTAAGTCCAGTTGCAGGACGTCATAGCGTTCCTCGCTCGCCCCCATCGCCCGGACTAAGCAGGGGTAAAACACTATATGCACCGGGTCTGTACCCCCAAACCCTATCCAATCCTCTCACCCCATCCTGATAAGCCCACACCCGCACCCCGCATCCCCCTGGTGGCAACCTCTCCATCCGGGCACCTCTCCATCCGGGGCCGTGGCGGGAATCATATTAAGGGGTCAGGAAGTGTGTAGTCATTGTCTGTGTGATGTCAGATGTTTTCCCCGGGCCCGCGCCCACCGATTGTTGGCCGTGATATAGGGGGCCTTGGAGTGTGAAACGCATGCCGGGAGTACTGAGTCACACCGCGCCCACTGGTGGCCAACGGGGGAGTTACGGCGAGTGTGTGTGTGTGTGTGTGTGTGTGTGTGTGTGTGTGAGGGGGGGGGGGGGTTTGGGGTGATTGGTAGGAGGAGGAGTCGGTTGGGGATGCAGGGTACACAGGGGTGGATGTGAGTACACCTCGGCAAAGAGTCAAAGGTAGTTAGGGAGTCGGCTTGCCGGCCAATCCACACGTGATTCCGCGCCAATTGAACGTCTACATGAAGTGTGAGATCTGGGCCGGGGTCGTTCAGTTACAAAGCATGAGTAGATTTAGTGATACCACAAATCCAACAGCAAGGCTGCAGTTTTATCTAACCCCTAGTATCTTTTCTCCATAGACTCAACATTGAAAAATCGTCGTCAACGCAAGTGAAGTATTGTAATAAAAAACTACTCAATTTGGGATAATGTCCACTGGAGAGACGGGATCGTCGCAAGTCCATACAGAGAAATAAACGTTGAGTGAGGGTCATGAAATTGGCGGCGCTAATCGTACCACCAACGAGTATACTCCTTGGAACCACATCCAATCGCACCAGTGGGGGCAGGCTTCCATGCTAGTGTGATGCTATGAATCCGTCACATCGCACATCTAGTATCATTCATGATATGCGACAGATCCTTCGCACAGGTATGGCATACTTGCTATGATAAGTATAAAAGCCTCTTCTCTTCGAGCTAATGAGTCCACATCACTGGTACATGGTGTGTCCTGCTCTCAATGATCAGCCCATACCAGTATGACAGCACCAGGTCTTAAAAGGTGTAATAACAACACAAGCTGTGAAAACGGCAGGCTGTGGCTGTAGGTGTAAGAATGTGTCTATCTTTTTCTTTTTCCTTTCCTATATGTCATTATCTTTACATAACTTTGTGAATATAAATCATATCTAATGTTTTTACACTATTTATCAGTATATATACCATTGGTATATATTGCGGTCTGGCAATAGCGCTGTGGTGATTATCCTGTTGCACCAGTGTGGCATACCCTTTATCTCACCCCTGGTACAACTTTAGCCATAGGAATATGTTAGAAAAAAAATACGTTGCGTAGTGAATACGAGATGACGTTATAGGCGATTTACAATCAGCAGCCAGGATTTCAGAGAGAAGACAAGGCAAGAGAAGAGATTTAAACATCCCTAACAGTGAAAGGGGTGAGATAAATCCAGAATCACACTCAAATCGTAAAATAAACAATAATCCACTCGTTTGAATGGGCTATAATCGTCACTCGGCTTCGCGTCGATGGCAATTGTGGCCATTCCAAACTCGTGGAGTATTGTGTATTTATACGATTCTCGATGCAGTTCTATATAAATACTTCACTTGAGATTTAATGCAACGAATCCGTCGCAGTTGCGGTAATCAAACATTGGCGTTTAAAAAACGTGCGGCGATTCTGTCTCTCCAGTGGAGCCGAGGCTATAGTCAATTAGTCAGTGATAGGGGAGAGATGGTCATTCATTTTGGTTTGCTACGCAATCCTCATGAGATTACTCCACATCCAAAACCCATGGCATATTTTAGTTGGCTATAGATCTCGATGCAGTTCCTTCACAGTATGGTGTGGAAGCTCTCTCCCCGCAGATATTTCGTGTCACTGGGGTAGTGCTACTAATATCTGTTTTAACCCAGTAACGTCACATAGAAGACAGGAACTAAAACTACATTGGGGCTTCAAAACTGTGAAACAGCCAAAAGATGTGAAAATCAAACAACTGATATATCATGAGTTTGTGAAACCTGTAAGTAGTGTGAATCAAGAGTTGATAAGATTGCCCTTCGAATGAGCATATGGGCCGTGTTGTCAAAAAGAAAATCCACAACACATGAGGTGATTTCCATCAAGGAAAGTAGTGGCAGAGACTATGCCTGATAGGAATAGGTGTATAATGTTTACGGAAGAGAGATACAGGTAGGGTGCAGGATCTATGCCTGGAAAATGGTATGGAACGTATTCATTCTAGATATATTTCAAAACTGTTTTATTGGGCATATAAGTCAGTGGCGGATTTAGAGGAGACGGTGGAGGGGGCGAACTCATAATTTTTGCCCTGGTAAATCTGTTTATATACTCTATAAAGTCACCGAGGCACCCTCCCCAAATAACATCATCCCTATTGTCTCCAAATTGTTTCTCGAAAAGTACAACTTTGATATATGCTTTAGTAGAAAACAAAATGTAAGACATATCATTATGCATAGTATTTAGATTGGATCAAACCAAATTTGTCGACCTGTTTAGATGTTTCCTAAGCCTATGGCGCTTGTCGAGTACATATACATCACCGTAGTTTTGCAATGCTTTGGACCAAAAGACCGTTATTTATCTGTTATCTAACTTCAACTGTAATTGTCAGGTAATTAAAAACAGTCGAACGCTAGAATATAAACAATGGAAAAAAACGAAATACTGTAATGCTCTATTAATCCAATACAGAAATGTAACACACAAAAAAGAAATACATAAACCATCTGCTGATACCTAGAGAACAAAGGCAGGTTGTACTTCTAAGTACATATCTTAATCAGGTTTCGCTCGATCGAGTATGGGAATTATGTAGATTGTGGACGAAATATCTCCATTGATACATCTTTTGACGGCTTTTGTGTGTGAGGCCAATTCCTCTTCATTAGCAATGTTTGTTGGGCTGTTATATCTCCATTCTACTGTAGGATTTCTACAATATTCTCCTGTCTTTGACACCTCATGCACTCTGGTGTCCCGCCCGGAGAACTGGAAACCAAGATTAATCAGCATAGAAATGTCACCACCTCAATTGCTAAGAGGCAATTTCTAAGGGAATACTGTAAACAATGAATCAATAAACATTATCTTAGGACGCCACGGTAAAGGGGCGAATTCCCTGAAGTATACCTGAGACAAGCCTACAACGTTCAGCAACTTAAGTTGGAATGTTTGTTAAAGATTTTATTTTGTTCATTAAACACAATATAATACCCATGTGAATGTACATTCTGTTTATACTGCAATTATACCATTGCATTTCAATGAGACATTGTATTATGGTTCAACCACTACGAATCATTCATATTTCGCAATATTGTCTCTATCAATTAAGTATCTCAATGTAACACCACGCCATAAATCGAGTATCCCCTGTATTGGAAGATCTAAACTTGGATAGAAGTGTTTGTGGTACTAAAAATAAAGGAAGGAAATGTGTTTCGGTAGCAGCAGGGAATGAGCCCAACAACAGGTGAATACCACACACATTACAATACAAGCCCAACTCTTCTATCGATCCCACTGGACCCCGTTGAGAGTAAGGGTACAACAGAGGACATAACTACTAAACCGGAAGTGACATCGCAAATGAGATCCCTAATCCGAGTCTGTGAAGCAGATCATACATGTTCGAAACGTCCTTCCGTGAGATGTGTTGTATGCAATACACCACCATTTAAATTGGTTGTGATGTCACAATCAGCTGATGGTATATGAGCGCCATATGAAGCTCATGTACTGACAAAGATGAGAGTTCCCACTTCATTTAATGTTTCATAACTGTGTCTCCTGAATAAATTGAAATCAAATGTCAATTTAACTTTATAATCTGCTTTAACATAGTCTGAGTGAACCCTGTCGCATGAACAAGGCCTAAGTTTTCAATTGGAGGTGTATTGATAATGGTAACCTATTAAGAAAGTACTCCTTTAGTACTACCAGTCATCTTGAAGTGGGATCATGTAAAAACACGGTTAAAGGGCACATCTCTTATACTTAATAAGTGCTTATCTAGGTACATCTGTGATAACATGAAGACCATATAAGGACTTATAATGCTCTAACAGAGTAAAAATTATTAAAGAAGCATCAAACTAAGCTTCGTATCATTTCATACACAGCTAAGAAGTAACCTATTTCGACTGGATCTCTAATAATTCAAATTTAGATATTCAAATATAAGTCCCACAGTATAATATGGCCCATCAAAAATCCTTACATTATATATTTAAACTTGAATAGGAGATCACAATCCCAGCAATACAACTACATCGGTATTGACTGTGAAAACCATACGGATAACTCAACCTACTTACAGGTACCAGGCATAACAGAGGACCACTTAGATGTATAAATCACATGTACAGATTATAGCACCAGGCAATTGGTGGCCTTTCTAATAAGTAGTCCCCACAAGAGAGATAAGTGCCAATCGCTACCAGCGACACAAATGCTGGGCACCTGAGTGCGCAGGTAGGCTTCGTTTCACAGACTTGGCTGGCGATGAAAAAGAAGCCATCTTCTCATCGAAACAAGTCGAAGAGTCAGTAATGGATAGTGACAGCATGGAGGGCGTCGCCCAGGGACTTTGATAGGCTGTTTTAGAGCTGCTTTGTGAAGTAAACAGACAGAGCTCCTCTATATGGGATAATGAGCGCAGCTACGACTCTTAAAGAGAAGCCACATCAGTCGATGCTACTTAGAACTGCTGTCTTTTGACACAGCTTTTGGCCAGATAATGTTATCAAGAGACTTTAATATCGCGTTCCATCGACAGAACTCTGCGATGCTCTTATTGAAAATTTTGTCATTTCCACAGGTGAGGAGCGTTTCTGCCTCACAGTATATTTAGCGGTCTATATCAAAGGAACGGTCCCTGGAGAAAATGAACCTCTGAAATTCTTTTTTATTCACTTGACACGTTTCCCCGACAATTTTTTTTACGACGCCTGCAATTAATGTGGGGCTCTTCAATACATCAAATATTACCCATAGCAAATGAGTCAGAAAAAGATGTTTCAGAGAAGTTGTTCTAAACTTGTGTAATTAATTTACAATTTCAAAGTTTGAAATTCAATGTCATTCAATAGTTGATATGTTGGAAAGGTCAAATACACATGTAAGAGCACAAATCCATTTATTGAAAGAGTATCACCGCGATGTATGTAGATGTCGCGCCAGGTTAAAACCTAGTACTGATCTTGATCTAATTATCCAATTAAGACAAAATAATCGATAGATCAAAGGGGATTCTAGGGGAGATTTTCTTGGACTAGATAGGCAGTCTATCATCGTCCCTGAACGCCTGAAAGCCAATGCTGCAGTTTCTGTGGCTCATGCAAGCCCTAATTCAATAACCTGTAAACAACTGGGGCGGAATACCTTTTTAGGTCACTTTCCTGACGTCACATCCGCCATGCGCAGAATTCAGGCAGGATGATAGACCAGGATCGCATATCAAATAGTTATGCAAATAATATTCGTTTGATGACGTTTTATTACACAGATAACAAGATGACATTGCGATATTTTACGGAAGGCTTATCAATGCCGATTCCCGGCAAAATGCGCTTTAATCTTGACTCGTGGATTTATTGTTCATTTAGTCCTTTTGATGTTTTCCTCCGCCATCGAAAATAGAGCATTATGTTGCATCGTTCCCTGTTGTGTTGTTTTCCAAAAGCGTCCATGTTTTATGCCAGGAGATGGGTCTTGTTTTTTTATCTCATCAAGTCCCATTCAGAAAGATTACTCCGTTTGAAGTTTTTGATTTGCTTGTTTCGGTAACGTTGGAAACTGGTCTGTTCACTGCCGCGCCCGATGGACATGTGAGACGTAATGTCATGTAAGAAAGACGTCTGCTTTTTCCCGCATTTTTTTTATTTGTTCTTCTCTCTCAGAGATTTAATGTCTCAGTCATCAAAGTCATGTCCAGGATTTCTTTTCTAAGCTTCCGCGTGTTGATTCTCACACAAACCCCGTTGGAGAAAGAAAGTTTTTCTTTAAGCAAAGTTTGAAAAAAATGTCTAAAAATACACTCCATAACCTTCGAGATGTTGATCCCTGTTCCTTATTTAAAGAGCGCTGATAAAATTGAACTCCTCACATATAGTGAGAGAACGAACGCTGCCTCGAATATTACACCTTAACATTAGAACTCTCCCCAGGTATATATGGTCAATGTACAAGTAGTACGATGTAAAGACGTGCTTGGCGATTCCTTAATTAACTCTTCTGGTGACTAATGGCAGAGGATAAAATATATAGTGGAATGATCAATGCTGTTATGTTCCCGGTGACGGCAAGGGACCAGTGAACAGTAAACAGGTAATGATACAACGAATAAACATATTAGGTACCTTTTTTCTTTCGTGAATTGTCTTACAGGATGCAAAGACAACGTTTAAAATTCAACTTCTCTCAACACACATCAGTTCAGTAGGTCCTACTAATTCCTTCTGATAACTTCTCTATGGTATCAAACGAGTATAGAGAACTTTCCGATGGATTTCATTTCTTAATACAAATACCCCTGACTCAATGAGTCAGCATAAAAACAGTTAAACCTTATCCACTATCAGAAGATACGTTATATGCCTCCACATGAGGCCCCACTGCGTGCATCAACAACACGTTAAGGCTTCTGTTTCAAAATCGTGCCATAGATCGTGCTTCGCTGCTCTCCGGCCCGGGTCTATTATTTCACGTCCCGACGACACCCGAACCTGCCCGAGTCTCGGACGCCGGCCTAACGTTACAGCCACGGATCACGGCAGCTCGTCGGTCGTGATGTTCTTTTACGACATCCTATGCAGGTCTTCAACGACATCACGTGACGTGGTTGGGAAGCATATTCGTTGTTGTTGGTCGGTGCCATTTTGGTTTGAGAATTCCAAACTGACATGCTGGTATTTTTCAGTATTGAAAGAGTAATTGCGAAACAGGGAATGACCCCCGAATCATTACTATGAATAATAGACAAAGTAGGAGTCACATTACTGTGTATAACCCATTTATATGAAAGGTGAAAAAACTGAAATGTCATGAACGCCTCACAGCACCCAGTCCCCAAAATACACGACATAAACATAAACTAACTGGACACACACAACATTTATGTTTACTCCTCAAATACATATATAAGTCACTTGTTTATCCCTAGTTCAAGCAAGCATTAACATTTACTATATGAACACACATACAGCATGAATGTGTACTCCCTGAATCAATGCCTAAGGGGTCTGCTCCATCAGGTCTGGAAATTGGTGTGGTGGAGCAGGTCACACGCTCAACAGCGGCAGCCGCACGATGGTGGAACGGCAAACTGAATGAATTATCTTCTGTCAGGTACCTGCAAAATGGCACCATGGAATGGAAACGGGATTGTGCCAAACATGCTTATAAACACCAGCCTAGGTAACCTGCGAACGCTTATTTATCAGGTTTTGGCAGTTCATCACTGGTTCTTTGCCGGTTAATCTCTACGAACTCCTCCTCTGTCCGGGTCCAAACTGTGCCTTCTTCATGCCATATCACCGGTCTGATGGAACACTCGCTTTATATCAGTGGAACAGACCCTCAATCCCTAAATACATAACGTCAATATTTGTGCGAATTCATCCTGTGAGATGGGCCTCCGCCTTCGACTCTTCGCGAGTCCGATAGGGCGGTATCATTCTGACAGAAAAAATTACGTCAATATTTATTCATTTAAACACACACAGTATACACATCTACTCTTTGAGGTGTCACAGCGTCAATGTATAACACGTCAACATCTACTCCCAAAACCAACACTGGTTAAATGTCTACTCCTTGATAAATGTCTACTACAGTATCAATGCCTACTCCCAGACAAATGCAGCCCAAATATATCCCCTCAGACACTGCCTCAGAACACAGTTACACCAACTTCCATTGACACTCACATCATTAGAGTCTACTATCCGAAAATATGCAGGATCTCTTTCCCAAATACACACGATGACGTCTGCTCTACCCCTCTAACATCCACAACACAAACCATGACTCCCTCAAAGATATGGACAATAACTTCGAAAAAGGAGACTGGCATGAACATGCCACAGACAGGATTTCATGCTGTAAGAGTTGAAGAAATAATAATCAACTGTGACCATCAATCGCGTTCAAACGGTTGTCACATGAAATGGCGTCATGGTGGCAGGCTGCCGTCAGACGCTAGTCACAGACCATAGGTGTGCATGGGCGCATGAAACACGCGGGTAAATGAACCGACATTTAACGTAATAAATACCCATTCATTGAACTAGCCCTTGATCCCTACCTGTCTGGCCCAGGACAGACACTTCCGACGCCAGTCAATTCAAGCCTTCCGCGGCTTCGCGCTTGACCAGAAAATGTCGCCAGCGCATGAACAACGGCCATGGACGCTGTCAGGTCTCGTCAACGTGAAGCATTTTTCTTCTTTAGACCCGGGTCGACGTTTTATCGCTCGCTTTCAACTACATGGATCACAGTAGTATTTGGCAAAGACAGCAAAGACCCTATTCGCCTCCTGCTTTTCATCAATGAATTATTCATAATGATTTATTCAACTAGTGGCTATTTGACCTATAAAAGTAAGATGACTATAGATGTAATTATTATGACCCGGGTTTCTGTATGAGGTGTTCTCCCTTGAAAGGTTGCTTCACTTTTTGTTTATCATTTTATTACTATTGTATAGATAAGTACAGGTCTAACAGCAAAAAGGTCTTGTATCCACTGTCATATATAATCGAATGCTTATGGGTACATATATTGGTTCGTACATATATCATTTATACGTATTCAATGTGGAACCCTTATTGCCAAGCAAACAAACATAATGGCAACTACAATTAATACCTCACTCCACCAAAATATTTTAACAAATGTACAGCCACTCTACACATTTTATGTATCAGATTCCGTTATATCCCCTTCATTACATATCAGGATTATATCATATGCATATATAGCGTAGTCTGACACTACTCATTATTGAAAATAAGCTTTTAATGTAGCTTATGGTGAGAATATTAATTCAAAATGGGTAGGCTTTATTTCTTTAGTTATTAAAGTTTCCCATCGCTCCCCCACTCTAAATATGGAAATATAAAAACGAATATGTATATCTAAGTCCCATATGACTCCATTGTCAACGTGAATTCACAATCATCTAATCATCAAAGGTTCCTGTAACAAGGACATTGTTCCTGGCATTAATGCACAGGCTGATAAAACTTCAAACGGGACTGAGATGAGGGAAAAGTCCTGGCGGACCCCTATGGATGGAAACTAGACAAGGAGTGTTTATTCGCCTGTCCACCCTGCGCCATAATAGGGGAACACTAGATAAGAATCGTCTAACAAGTCTATGTGTAGCTGGATACAAATATTGGTGCCAAGACTTCAAAGGCCCCACTGGCCACTAGAGGCGCCACTGTGCTGATTAACCACTTGGTGTGATGGGTGGTGTCATAGATACACTGTGCATTTGACTCGTGTCTGTTTGTTCTGGACTCTTTTGTTTTCATATTTTCATTTTTTTGGTGAAATGGAGCTTCCTTTGTAGTATAACTAATCTGATAACAGATAATAAAGGTAAAAGCCCTGTTAGGGCTTTTTGTCAATACTAATAAACAATGATGTGTTGGGCTGATATATTTACATGGTACAGATGGGGTTCCCCCATAGAGAGTCATCATAGATACATAGTTATCCATTTATGTATTTAATACAGTCATCTGTGAGAACAATCGACCAGTGGGAAGAGCCCTCCACATCACAAAGGACAATTATGTGAGAGTTCTTGATGGTGCTCTCGATGAATTGGCACATCCTACTAGTAAACATCCAAGATAAACATAACGTTGAGAGGTTCTCACGGTATGTTTTTAATCTTTCGATAACCTTGTGATATTAACTAGAAAAATACGCCATTCTACGCCTTCTCCATGTAATATGATTTATGCGAAATATCGGGATCGATAAGGTACGATATTCGCCGAAATTGTACGAAACTCCCAGAACCCATCCGATAAATGTTGTTTGCGGTGGAACACGAGCTTTATACAATCCGTTTTGCTTTCTTATTATCATTGTGATATTTATGTGTTTTATGTTTTCTATTATGTTAATAAAAAGAGCTCTATTATAATTGAATTTTAGTTAAAGATTTGTGTTATTGATGACTTAATCAATTACTTTGTTCACTCCTTGTACCTTTAACAATATATTCTACTTTTGTTTGCTTCTTTTATAACAATGATCACTTGCATTTGATGTGAGCTTATATGCCATTTTACCTCATAAAGCCATTACTGTTAAAACCCATTATCCGAACAAAATAGTTTATAATTAGGAACGGTTGTATAACTGTTGCAGCAGGAACCACTCATTATCAAACCTTATGACAAAGACAATGACGACATTACCATCACGAATTATAATCATCATATGCTGGCAATATAGATAGATCGTTTTCATTGTCAATATCTGTAATGATCCTCGACTTAAGTTTATTATATGCATGTATGCCATCATGAATATGATTGGGAATAAAAGAAGTAATATTTAATCGCAACTTCCAATGACTTACAAATCAGGAGCATCTCTTTTGGGGTTCCAGTGGAGTTACTTTGTTTTCCTGCACAGCATGAAACACAGACACTTATAAATAAAGCCTGCAAGAAAACTTTTCACCGATATACTTACCTTGTTTTCTCTTTCTATTTTCTGTGCGAAATTACTTGCCCAGGTGCCCTCTGTGGGCAATAAACGTGTGCGTAATAACGCCTCCTCGCAACGAGACTCCAGCCAAAGCCGGGATCATCCACAGATCAAAGGGTCGCCGACCACAGCCCCACACATGAAAGGGACAGGATCCATGGCCAGTAACACCCCCAGGGTCAGGGCGTAAGGTGTGCTAACCCGGGATCCGGGCGCACCGTGGAGTAGTGCGCGCTAGTCCTTATCGTATGGTCATGGTCGGGAAGGGTTAGACTTGCTCAAGTCTTTCATTATGAACGTTGATCGAACGATTATGATAAACAAGGATGGAATGCATTCCAATATGTAAGCTCCTCCTAGCAGATCCAAGAATCAACCTGTGTCCAGTGGTTGAGATTGAGTGTAGGGGTAGGAGTAAGGGAAGGGGTGGCGGCAGAGGCAGAGGGGTAGGCACAGGGACTGAGGCAAGTCTAGGGCAGGAGGTGGGTTAGCTCCTAGACCCCAATGGTCGGGTTTAACTGTGGAGGGGTGTGAAGTTGTTAAGGCGTGTTACTTGAATAGAGTCCGAGTAGAAATGTGGCATGTGTTAGTTGGATTATATCTTGGAAGTTCCATGTAATTAGTTGGCCCATGTTCCAATGCAGGTGTGGAGTTATGTGTTGAATTATGTCTTGGAGCGCTTATAGATGTTTGTTAGTTGACTGTTGTATCAGTAGCGTTATGCACATAGATAGTTCGACTCATGTAACTAGGTCTATAAATGGGGCAATGTTTCGGTAGTCTTCTGATTCTGGTCTAAGTAGTACTATTGAGAAAAGTTAGTTGATCCATGTCTCTGTAAGGTTATGTAGTTGCATTAGAAATCTGCAAATTGAACAAACTATCAGTTTAATAGGAGGAGATCTAAGCTCTAAGCGCCGGTCCTACTGATGCGACGCGATGATCGCAAGTCAATAAAAAGTGATAAATAGCCGAAAAGGTCATAAAAATTGAGGCGGTCGTCGCATCGCACATAATCGCACTAATGGAGCCGGGTTTGCTTGCGAGTGTAATGGGTTGCGATGTGACGGATCCGTCGCATCGCATATCTTGAAATATTCAGATGGGCGTGCTAACCTGGGATCCCAGAATGCCTTCTCTAAACAATACCATATAGTCAAGTACTACCATACTTAACAGCCTCCACTCAGGTGGCAGGTCTTGGGAAGTGAGAAAGCTATCAAAACGACAAGCCGTGCATGGCTGTGGGTGTAAATCTTGTAAAGTGTCATGGTACTCTGTTATAACTCATTGCATTAAGAATTATGCAAGTATGTAACAACACGGTGCATCCATAACCCCGATGTATAATTAGTATTATACGTGTACTTATTGCCAACAATGTTGGGACTAATTTGTCGCATACTCGTGGAATTTCTTGAGTTCTAATGAAATAGATTCATCAATGAATCGCGTAAATGGGGCGTCCATGGGACCATAAAACGCGTCGCTCCAGTGGAACCAGGGCTTTCAGTAATTGACCCTTGCCTCTATACGGGTGGATATAGGCCGTAAATAATGTCTTAGTATGGTTATTGAGGTGTATAGGATGACCCATCTCTTAGTGGGTGCAGAGAGGTATAGTAGTTCAATCATGTTCGCTGTTCATGTTAGAGGCTACCGTTTCAGATAATGGTAGTTTATGGATCACAATTTAAGCCAATAGCGATGTGCAGTATGAGACTTGATTGAGGATAAAGCATGTAATTCCGATATCAAAGTTGGTGATTGTCCCCTAGTGACTAACCGATGGTTCAGATGAGGCGATAGCTAGTCACTGGGCAAGATAGGTCTCTGGTTTCTGATACTGTTGTGATACTGTTGAGTTTTTGGTACAGTATGTACATAGTATCTATAAACATGTCGACCAACACCTTTATAAACAAACAAAGCAGGTCAGTATTTTGTAAACACGATACGGCATCATGTCATGCGCACTGACGTCTGGACCGTACAATCGCCAGACCTCCTCGGTCGGAAGAGCTCTCCGACCGCCGACCAAAAAACGCCACAAAAGTGCTCCGGCTTCACCTGGCGTGTTGCAACGGCTTTGATGAGGACGCACCCTGCCGTCGATGCAGTGCTCTATTACGGAGGCCGCTAATATCGAATCTGCCCGGAGATGAAAGAAACTTGCCGAATCAATTATGCATGAAGCGCCGTCTACATTTCCGAAGATGAAAAGGGGGCTCATAAATGTGCCTTTATTGTTTTGAAAGTAAATATTATCGGGAGCGGATCCGGGGTTCCCCCCTCTTTGCTGGCCGGGACTTTGATAGTCGGCGCGCAGAAACCAATTGGTGGCGGCTCCTGCATAGATCGAAGAGAAATTACGGTCAGCTGGTCGGTGGGAGATGTCGTAAAAGCCTTTGATCATGGCGACCCGCGTCGCGCGCCATTTTTAATCATTTCAAGTCCGTCCGATTGTCGTCTGCTTCCGAAAGGGATGCGCGCACGTGGCACACGGAGGCCGTCATGCGCACACGCAGCTAACACTGCTTTTATTTGCTTTTTTTTATTGTTGGTGCAAGTCAGTCTGAAAACCTGTCATAAATTACAGTATTCAATACCAAAAAAAGGTGTACAAAAAGAGTAATGAAAGCAAAAGCAAAAGAAGAGATGACAGTATTTCCACGTAAATATTGTACTTAAAAGACTGGATCATAGAACGGGAAAACATGATTGAATGTCGGGACTGAAAAAGAAAGGCCGTATACTAGATCAAAGGGATGGCCCCTCCCTTTCGTGTGAGATGTATAAAACAATATTAAATAATATAGACGAGCCCTATTGGGACTGACCGGTAGGGGTCCTTGCCGTCGCCTCAGTTGCCCTCGTCGAGGCGTCCACGTGTGGCTATAAACGTGTGGGGCGACGACGACGACATTATAATTGCAAATTGGAGGTTGACAAGGGCCCTTTTCGGCCCTGATAACAGCGCGAGTTGAGTGCGTAAAACAAAGACAGAAGCGACGGAGATCCACCCAATAAGTACATCAAAGCGCCGACGGCGGGTGGAAAATATTAATTTATCGCGCGTGGCGGATATCGGCAAACGGGCAGTGGTATAAAAGTCCTTATATAACCCCGCTGGTTCAAAGGGGGCCCGCTTGGTGGCTCCCGTGTGTCAGATAGACGCGGCCCGGGCGATAATTAAAGCAGTTGTCCGCTGAACCACTTAGAGCAATAGAGTAGATCAATATGCCGCCTGGCGGACAGAAGGAGAGCGCTTGTAATGGCGACTGGGGAATCTTTGGTGGGGGCAATGGCTGAAGGCAAAGAGCCTCCTCAAAATGGGTGTAAATAGCACTGGAGACAGAGGGCGCCAATGTCCTTAAATGCCGCTGGGGGGCTTTTGGTTAGAACCTGCGCGATAATAGGGAACCTTGTGGTTGAGCGTAATCACAGAGGGTTTGGACATCAAGGGAGTTCAGAGTCTGTGTTGCGACTAAGGACATGGGAGAAAGACATAATTTCGACATAAGATATTATTGTTCTTTTGGTCTTTTCCCTTGTTCATTCATAGACCGACTAACCGTCTAAATAAGCCTTCAGATGTTTCATCGTAAAGAAGAAAGAAAGAGACAAATACTAATATCCATAAACTGTACATGAATGATTCATGGTACTCTTTATGAGGTCCACATGTTTTTGATCGTAGTAATTCATAAAACACTATGGGTGTCAAGTGGGAACCTGGAGGAAATGGTAACCAGACCAATCAATCATAATAACAGTAACGGAAATATTCCTCCAGGCAGTAATGTACAATATCCTGCAATAGACCACAATCCAAACCACAGATGGAACCGCTCCAGCCTTCACCCCCCCCCCCCCCCCCACCCAGCTGAACACTATGACTGGTGAGCGTATGTCCTATAAAACGTTCCCTGTGACCCCCACGACGGGGTCAAGGCCGTACCGCACCAGGTCACTTTATATTGCGCGATCATCAAACGGTCGACATGATTTTTGATGTGGCGTCGACATATCGGGGCTGGGCCTAATTACAATTGTATACATGTGTAGCACTCCGCTGAGGCCCCTGGAATGGACATGGGGGCAATAAATGGGCCCCCCTGTGGGGGGTTGACCCGGTTAGGGAGATCAAAGCCGGCCGTTAAATGCGCCCCCCGTGTGAGTAGTCGACCCGGCTAAAAAAAGGGGCTCTGGCCCAGGCACCCGATCTACACCCCGACATTGCATTGCACAGTACTGACCATGATACACACACCACACAAAACAATATTGACCCCCATGATACACACCCTACACGACGCAATACTGATCCCACGATACCCCACACAACACACTATTGACCCCATGATACACACCACAATACTGACTACATAATACATATCCCATGTCGCATATTACTGACCCCATGATACACATCACGCAGCGCAATACTGAATCCATGATACAAACCCAACTTGGCATAGAACTCTTGCACACCACACATCAGAACACTGACCCCATGATACACACCCCTACATTACACAGTACTGACCCCATGATACACACCCCACATAAAACAGTGGGATCGAATCCAGCACAAATTGTTTCTTTTTAGCAAAATCCGATACATGATACCGAAATCCGTAGCAATTAGAATTTATAAACATACTATTCAACCCATATTGGATTATTCAGCTATCTACCAGGACAGCGCTAATAAAATATGGCTGACTAAACTCCAAAGACTACAAAATAGGGCTTTAAGAATATGCCTTCGTGATTTCGGCCGGGTGCACACTGTCAACGCCTTACATCCACAAACTGGGGTTAGAATGTTGCAGCGTCTGCGAGACGAACTTACCTTGACATATATGCGAAAAATTGTATATTGAAGAATTTGGTGAAATTATTGATAATTTTCGAACCGACATTGTAACTGACATTGAAAATAAGCCAAATGAACAACACAGGTAGAATTTTGAGGTCAGATAAGGGGCTCAATTTTAAACTAGAGAGGCCTAGAACAGAATTTTTTAAAAGATCGCCTGGATATCGTGGTAAAAACAACTCTGGAATAAACTGAGTATGGAAGTTAGAATGGCTCAGACTAAGGATACTTTCAAAGCGCGCCTAAAACACCTCAATGTAATATAGTGATTATAATGTGACATTTAGAGTATTGTGCCTGCATGATGGATTACTCAGAGTCCTGTAATTTCTTGATGTAGATATTTAGGGTTAAAGGTTGAATGAAAACTGGTTAAGAGTAATATACCCTGCTCCGAATGAAGCCATATTATGATTACTACTGTTATGGTATAAATCGGTACTGTGATAATTAGACCACTATGTATTATCACTTTATATTCTTCATCTCACATAACATCTCATTATCACCATTCTGTGTTGGTTAAATCCATTTATGGTGGAGGGGCATCACTGTGATGCAAATTATAAGTTAACATTAATACTAAATGACTTATCACGTCCATTAACGGACATATGTAACCATGAACCATCTATGTACATCGACTCCTAGATATTGTAATCGACAGGAGATACAACAAAGGAAGACCATCCTCGTGATGATTTGTGTGTAAAAAAAACCAAAAAAACAACAAAAAACAGTACTGACCCTATGATACACACCCTACATCACACAGCACTGACCCCATGATGCCCCTAAACATTTTTTTAAACATTGTCAGAAAATACAGCTGACCAAATTTGAGATAAATGATAGAAGTCCACACATTTTTCGAACAGTTTATTAAGATAGGTGGGGGGGGGGGGGTTACATCAAAAACGAATAAACAACAGTCAGTTCAGTAATTATATAATCGATCACACGTTGGATTAACTTAGGACTCTTGTAACGACGCCACATATTTTGTCAGGGATGTTGCAGTATTTTTCCATATGATGAATCTTCTGCTACAAATGGTAACATTTCTTATTTATATACAAGATCCGTCCAAGAAAGTCACCTTTCAGAAGGATGAATAGGAACTAAGTAACAGTTTTCAGACTGTGTTTTTGACGTTCACCTAGAGTAATTCTGTTTCCGTTTAACCCGTGATACTATCTCATGGATAGAATATTTGATATCGTTATGTTGGATAAAAATACACCAAAAACAATCATCGTGGTAATGTACTTCGAACAAAGATCTCTTACTCAGGGCAATTCCAATTTAATATCTAGTTGTTGAACGAAGGCGCTGTGAGAAGTATATGGAAGCAGGCTTATGGGACAGGCAAGCATGAATGACGAGCATATTCTTCTCATAATAAGTATACCGTGATTGCAAAAGTTTACGAAAGTCGTGTATGCATCATAGAAAGGTCCACTTCTCTCTCACGTCATTCTATGGAAGTCAGGATACGACATATTTTCTGATAAGTAACAGACAATAGAATGAATAGAATGAACATGAACAACAACTTCGGAGCATTCCGTGAGTACACTATGTAGGAATCTCATGATGTTGTAGTACTCAGCAACTAGTGATACCTTTGAAGTATATTACTCTTTGAAACCGTCCGAAGAGACCAGGAAAAGTGAATTCTATGGTGATTTTTTTTGGGGAAATAACCATTCAGATAAGGAATGTGCATGTAGGGTGCATCTATGTAGAAACAAAAGCCGGTAGGTGGTCTTTGTTCCCATTGTCATAACGTTGGTGAGCATTCTACTCACAAGTTACGTCCTTCTTCTGCTGCATGTTGAAGACTGTCGTCTGCTCTTAAGACACGCAACAATCATTCACGAGAGATCAAACAAACCGCGGACGTGAACATCCGAAACCTTTATGGGGATCCGAACGCCAGGCACAACAAAAGTCTCAGCAGGCTTTACAAGAATGGAACCGTGCCGCTCTCGGCTGCCGTCAATCGGCTGTGGTCGTAAAACGAGCCGCCGTAACGCCTGCAAATATGGCGGCGCCCAATGGAAAGACGAGTGGCGAGATGTAGCGTTGTCTTACGAGATCATTGTATAACCCATGGTCGTCATGCAACGTAAGGACTCCTATACCGACCCGCGCCTGCGCGTGCACGTTGTCGATCAAAGGAAGATAACCTTCCAGCGAGATCTCGTTGCAACGAGACACTCGAGAACCACACGGGTACCAACGAAACATGCATAAGGGAAAGCCTCCGTGCGCCCCGGGACCCAGCTGCGAGTTGCACTTGCTGGAGTTGGTGTGGATGGGAGACGTTGTTCTCGGGTGGTCGGCTTTCCGGCGGGAAACAATTGAGCGAAGCAGACGACTTCCTGGCGGCGTGAGGGAGCAGGCATGCTACCACCTGATCGCCGACTTGAGGCGTGGCTGCCTGCCCTCCGACCACGCTCCAGGCTTCGATTATCACGACTCAAGTTCGCAGTTTTACTGTGCTCACCCGAGACAAAGGTGTACCTAGCAAACACGAACAACTTAAATGCAAATAAATCTTATGCAGTAAGTCACGTCATCGACTGTGTTCTCAATTTTGCTATATTTATGTGCAGCCATATCTCAAGTACACGTGTTATTGAATATTAAACTGCAATGGGCAAATACCACGAATGATCATCTTAACTACAACTACCGTACATTGTATTCGTAAATAGTTGGTGAAACACTGGCAGAATTGAGAGGTATTTTTTGCAACACATATATTCCACAGTATTCTGTGAAGTGAATCCAATTGATATACTCTTTTCCGTTTTAGATAATACCTTTGTATGCAGTCTGTATTAGCCGCGAAAAAATAAATAGGGACACATTTATCAACCAAACCCTTTTTATTTTTTCCCGTTCTTCCATTAGCGTGTTCGGAGGATGAAAACTACATGTACTTGAAAAAAGACCCAGAAACGATGTGAGTAGAAGCACATGCATATTGTGTTTCATTGATCTTCATCTGTTATACAGTTTCCCATATACATCGTCTTAGAGGCCGTCTTTCCCCTGGGCCCAAAGATCCACGTTACTGAACGTCGATCCCAACCACTGTGTGACTCCTACCTCCCGTATCCCGCTTCCACCACACAGCCACCCCCGTGGTGTATCCCTTACACCGGGAGTCTCTCTTTCTCACCACCTTTACTCCTTGACCCCTCCATCTGTCAATCCTACTCGGTAGGAACGCCGATTAAAAGGTGCGGACCCTGGAGTAACCTGATGGTGTGTGCGTTGTGGAGGGGGCCCACCTCTCCCCCGAGGGTGTGTCAGGGGATCAGTCATTCACACCCCAACCTCGCACTCCTTCACACACACACATCAAAGGTGGTGGAGAAGGCATAGGGTGGGTGCCCTGCGAGGAGGACTTGCGTCACTAACCCCTTAGTCCTCCGTTCAGATCCTGCAGGGCAGCAGTGGCCGACGTTTCGGGTCTTACAATGGCGTTTTTGTCGTTGCCATTACAAAGGATATTGACTGGATCGCGGTAAGGAGCTGGCTGGATGTACGCAGTTTAACCCCCCCCCTCCCCCACCCCCAAATACAACTAGGCTGAGGGTGAAATGCGGATATACTACAACCGTAGTATTAGGGACATTTTTCTTTATGAACTAGAAAATTAAAGAATAGGCTATAACCGTTTACTGTTATACTTAATCATTTATTTTATATATCCGGCATCATTCGATTTTCTAGGCAATGGAAATGACATTTAATGATAGCCATTTTGCAGATGGGTTGCAGTTATGGTGAGCAAAAGAAACTGCCACAAGGCTGAAACTTTTCTGTTATTTACATGCAACAGATCTGTGTAGGGAAACTGTATCTCAGTTACTATCTGAATTTGAAAAAAGCGTAAAAGAAGAATTCGTTTTTATCATAAGCCATCTTATAATTTATCGATACTTAAGCCCTGGACACACTGCTCTGACCCGATCATCGCAATTGAAATAATAATGTTGCAACTGAGGGCAAGAAACTACCGCCAATAAGTACAGTAAATATGTGACACAATCGAGTTGCATGCAGTGTGGCTGGGGTCTCGGCATATTCAACCATTTTCCAAAACAATAGAACTTCCCCGGGAGAGGGAGTCGAACCATATGCATATCAATGCATGAAGTATATCTGAGTACTGGTGTCATTCACACTACAAAACCATGCGTATCGCATGCTCACTGCTAAAGTGGTTCTCACGAAGGGACAAATGTACCTGAGACTGGTATACTTCACACCTTTTCACCAGTCGCCGACGACATGTATTTCCAAAGTTTCCCATGCAGAAAGAAAAGTGTACATAGATGAACATTATATTGAGAAGGTAAGGGAAGTAGAACCAATCTACACAAAATCGTTAACGCGAGATACATGATTGATGAAATATGCAAACAAGTGTAATACATGTATACGGAAACTGGCTTACCGTCTCTGTACGTAAAAAAATACTTGCTAAAATTACTGATCAGATACATCCCTCTGCCGAAGACAGTAAGCCAGTTTCCGTACCATTATATACCTATATAAGGCAAGATTTTACCTAGTCACGTGATCACATACCCAGTAGGTCGGTGGAAAGAGGGAAATTGTAAGGCCTGGCGTCCACATACTACGATAGGAATTTAGACCTACCGATATGGCGCCGATACAAAAAGCAAATATCGGAGACCTACCGGGAAGGTGCAAAATCGTAGACATACGTCTAGACATGCCAATTCACCACGCATCGTGGTGGGCTCTCCTGTGTAAAAAGGTGATCGTGGTTCCGATATGCCCCACGATATTACCAGTGCTAAAGTGCATATCTTGAGGTGGTATCTTCATTTTTAGATATATGATACACTATAATTCAGGAAATATCGCATCAATAATGTTTCCCACGGTACATAGAATAAAAATGTATATTTTTTCAGGCACTAAAAGCTTTGTTCCAAGTCAATCTAAGGAAATATCGATTTGGGACACTTAAACCTAATCAAATTTGCAGGGCATACGGGCATATAAATTGTCCATCTAATTCCAAAATTTCATAATTTTCTGCGATGCTTCCGATTAGCCACCGCAATTTCAACATGTTGAAATGTCGTAGACACCCTACGATACACGTTTTTCGTTGGTACCAAATCGTAGACCCCCATTTTGTATCGGTGCGTAATCGCAGAGACGTGGTCAATTGCCCCGATATTAGGTTACCTTCCAACGCGATTTTGATTTTGTATCGGGAGGTGCATCGTAGACTATATCGGAGCCATATCGTAGTAGGTGGACGCCGGGCCTTATAGGGAATTGCGCACTTATGGAGCGACAGATACGTATGAGAGAAACAACACTGTGTAATCCTACCTGTCTTTGTGTTTCAGCTAGGCTTCGGGTCTGATTCCACAGAGAACTATAACATTATGTCCACGCCTTTGATGTCTTATTTAGTATTTGAGATCCGTTAATTGTCTAATTGTTCGTTCATTAAAGAGACTTTCAATGCTTGCTGATCAGAGAAAAGTTTAACGGCATCGTGAAAAAAAGACTTTAATGGCAGTGGTGCCAGCGGGAATTGTAGTACAGGAGTGAGGCACCTATATGAACCTGAGTTCTCGTGTTTTCATAAATAACTACTGAATGACAGTCTTACCTAGTTACTTATATAATGTACGTAGTTCAAATGTATGAATACATTTTGTGTGACACATACATTTTTGTTTCTCGGTAAACTTATTTGAATAGACATAGAATTACCTATGTCTGCATATGGTAATGGGATATATTTCCAAACTTACATGGATAAATTCGCATAATTTCTAAATCGCCTAACTAGATCACAATAGTGATTAGTTTTGCGTTTTAGTATAGAACTATGGTGAAATGTCAAGGACGGGTTTGAAGGATATTAAACCTGATACTGGATATCGATTCATAGATTATTCTAAAATTTAGTCATATAACTTCGCAAAATTGGTAATTATCATATATAACTTTGTAAAATTTGTAAATGAATCTAAAGCAGGTATTAACGTTAGAGAAAAAAGGAAAATCTCAGCATGATATATGCCAAATCAAGATGAAAGAGAAACACACTTCTGAGGCTAATTTACTAGAGAGGTAGACTAAAAGGCATACGTTCGGTCCCAAATATAGATCGTCGAGCAACAAAGGTCTTGTAATGTAGATACAGGAAGCGATAATTCGAGATGAAACACAAGCATTGTGGACACTTTGCCGGCCGTAGCCCGGAGAAAATTAATAAAACAGGAAGGCATCAGATGGTCTTTTATGTATTCCTAATAAAGCACCAAACAAGGCGAATTCTTTGAAGTGAAAAGTGCTTTTAATTCCAGGCAATGCTTTATCCCGCATGTAGCCGCCGGCGTTCCTTTCTAGGCAATACCTTACCTCTAATTAACGACTTCGGAACGGATCATGGGATCTCTGAAAAAAAGATCTCCAAGAAGTAGATTAGAGACGACATTATAACTTGGTTTTTGTCAGATCCATATTCACAGCCAGTGGATATTTAGAATGTGAAACTGTAGTCATCCCGGAAGCGCTTGAAATTCTGACTTTTGTGCATTTGTCGCCAGGCAATAGAAGCAGACGACTTTCGTCATATTTCACGCACTTTTTTATTTTTCTTCTTGCAAGCGACAACGCGCCAATGTAGCGCGCATAAAACAGCATTGATTGAAGTCTCGCAGAAAGAGAGGGAAAAGGGCGGTTGGATGAAGGGGATGGAGGGGCTATAGAAGGGATTAAAAAAGGGAGACTCTCTGAGATCTGAGGGGATATTTCCTCTCCAAATCTGCTCTTTTCTAGAGATAGGATTCAGGGACTTCAATCGGAGGAGTGTCGACAAAATGCCTATTAATTGTCTTTGATGGCGGTTTTTAGCAAAGCACGTCTCGCATTGTGAGTTGCAGGGGTGGCAAAATTGACAATCGAGATTGTTTGGGACCGTCGCGGGGGCCTGCAGTCTCTGTGGGATTAATTACCTCCAGTTTCACCCGGATAACAATGAAGACGAAAAATTCATTAATCATTCTACTCCTAATTAGAAAGGTAATATGCATGACAATTACGGCTTCAATCGATGTCGAGCCCGTCCATTTTTGTCCCCCGGATTCGTCCCCTTAATAGGAATTATAGCGGACTGTTGGTACAATGGGTGGTATATGGAGAAGTTACTCAGAGAGAAAGAACTCCTTTTGATGCAGTTTTGGTCGATTGAATAGCACTTAGATTCTCTCACGTTCGGCGTGACTTACTGCGAGACAGAATATGGCGGCCAAGAAGTGAGATGATTAAATCAAACAAGTGTTTTTAGCTTGGCTTCTGATGCATCTCCAATTCTTTTGATCTTGAAAGAGAATTAAATGAGGAACTTTCCTTATCATTTGAGAGTCCTATATGTTCTTTTAACTCCCTTCATATTAAGATTTGAGCCCAGTACAATATAAAATGAACTGTACAAGGCCCTGAGCAATGTTCCTATGCTGATCTCCATGAGAACTATAATGGACTTCTGTGAGGAAAAGATTGTCTTGCCATTTTCCTGCTAACGCAACCCTTATCAGCATTATCAGAGCAGTAAAACACTTATTACACATGTGCGTTGGGTATAAATTTTTTTATTTTTGAAAAAATCTTTCTTTTCCTGTTGAAACATCTTTTTTTTGCAAAAGTGTTTCCTGTGTTGGAAAAAAAAACAAACCCACGAGACCCTAAAATTCACCGCAGAAAAATCTCGGTACGAAATCGACATGGTCAAAATCGACAGAGACAAGCAGGGGCTATACACGGACCTGTACACCAGACAAACCGATGCTAACACTTAAACTACGACTCGGCGCATCCCCCAGCAAAAAAAAAAGAGGCCTACCGTAATCCCAGTTCCTGAGACTGAAACGAATCTACAACAAAAATGAAGGCTATGAACAACAAATGGGATACCCCATGACACTGTTACAAAAATGCAAAGAGAAGGTGGACCAACAAGACAGAGGGAGATACTCGAAAAACGAGAGCCAAAATACCAAGAAAAGCCAATGGAAGACAAAGTCTACCTGATAGTCACTAAGAGACCGAACTACAACTAACTTAGAAGATTGTAGAGGAGAACTGGGACCTACTGGGCAGGTCAACAACCACCAAAACGAACCATAGAAAAAATTATAGCAAAAGGATACAAATGACCCAAACACCTAAAAGACTATTCGGTAAGGGCAAGAGCAAATTTCAAAGAAAAAAAACGACAAAAAAGAAAGAAAAAGAATTAAAATAACAAACGAAGAAAACCCCCAAAATACTACAAGTATTGGAATAGATGGAACGTATCAGCAACGATAACCTTCAAAGACATGAGAAACAGCCACCAAACCAAATGGAACTTCACATGCAACAGCTGCAACATAATCTACCACCCAGAGTTCAAAAGATGCAACATACAATAAGTAGGGCAAGCAAAGAGGAAAATAAAAGATAGAATCAGAGAACAACTAAACTGTATAAGAAAACAACAAGATAAATGATGAACCACGACATTATAATCAACTAGACCACACGGGTAGATATGGTGTCACGGTATATATACTAGACTTCATCTATTCAAATCCCGAATGCAAAGAGGCAAACAGACTAGACTAGATTGAATTCAACTGTATTCACAAACTCTGAACACAGACCCCACAGGGCCTCAACACTTTAGACAACCGGTATGGATAACAAATCTACTCTCAATCTACTCTAAATAAATGCCATGTCAAAAAAGGAAATGCCCAACCGAGAAAACGCTTTTGCAAAATATGTCATTCTAACAGGAAAAGAACAAAATTGTATGCAGAGACGGGTAAGTTTGCATGGCTACAACTGGAGAGAAACCAAGGAACAAAACAGGGGCAACCTAATCCTTTTCAAAATGAGCCAGTGAGGGGAGACCACTAGCCACACACAACAGTTCTATCACACCACGCCTGGCGAGACCTGAATGAGGTCGAAACTATTTTCATGGAAGGCGACACTTCCAAGTTAACGAATGAAAATTCATTAACCTTGGTAAAAGAAAGAAAAATCCCAGGAAAATTACAAAAAAATACAAAAATTGTCACTCCGAGTGTATCATAATGACACAAGGAAACAATCTCAAAAACACAAGGAGAGGAGCAAACACAAAAGTGTGACACATTTCAGGAATATGATGAATAACACACTATGAAATAGACCCCACCCTAAAGTGGGAATACACCTGACATACAGAAAGTGCACATCAAATCAAAATCGACCTCACAGATCTATGGGGAAATAAAGTTTATAAACCAATGAGAAGCCTCCTACTAGGGTTAGGAATTCCAGGCGTGATAATGCGCAAGTACTAAGCGATTTCTCTCTAGAGGTGATTGTGTCGTGATTGGAAACCATAATAAACGTCTTTATTGTCTTAGTGTATAATTACTCATTGAAGGGACGTAAGAAGGCATTCCGTTATCATCTCACCAATTATAGATCACTGGAATCATAAAACATTTATAAACAAAAACAAAATCCCTGGTTCTAAAGTTTCATTTCAATCTTTACTCTCATTCGCGGTTTCGTGAACATGTGATTTAAGACAAGACCACTTCTCCTGCAAAAGAAGTAATTCTATTCATCCATTTCCTGCCTGGAATCTTAAGAACACCCGCTGCTGCCCAGCACACAGTCACCGTCCCATAACTCGTGGATCACTCTACCTTTCTGACAGTTTTCCCACAATGTTACGACCACCCGTCCTCATTCTCAACAGTACAAACTTTCCACTCTGGCGCGCTCTCTCAGTACCTCTCTCACAGGTGTTATGACTCACATATTTCTATGGCACCTCCTTCTATACTACATCCAATTTTCTGGCAGATGTACAATGCTACCTCCCACGTCTGCATGTCTATGCCTGGAGTTTTCACCTTTGCAGCATATATTCCTTCATATACCTAACTTAAGTCATATTGCCTTATCAATTTTTTCTCTCCCTTCTTATCAACATGTCCTATAGATTTTATTTTGTCCATGTACCCCGCTCTTTAATCTACCGCCCTCACCTTTTTTTCTGATCTCCTGTCCCCATTTCCACCGTCCTCCCACCCTCATTGTATACCTTCCCTGCCCTCTTCGCTATCGGCAAACTTTCGATGGCGGTTTCCCTTAACCCTGGCTGACCCTGAACCCCGGTCGCCGACCAGGTGTTCAAAGAAGGCCGACGGCAAAGGTGAGAAGACAGTTACTCATCAACATCGACTGGCGGGGACTTCAAAGCCTGCATGGGACAGGTGCGAGCGAGAGTGGGCCCATGGATTTCCACTGTGGAGGGGGTGATGGGGGCGTGGGGCTCTACTATGGTGGTAGGAGGAAGGGGAGCAGAGGCCAACCAGGGGCGGTGAGAAATCAAACACTCAAGACCCGTTACTCCACATGACGCAGACAACATTTTTCCCGCCAAAAGAAGTCACATTATACCGAAACTGCAGGTTGCATCATATCCCACCAAATGAAATGGTTCGGTACAAAAATAGTTGCCCTAATAGTCGGAATAGATATTCGAATAACTTCTTAGTGATTATTCACTTCTTTTTTTCTAATGACCTTTATTAGGACATTTTTTGTATAACAAACTCCCAACTTGGCAAAATCGCCGGTCTTCCGTCCGGGCCCTCTAGGACCTATATAAAATGAAAGTGTGAATACATAAACATAAAAAAAAACTTTAATTGAAAACATCATAACTATAAATGTTATGGTATTCGTGGATTCAATGTAAGTTCAAGGGGTTGCTGTCGAGGCCCATTTTGAACTTAAATGATATATAGGATAAACGTGTGCATGAAGGTATTTCTCGCTCTATCTCGAATCCTGCACGTAATTGCATACCTTCATGACAACGTGCTAGACTGGCCATAAAATTGACAAATTGCTGTTTAAAAAAGCCACGGACGAGGATAATCGAGTAGAAAAAAGCCCACTGCCTGTCCGTGACATCGTGGTATTAGTAAGTATAAGAACGGTATGATGTAATGGTTTGAGACTGTCCAAGCGGATTCCCTGCCTCCACAGCCAGCCTGGAGTCACGCACTCTCCGCCCGGCTGTAAGCCCACATGAAAGCAACCCTGTCCTCTAAACCCCCACACACTCACTTAGGACCGATTACTATGATGAAAATCGCTTTAATTCATGTCATTAACGCGCTTTGTAACCGATAATTCCTAACTGTAAAGTGATATTAATCTCGAAACCGCGGCGCATCGTGTTTTGCTTCCAGGCTATTCTTGAGGAAACCCCCTCCTCTCCCCTGCGTTCGCTCTTAACTTCAAAGGAGTTGGCGGGTGAGGGGATGAGGGTAGGGGGCGAGGTAGATGTCTGGTAGTATTAATGTGATACATAATTCATAACTGTACTTAGTCTATGTTGCACTACTGATTCTGGACAATCTCAGAGACGCAGGAGACCATCACGTCAACAACATTACAAGCAGACGACTTCGGCGCGTCACGGACGCAGCGTTCCCAATGGCGCGAAACCGCGCGGAGACTGACCTCGTTGACCCTGGCCGGTCTCTCATCTTGTGAAGGCATGAAAAGGACACAAACTACCAGTGTCTCTTCAATAGGTGTAATTTTCTGAGGTTAGCATGTTCGGATATTCGTGTGAAAGTTTTCAGGCGGTCTTCCAATGGTTCGTGTAATCAATACTTGAAATGTCTTTCAAGTTGAACCCAAAGTCACAAAAGGAGCTCCCCGCATACGTGAAAGGGAGAGATGAGAGAGGAATGTCATGAAAGGGTGCCATTAGTTCTCTCTATAGTCGACGTAAGGATTCATTTCGGCCACGATTTCCATGAATTGTAAAAACAATATGGTTTACATATCAGACGCTCCAGTTGCATGTTCAGGAAAAAGAAGCGGATGCGACCTGTAGCAAATACCGAATAATCTATTATTAACTCTCCAAGGCACAATCACACAATCGCTGTAATCCCTACTCTTATTTGACAATAAACGATTAAATCTATATATAATGTGGTTGACAACTATATCGTTTGACACAGACCCATAGAAACCCGTGATGCTGCAATTTAAGTGTCGAAAGCAGTTTAGATATATCATATATTTCGCAAATAGGATATTTGCCCCACGGAAAGGATCCCTCGTATACCATGGTCGTTTTCTTCTCTGGGTTTACTGAGCTATTAGCTGGTACAAATCAAATGATTGGTTAAGAAATAATTACCGAAACGATTCGATGTATAACTAAAGACTAAATCTAACATACTATAGGTCGCAGCTGTAGTCGTGAACTTGATTTACCTTTATTCAGACGACTTCATGGTTTATAAGTTTGAATGAGGTACTTATAGTGCTTGAATATCATATTTTAAAGCTACATCTGTATACTTCACAAATATATAAAGATCAACCTCTTCAACATATTTTGGAGGAAAATACATTATTTATTGTCATCTATAGCACCTACAGATCTGTGTATGTCAGCCTACATATAAATAGGTGTATTATTTTTATCATCATGGATTAGAGGGAAATATTAAAGAGATACATGGCCTTAGGTGTTGCCAGCATGAAGAAATGATATTATATACCTTTCTGTGATGCTACTGCATATAGAAGCAGTCAACACTAAAAATGACCACCCTATATTGTGTCAGTGTACAAGACGACAGGTCTGCGAATGGAATAATGATGTTTACATACACAATAATGACTGGGTTTGTGTACGAGTGGCCGTAATCTCCGAGCGATCAGAGAGGATATTACGTCGTCAACTACAAGGAGATCACGGTCACTTGTGTAAAAAAAACAGTCGTTATTGTATTTATTACCCACCTACAGGATTAATAACAAATCTATTGCAATAGAAATGTTTCTGTAAGGCATTTAGTTCCAGACACCAGAGTACTGTCAAGCATGGCAGTAATTTGGTGTAGACCTACGCCAATAATAAACTACGCCATTTCCCCATGATTTTAGCATGCAAAGCATGTTATGACAGTGATTTCCGATGGTAAATGAGATTATTATGACTGATTATGAATATCTAATATCGAATGAACATTCAAGAAACTTATTTTAAAGTACATGATAATTTGACCTCGTTATGGATGGAACTTTTCCCCGGAATCTCCTGGTAGCTTATTCCAGTTGCGCTATACATTTCCTATGGAAAATTATACATTACTACCAAAAAAGAAATTCAGACAATGTTAACTGTGATAATTGACCAAACTTCAAACTCTGTTGTAGAGAAGGAAAAACTGAATAAATATATGTTTATATTAAAGAACAATATCAATCCTGTTATGTGAAGTTGATTATTCTGACAAAAACCTATCTTCTAAGTTTAAGTTAGTGTACTTACAAAACTCCCTTTTATGTCAGCCTACGAAACGTCTGTCAGTCTACGAAACGGCCAGATATACATGTTAAAACAGTCAATATATCAGGATGTTTAAGTTGTTTTTGCCAAAAATTATCAAATGCTAAAGGAAATGGTCGAGCAGAAGGGATAAGCCTCATTTATGGTACAGTCTGTAGATTACAAACATAAACAGGTGGACAACAGAACACATTGATGTTGTGTAATTCTGCCGTATTCCCTGCTCCTTTTCATCAAGCCCCAACATCCAAATATATTCCCTACTTTTATCATGAATCTGCGTACAAACCCCTATCTATTACCTATTTTCAAACCCGCCTGTTCCCTCAATATTCATGGTGTGAGTCATTCCTGTCCCACTCCCTTTACCTACGCGTGTACTTCCAAATCTTCCTGTCCCCAATCTATACATGCTGTCAGTTATTCCTATCTCTTCTCTACGTGCCAATACAGTCTCCTGTCCATCTTGACCTCTACCATTGTACCTGTACGAGGTAATCGTGAAGAATACAACAGGGCGCCTCCTTTACAATGCCCATATGAGAACAATACATACCCAGGCACGAGACAAGCCTAGGGGTGAGGAGGGAGGGAATTTCGGGTTGTTTGAGTGGGGCAGGTCACGCGTGAAGAAGGCAAAGGTCGTGATAAAAGAATGACGAGCTGGCTCTGTGATCACAAAATGGTTACTGTCTCCAACACACAGCAATCTCTGAAAGTTGGGTGACCGGGGAATGAGGTGGGGGGGGGGGGGGGGTACAGGTAGGTATGGCGGGGACACCAGACAATGCACAGGCATGGAGCCTTGTCAAATTACCGCAGGGTTATGCCCAGGTGATGAGAGCTCCAAACACTTTGATCATTCACATAAAGGCAACTTTGTACCCTTTTATCATCATCGTTGGACTATTGTCCGTGGTTTCTTTACACTACTCCTTCTTTATTTTACCTGTGAATAATTGTAGCTTGCCCATTGACATATTTGTAGAAGCATGTACTGAATATTAGATGCTATGGTTATTAGTAGGATCATGTCATTTGCATCTTCTTACAATCTGTGTAATTCATATGCACCTAATTGTATATTAGATATGGTGTAACATATGAAATGGATAGATATATGTTCATGTGTAAATTCGTCTTGAGTTGAATGAAACCCTGTGTAACATTAACCTACACAAAACGACAAAGAAATGCCAATAATTTAAAATCTTGTGTACCAACATTTTGGTACGATTCCTTTTGATGTTAAGATCACAACCACGGACGTGCCCTTTTTTAGAGGACAGTCTCTCCAAGAAAGATGAACGACAGAAAAAATTGAATGACCAGTAGTGCCCCAACCTAGTTTATTGTGGGAAAACATCTCAAAGACGCCATTAACCATCAATTTATCAAAAGAACTACGATTGATCTCAAAGGCGTTTACACAAAGAAATGACAACACCCTCCTCTCATTCTCGCAGTATCTCACGTGGCACCAGACTATGGTGTCATAGGATTTACGCTGGTTCCCGTCTTGGTGTTCTGTACCCCTAGACTTAAAGCTCGCCTGCCGCCGGAAACAAGCGAACCGGAAGAAGAATCGATGGCTGTAGCGCGTGTTGGAACCAATCAAATTGCGCGTGTGGTTTGAGGGAGCACGATTAGAAACAGCTGTCGGGTTACCGCCGGAAAGTTCCGCCGGCTCCCACCACTGCGCACATCTCGCGTTTTCTCGTTGCCTGCGTGCGAAAGGAAGTCCCGCGGGATTCATACGAGTGTATGCCAGTTTATGACCAAAACGAGGCTTGTTCCCTTGTAATGGACGGCTACATGAACGTACAGATTCTCTGTGTGCTTCTGATGTTTCTAACAAAGCGACTTCATGTGGATGTATCACGAACCATGCTTCAAACTGAGAGAAAAAAAACCTTCTAATTTCATTCCAGATACAGCACGTGTAGCTAGAAACCGCCCCGCTCGGTTCTTTAGGATTATGCCATGGAGGTGATTTATCTACGGTAGCAGTGCTCAAAATCTATTGGTAATAAATCGGATTAATAGCGCGGGCGTGCAACCGCCCTTTGCTTTAATTAGAGGAGTAGAGAAAACTGGCAGCAGGGTTGAGCTGAATACATTTTATAACACCGTATAAGAGACGAAATCCTATTTATCGGTAACTCCACTCCACGTTTGAAGGCGCTTGAAAGATCCCCAAAGTTCAAACCTTCATAGACAACACATATTAAACCGGAAATATTCTTGATCAAACACACAGAGGCATACTATTACGAAGATAGGAATGGTTATGCATGAGTAAACCTTATACCCGCTCACGGCATTGAAGAGGGATAAAGGTCAAACAACATCAAATACGGACTAATTTCTGTCAGGTTATAGTGGAATGTCACTTTCCGCAACTCTTAGATCACAGGTTTATTCATAAATGTGTGTATATTTATAGGCAATTCCTTTAGTCGTTGTGCTGGTTAATAACTCCGCTATTAAGTCCCTTTATGAGAGAACATCCTGCTTTCAGTGCTTTGATCATGTGTTTCAAAGGCCAAGTGTCCTCCGCCAACTGCTCCATATAGCTAGATGTCTGACGAATTAAGTTCACGACAGATGGCGCGGCAGTGTAACGCATCAAGATTGCCACCGAGGCGTTCTTCAAAAATCGACATTGAATCAAGAAACCTGAGCCCATGCACATTTACTGAGATAAATATCATTTCCATATTTGTCACACTCAGTTTTATGTTGCATTTCCTGGGGCTGCGAATCATTTGCTTTTTTACTGTTTTGCACGATAGCAGTAAAAGAAAACGACTTGAAGGTCCATTCCACCGTGCCCAAAGGCAATGTCGTGCGTGCAAGCACCTAAGACTTTTAGATTCAATGGCGAAGACTTCAATTGAAAACTGAGCGGGAATATGCTGCAGGAAGGTTGAATCGTGTTTATGTCATGTGTAGTACAGGAGTGGATTCTTTACTTCGGATCACCTCTGAGACGAGGCACCCCAGGCGCATTCAGCAAGAAATGCAGCAGTAATAAATGGAATATCGACCCGAACGAATATGAAATGAAGGCGAATTGTTTCCAGCCTCCATAGTCCTCCTATATTGGCCTGAAAGTGTCTTTCAATTAAGCCTGATCAAAGCCACTGAAACAAAGCATCAAAGTGTTCATTACACCTCACGCGGCCGCGGGACGCCAGGGTCAATCGACACGCGCCGTGACGTACAAATGAAACAATTACGCATGCGCGACTACTCAATATGGCGCCGGATTTCAAAGGGATAGCAGGGGTGAAAATTGCCAGAGTGTCACTGAACCAATCAGCGCTCGTAATGCTCTATTGATGGGGATGCCGACGTGCGCGCACAGCCCACCCACCGACGCCAATCTACTTTTCGCGCCACGTCATGGCGCGTGACGCAACAGGTAAGGGTTGTCGTCTGCTCCGCTGGTTATGACGAATGGCGCTAGATGGCGCTCCCTTTTGCGCATGTGCAGCTCATTAGGTCGTTGCCCGCTGGCATTGCGATCATATCGTATGAGGAACACATTTTTATGACAAACACCAACGACAGATGGACAGGTTGTATAATGTCTGTGCTTGACAAAAACAAAATATCATTTGCTAATGGGTATAACCTGACTTCGAACGAATTTACAAATATGAACAGCTGTTATGATTCCAGATGGGCCTGTTTATTTTGCTTGCATATCATGTATAATAAAGGACTGATTCCACCAACCGTGTAATGCATTTGTCGTAATGCATATCTTGTTATATCTTACAGTGTCACAATGTGCTGTACCTCCGTTGTCGCAAAACACAGCCGCGCAATGTCATGTGTATGTTTTGGTGCTCCACCACCACGACACCTCAAGACACATCGCGACAAATAGGCACGCGATTATTCAAACCTAGCCTGATTTAGCAAATCGTGACCAATCTCGCTATGTCTTGTGTGTCGGTGGAATCAGCACTTAAATGATCCATCAAGGTCGTTTGTTCTAATTGATATGTAGCATATCGCCAACACATACCTGGGGACAAATATCAAGTTCTGTACTGGTTCATTCTTCAGGTACATTCGTCGAGTACACTTACCTTTTGATAACCTCTAACTCTAATATCCAGTGGCATCTAACGACCAATTACAGATTTAAACGTTAACGCGTCGCTGATTTAGACTCGTTCTAATTGAGCGTGTAATCTGAAGTCGTGTTATGCGTGACTGCCTCCCAGCTCCACTTGCCACATGCATATCATCCTGAAAATATTCACTGAAAGCTGACGTCAGGATTTGATTGTATTACCAAAATATCCAACTCATACAAAATGCAAAATTCGTGATCAGCCATTATTATTCCGCTTCGTGTGTTGGTCACTCACACGAGCGACACGTGACTAGCTTGTGGGCGATAATGCAGGAATGGGCGATAATAGGCGCGGTTTGTTTGATCTTGCCTCGGCTTTGATCTTTGCCGCCTGTTTGATCTGCATCAAAGCGAGACTGGGGTGGCCGACCAGGTAACACTGTGTGATCATGACCTTCTTACCTGGCTTCCAAAGGGGTTACGTAATACTGGATTAATTAACTGTGCGCGTTGATTGATCTCAGGTGAATGAGGTGTGGCCGGGGGAGAGAGGGAGGAGGGATTCTGAATGTTGATGTGTGTCAATATCAAGCCCCCAGCCCTGTGTCCGAGTCTGTCTGCACTGTTTGGTGTCATGTGTGTGGTACGGATGTGTGGATGTTAGTACTTTGAATCGATAAGTCTGTGTATATATGTGTGACCCGCGGTACTGAGGAGAAGTCCAGGTTATAGGGTGTGGCTGCAATGTTGACCAGATGATCGGTCTACAAAACCACACGCCAAACCACGATGTGGGCTGCTACTTTCCAAAGGGGAGCTAAACTCATAAATAAGATACATCTCAAGAAAGTGGAATTTTGTCAAAGAACTGTAGTCGTATGGTTATATTCATATTCCATCAAATCCGTTTTGTCTTAATTTTACTTGGTTGACAATTTATGGGGTATGATATGACCTTTCCCTTGATACACATGTATTTTAGCCCTGCAATGTAAAAGGATTATTTACAGGCTTTTATTATTTCCACTTTCACCATATGATAATTATTTATGACACAGAAACAATTATCCCATTACTCATTAGATTTTTTGTACGCCAATAGAAATACATTTTGCGGAGCTATAAGTTTGCAAACACCAACATTTAGACTAGCTTGATACAGGTCACCACTTTCGATTTATAGGATACACAGGAAGCTAGTATCATAATGCTTTGTAAATGATTGTATTCTAATAGATTAACATGTACACACAAAATGCCTTTTTTTAGTTTCCAAATGTATCATAGATTTCGAACATTCTTACTTTTCCATATCATCTGACGGATAAATATAGGTTGCTTTCATCATTAACTGATCATTTGATAAGAAACGCTATTAGATTTCGACTAGATGTATTTTATCACAATACTGCCTGTGATGAGGTAAGGATAATATATATATATATATATATATTATCAGAAGACAACAGACGTCATTTAAACAATCATATGAAATTGTGTGACGTTTAGATTTAATCCCATCCCGTCATGTGTTTTCAACTTCATATCGGGCGTGGCATATAAGTTGGGGGCCATCCATAAAGTATGTACAGTAAAACCCCTCTTCCGGGACACCCCGCTTAAGGAGACAATTTGCTCGGAACAGAAATTTTTCCCACTACTAAGAGTTTATTTTAACCCCGCTTAAAGGGACACCTTCCTTAAGGGGACACCCCGCTTTAGGGGACAGTTTTTTGGTACAGAAATGCTTAAAAACCCCGCTTAAGGGGACAGTTTGGAAGGACATCATATCAAAAACACTGAAAATCCAAGTTTATGGTGCCCGTTTGTATGGGACAGACAGAACAATAGACTGTGCATTCCCGAGTGGGCCCGGGCGGCCAGAGTGTGTATTTTTTTCATGGTAATAACCACATCTCTAGCGGCTCTGGGCGGGCCACAGTGAGTGGATATTAGTACCAGTGATTTTCGCGCCTGCTGAAGGTGCCAGGTAAGAGGCCCGCTTACAGGTTAGCTGTGGGCGACACAGGGAGGGCTGGGGCATTGACTGGGGGTATTAAAAGGAGCGAATTTCACAAGGAATGTATATCCACCTTCAACCTCTATTATCTTTTTTTGTTTTTTTGTTTGTATATTTATATTCATTTATATTATATAGTTTATATTTATTTACTTAATTATGTGTTATTGATAAACATTTTAACCTAATAACCATCGTTTCCTTCATTCATGTAGGTATTCTCTATTGTATAACCATTGACAGACTGAAAACCCCGCTTAAGGGGCCACCCCGCTTAAGGGGCCACTTGGCCCAGAACGGAGGGTGACCCCTTAAGAGGGGTTTTACTATACGCAGGATTTCCGATTTTTATTTACCTCCCACCCCTCTCCCGATGTTGATTGCAATAGAACAAAGGAGGGGCATTCGCAAAATTTCCTAATTTTCTGACCCCCTCCTCCCCACCCCTCAGAGCATATGTACTTTATGGATGGACCATAAGCAGATTTGTCATGACGGTTTATACGTCCGGTGCTTACGTCATCTCTGCATCTGAGAACGCCTCCAAGACGCGCCGGTGGTCGCAAGGTAAAACATCCCAGGGTGCAACGCGCAGTAGCATGCTGCCCTCTGGCGAGGGAGGGTCAGACCCGCTAGCCCGGGGCTAGCGCTCTCATCTCGCTCCTTTGATAGGGAACCTGACACCTTGACGCACCTGGGCAAAAGGGTGTGGCGGCTGTGTGTGTGGTGGGCGGGATGGGGGTGAGAGTGGGAGGGGGTTATCATACTCAATGTTGTAACCATGAGAAAGTGTTTGATAGACGATGGTGGGGCGTTTGGTGAAAGGAGGTAGATTGGCAAGATTCGTGATATTCATAGTGAAAAATAATCATTTCAGTCAGATGTAAAGTAGAACAATCAACATTGTATCGGTATCGTGGTTCAATAATAATAACCTCATTGAAATTATCATTCAATAACGTCCGATGATATGGCCTTTATTCTTTGCAGAGTCTCGATCATTCTAGAGGTGCATGTTAATGTGAATGCTTAAACATATATGTGATTTATATCTTGAAAGCCAGTTAATTGTTATGAACACATCATTAGGTTATGGTAAGTCATTATAAGAAGCCGTTGTTCCTAAATCAGGAGGAGTAATCTAAAATAGAATAAAAGAAACATTGACGTGTGCAAACATGCACGGAAACATGTTTGGATCAGGATTAATATTGTTACCACAAATGATACCTGTATGTCACACAGATCTAAGGGTGCGACATACAAATGTACACATATTTGATATTCTGATTTTTTACCAAAGCTAATAATTAACGATCCTGAGACTGCTGACGCCTCCGGTTCCCTCAGCAGGGCGGCCATTTCCCCTTGTCACTTCAGATCCAACCAATGTTCAATAAATCTAACAGGATCCACTAACCCGCCTGGAGACGTGCCCCTTGGATCATCACTTATAGATCTTCGACTGATCACCCAGTACAAAGTGAAATTGAGGTAAGACAAGATAGTGCGCGTGTGGGGCATGTAAGGGTTACGTCTGACGCCGGGTGTATCCGGTGGAAATACATCGTAAAACTGGATGAGGTTTTATCTTGACCACCGTATTCCACGACTGGAGTTTGGCAAAGTGACTTCATGAGGCGAAGCCGAGTGAAGTCCGGAGCCAAAACTTCAGGAGTGGAATGAGGTGGCCAAGATTAAAACGAATCAGGTTTTGATTTTATCCTACCCTATCTCCTCGATTTTGGAATATTACGTGATAATAATGCTGTATGCCACTAGTGGCATATAAAACTCCGTATGCCAGTCAGCATGGCATACGGAAACCCAATGTTAAGCCTATGGGATTTTATATTAGGGGTAGGATAAAAAAAAAACTAAAATAAAAACAAGAGAATTTCCTAAATATCGTCTCACAAAAGCGTATCGTTGGCTTGCTGGTCTGTGGGGTACAGAGAGGCTGTGGTTGGGGCGTAAGGAAAGTGGCTTGTCAGAAGTTGTCTTCATCACTGCCGTCTCATTTGTCTTTTTTACATCTGACCTCGGTATCCTTCTTTATGAAGTTACTTTGGTTTTTTTTCACTAATGAATATAGAAGGTATTCTCTTAACAATTATCATCATTTTTGGGAACGTACTATGTGGTGTAATGGTTGGTGTTACTAATCTCCGGTTGCACATGCTGACATAGCTGAGGGATCATAAGTTCGTGTCTCTGCCTCACCCCCTGTCTCGCGCTAAGTGGTATACATTTTTCTGTTTTGATTTTCTATTCTTCAATTCAGCACATCCCTTTCGAAGTACTGCAAAGGGGATCATACAAATGCATAGGGAAGAAACTCCTCGAAGCAAGTCATGCTTTCAACATTTTATCATTACCGGGACAATATCAGCGTAGAGATTCAACTTGTTTGGAAAAGGCTTGTCACTGTTTAAGCACAATTTCAAATACTTAATGATTTTCGCTCCCTGTATAGTCACAATCCGCTGTGCCTGGAAACGTTAACTGATTAAAATATCACCAAATGTCTATTAGTCCAGGTAAAGTAGGGTTTGTCCCAAAACAAATAGCAGTAGTTTTCAAACTTTGTTTTTCTTCGGTCGAGTTCAAATGCATGAAATAACCTTGCCTTATAAGAAATACGTGTATTGTCTGAGAGCTTGAGTATGTAGTAGATACTGATCGGATATAGGAAACCGTGTATGGGGAATAATTCTATACCATTAGATATGACCTCGACCCAAAATCAAACAGACCTTTCTTATAGAAAATACACTTATATCTTTCTGGAAAATTCAAATGCATCACTCCTCCAAGCAGGACTACCTGCATCAACATGGGTTTGCCAGTGTCTTCAATTAGGTAAAGAAGTTTGAAATGAACTTATTAGTAACATAGGATATAGAAGTTATGATAGAAAAAGCACTTTTCATAGCATAGGACCAATTGTAATACTGACATATGGGACAAAGTCAAATGATTCTAAGGGTGAATGCCACTACAGAGGATATTGCATGTGTTGGACACATGAAGATTAATTAATTTCCATATAAAAAAACATTTCCGGATCCTTTTGCTTCTATGCATTAGCAGATCCAAGCCATGGAGTCGACCAATGCACTTTGAAGGCAAGAGAGCTTATGATTCAAATTTCTATTTATGATTGGCATACACTCCAATGATCTTTTATATACTCTATACTGCAATTCATATTTTCCCAGGCAACATAGCCCAATTCATACCCCATATTCATAATCAACAAACTACTTTGGAAGGCAGATTTAATGTGATCCGACAGTTCACAAAAGATAAACTTCTGTTAAATACACAGAACAGAGGTGTATTAATATGCTAGGAAGCAGATCTGAGGGAGTGTGTTATGATGTCCAATATGCCAAGGGTGATGCTCATGTTTTGGTAGTAGAGGCACCTGGGACATGTGCAAAGAAGGAAAACACTTAGCAAATGACACAGACATCTTGAATCTACTATCTCGGCATGCTGAACATGTTGAATGTGAAACATAGTTCAAACCAAAACATCAAAGAGGAAACAGAAGTCAGAGATATTAGAATACAGCAGCAACTTTCTGCATTGTTGTCTTTGCGCATGCTTTACTGGATTGTAGCATCACATCAAGCCTGCAATAAAGGGCAATATCAAAACTGGGAGATGACACATTTTTCTCTAAACAAGCAGTTGTATTCATGAGGCATGAGAAAATTTTGAAATACATATACGGTAACTGCTCCTTCGACGCCCGACCCAGAAAAATGCTCCCATCAACCAAACACACCCAGCAACACGAGAGTGTCGGTCCCACAAAAAAATCTAGATGACGTAGAGTGCGGCAGCACCCACAAAAATAGATAGACCTAGCGCTTTTTAGTGTAAAACCAACCCAAGCACCCCACAGGTGCTATGCCTACGTGTGAATTCACCACAGACAATTTAGGTGCCCCTTGAGCATCAAATGGCCGTACCGTTTACACCCCCACAGCACCAAATGGTCAATCTCAAGTGGTTCTGACAGTCAAGAGTGTAGTGTGACCGTAACCATGGCCACAACCGTGTGTTTATATGTGTACATATAATTGGTTCGAAATACCTGATCAAGTTTAAAAGTATTGATTATGGACACAGAAACATGTGTTCAAAATCTGAAAAGATGGAATTTAGATTAACCTTATAAAACTATGATCCAACAAATAGATTTTGGGAAACTTTTGAAAAAGGAACATTGTCAGCTACTTGAATAATTAGATAAAATAGGTTTGAAAACTATTGCAGTTTGTTTTGGGTTACTCCCAAATTTTGAGTGGATTGCCAAATTGTGACAAGGAGGGACAGGCCTTTTCGAAATAAAGAAAGGTTTGAACATGTCATAGTACCTAGAGTGTGTACATGCAGATCGTCCCCCATGTTGCATGGGCAAGCATGTCAGTGCATGAAAGACGTCACTTCATGATTCAGTAATCATTTTGAAAGGTGAGTAGTTTAGGAAAATTGCAATTTGGCGATGGCAACATGGACGGCCTTCAAAGCATCGCATTTAATACACTATGTCAGAGCTCTCATGGTCTCGTGACAATCTAAATGCACAGCTGTCATAGTCATCATTTCCTATTTTATGAAATGTTGGTAAAGATACATTGATGGTTAAGTTAAAGCCTGTCATCATGCTTTTATCCAGGACCCCCCTAGCTTTTGTTGTTATGGTGATCAAAGAGTGGTGTTCTCTTTGATCAAAGCACAATATCGTCAACGTATTGGCGGGCTGAATAGGACATACTAGTGTGTTGGATTTTATACAGAACTAAGCGGTAGAACTCAAAAACATACACAAAAAATTAAATTTGCAAAAATTGTTAGCCCCCGTATTATGTCAATTCTGCTGGGATAATGGAATCCCAAACACCCGATGTATAATGATTGCAGTTAGATAGAAAAGTGCGGCTACAGGTTGATACATCATTGAACGCCGCATCGTACGCCGTTCACAAGATAATATGCCCTTTTATGAATATCTATAATACTATTAAAATGCAAGTTATTAAATTATTCGCATGTACATTTGTCGAAGCTTTGTAGGCAAGGATATGGCCGGACTTTCTCCATTGAAAATCAGGGAGTCCGTATGCCTGTTTGGCAAATGTCTATAGTTGGATGCGTCTATCACAAACTCCATGAAATCAATTTCCCACTCGTGAAGCTATATGCTTTTGTTATCAGGACACAACACAAATAAAACGTGTAATACACGGCATTGATGGCATAAATAATAGTCTTCCGTTTCATGACTTGACTATTTCATATATTTACAGCCTGTAGCTCCTTTCTTGTATCAGGCCTAAATACACCTGAAATCCTTTGCTTTTCGCGTGACGTTGGTTCTACCTAGGTTGAAGTGTGGCACAATTCTTGCCGGATTTTATCACAAGGTGAAGAACCCGAAGTCACTTGATGCTTCATCGGATTTCGTACTGATTGATTTCTGCCTTTCAGTTTTAATCATTGTATCTGCGTTGGGACTTTATGTAATTGGAATGCATGGCTGGTCATTCTTAAACCACTTTAACCACAAAAAGAACAACATGAATTTATATACATGTATTCTTTCTAGGTTACAACTATATAAGCAAATTCACTGTGCATCTTTTCTAGGTTTTATGTTCTATCGCTACTATTCTGATCTTGTTATCCATTAGGTTAGATATTTCAACGCGAAAGTGATGTCTTTAATATTTCTAGATATGGGCGCCTGGACGATGCACGTTTAGTCCTTTTGACAGAGGACAGGGAGGGATGGAGACCCCATTTTGTGCACTAATATGACCCTGTAGCAGTGAACACCTTCTGATAGTTTCCATCTCGTCCCTCTTTGTAGCTGAACCCCCTCTTGATGAGTCCGCCTAACTTTAATATAATCCCAAATTCTTTGCGCGCATGACTTGGAGTTCTTTGAAGTGACGGTAGAGTCAGGGACAGAAGGGAAACGGGGTAGCAAAGAGCTCTGATCCAACTTTCATCAATGATCGCAGTCCTTAGGTCTGAGACCAATCAAAGCATGGCAGTGGCTGCCGACGCCCTTGAGTTGGTTCGAGTTGGGTTTCTGCACGCAGAGAGACTCGGCGCGCTTCAACTAGAGAACAGAAGGCACTCGAATCGATGCAAGTCTCACAAGGCCCACAGTGAGTGAAGATGAAACCAGGGTCGTCTGTGATTGTCATTACTAAGACATCGTGGAAGCTACAAGCCACACTATTCCTATTTTACTGCAGGACCCTCTTCCCCTGTCACCCCCTTCTTTTTGATGCCTCCTTAAAACTACACAACTGAAGAGCCGAAATACTATTTACTTACAATCCTTTTTAATATCAAATCTATATATTACAAGAATTCGCATATTCATATTTCATGAAACTGTTATGAACCAGGCCCTATATCAGAAAGCTACACTCTACTGTAGTATCTCGAGGAAGCTTCTCAGAGAATTATTCTCAGTGGCCTAGCTAAATCTACTCGAGGCTGCTTGTATTTCATCCAACGATATGTAGCATACAAATGAAGTACAATACAACCATTCCCTTTGTGCGTAATTAGGTATGGTTACTATGGAGCTAGTAAAGCCTAGAGTAAACAGTTTAAATGCTCTTACACATCAAGTGCGAGGCTTACACAGACCTTTGTAGCTGTCTCTTGGAAACACCTCTTTGCACGTGTTCTTGTCAAAGCGCGCATTGCGTTGTCCGGGACCTTCTTGATTTCCCCGGTGTTATTGCCATGCACCTCTGGGCTCCCGTACCTGGGACGAATCACCATCGGCGGAAACCATGTCCTCTTTGATATTATTGCTCATCAAAGTCTGGTTTTCAAAGTGAAAGGAGAGGTCCCATCCCAGCTCAAACACCCCTCCCGCCTGCCTCCTTCAGAGAAATAACCATCTAAAAGGCAAATCGCCTCGACTGGTAATTAAGAAGTGCGCTTTTGTTTTTGAGCCAAATTAATTAGGTGTGTTACTGGGGATGGGACATCAAAAGGAGCCGACAGTTGGGAGTGTTTAGTCACATCAAAGCACCTGATTATGTCCGCTTTCCGTTCCCGCCAGAGTTTCCCGCCGGAGTTATGGAATTCTGGCAGACGACACTTTGCTTCAGAGATTGGGGAGAACTGAGGCGCAGAAATCTGGCGGCAAAACCCTTGGTTGTACATGGAATACTCCAGTATGTAGAGACTAAGAGAAGGTGTTTCTGTTATCTAACTTTAAGAGGCCATTACATATTTGTGTCCTGATACGAGCAGAACCCATTTCATTTTAGGCTGTTCACAAAATACATGAAAGTATGATAATTCTAGTTTTTATGCAATTGAAATAAAACACGCATAACTTCATTATTCTAAAATCTTTCTTATATTTGAATATAACCTGACAAACTACGTGAGCATTTGAGATATAAAGAAAGCTATTAAACTGCTATAAGTGAAGTTGGTAGAGTATTGTCGAACAAGAAATACATAATAACTTCACAAGTATGTTTTAAACATACTTATGAAAGAGGTTCTAAGACAGGGATACAATGATGATCATTATCCTGTGTATTTTTTTCCCACCACACTATAGGTTGGCGATGGCATGTCCTATAATTGGTTAACATTCCTGTTTTCTCCCTGTTTACCTTTTATAACAGTTCATGGCGTCTTTGGACTCATAAGTCTCAGTGGATTCATGAATGTGTAGTGCCTTCCTTAAATCTTACAAGACTTTCTTCCCGATCACACATGGTGGCGACGAGTTCGTCAGGTCCGTAAGAATCTGGGCCCCGTTGAATAAAAAAATGAACGATAAAAAAAGTATCTTACTAGTGTCTCGTCGGTGGCAAACTGTAGTATAAAAAACTATCGTGGAGGTGGACGAGCATTGGACCAGAGGATGAAATGAACGATCGTGAGTGATGTTGAATAAAAAATCATTCATTTTGAAAATATCGTTTATTTATCGTTCAAGTCTCCTCGCGGACGACCCCGTTTTTGGCGTCGTAGCCGATGTCAAACTCGTTTTTCATGCACTAAATCCATTCAAAATTAAAAGATATTTTCAACAGAGATTTCTATTCATATTTGATACATGTATACCAAATTTCAAAATTTATTAACGATTGAATCATTCTTTTGTGAAATGTTTGAAAATTACTGGGAAAAAAAGTTTTGCCTTGGATGGGGTTAGAATTCTCAACCTTCAGGTTGAGAGACCAACGCCTAACCTCTTTGCCCACAGAATTAAACATGTTTAGTGGTCCCTGTGGATATAGGTCAATTATATGATCATTCTACGATAATTGAACAATATTATTATGGACGACAATGCTCACATGGACGAGCAGTTTTATGCTACACTGAAAATAAATGATCGTTTATTTCTCTTCCATCCTTCACTATGTCTTATTGTCCAGCCTCATGGACAACAGTTTTTTATTCAACGGGGCCCTGGGTCTTTATTTTGGTCAATTTGCGCAATTCTGGATTGGCATTTGTAGCATGGGGTGATGACCAACTCCCCCGATCTCAAAATGGAATGGCATTTGGGCGACCAAATTCCAGTATCATAGCGGGAGATCAGTGGGAATGGGATGGGGAATTAGTCTGAGACAAGTTAAGTGCATATTGTGCGGGTCATTGGGGGTTTTGTCTGACACAGGTACCCCTCCTCTTGACATTGATAAAGGGATGTTCCGATCCTTGACATACAATATTATGCAGTATTCAAACAAGACATCCCGAATTTCAATTACCTAGATTCCACAAAGAATTTGAAAAAGAACTCCCATGTTAGGGGTATTAGGTTACGAAATCATCATCCAAATGAAACATTATCTTCTGTGAAAAAGAGCTCATTCAAAAGAATGGTAAAATAAATCTGTGACCATTTTAACTAAAGAGGTATTCGGGTTAAATAGGAATTCTCCCCATCTGTTCATCTTTGTGAAGTGTGTGTGTATTCTGTGGTTGAATTTATCTAATGCAATGTTAACCCATGTAACATATGTTATCCAAGTGTTCTATTTAAATCTATTATACACAATTAAAAAAAGAATTAATGGGCGAAAAAAAATGGACCCATTTTATAGAGAAAAAACCCCCCCCCATGACTAGCTTATCTCGACGTTATATTATAACAAAGTTAAGAAAAGAAGATTATCATATCTCAGTAAAATATCCAGAATAAAAATCAATCTTAAAAAGACCATTATGAAAGAAAGTGAATTGGAATAGTTAACATTGAGTTAATCTGAGCATTTAGGATTTGTCTTTATCATGAATCTGTGTCCTTCATAGTCAATTCTTGTTATCCAGTCTAGTCCTTTATGTTTATGTCAACATTCTATGATAATTGTTTATACCAACCTACCTTGCACTTTTTCGACCAATTCACCTCTTGAAGGTAATATTATTTTTGACAGATCGAAAAGTTGCTAGGTGTTCTGACCCTAGGAAGGATAATAATGGCTGACTTTAGGGGTTTCCTTTAAAATGTCTAAAATAATATTTTTCAGCAGTAGAGAAGGCTTAAGCGAATTCATGCATATACCATAAACAGGTATGTCCTTTCATTGTATTATCTTTCAATGATAAAAAAACCGAGTTTTTTTTAATTTTAAGGCCAGTTGGATCAATTCAATGAGCATTTTAATGGAGTTGCTTTCAGCCTACATCTCTGAGTGTTTTTCTGCATGGTATTGTTTTTGTATGTTGTATTTATATGTTTATCAGCTATATATATACTCTAGACATGCTAAATCGAGCACATAGAGAAGGCATCCTTGGGCGTTATGACGACCTTCTTCACCACAGCTTTATCGATACATGACCTACATCAATCTGCTGTATGTGTTTCATGACCAGCCTGAAAGGTAATCATCACAATCATTGGTGAGCAATAAACTGAGACAACTGAGATACGCCAAAGACTCTCATATTAAGGCGACTCCTTACAATATTTTTTGTAAGGAGTCGCCTTTCATTTAGCTTTGTATGTACACCCAGGAATCAATGAAGATGGCAGCACGAAGGTCAGTCTCCCAGCATAGATTCTGGGCCTTACTTCCTGTCCTGCTTGTATCTCTGTATCAACAAGATTTGCCCCATACGATACTTCTTCATATATGCTAAATTTGGAGCACTTTGAAGAATATTTTGTGTTTTACTCGTGAAAGAGAGATGCACTTATCATATGGTAAATAGATGACACCCATGCCTGTTATTTATGATGTCAAATCAGGCATAGTCTATGGGATTACTGTCTTCAGAGAAAAGCATCCTATGTGCTGCAGGGTCTTGTTGGGTCAACAAGACACATGTGTTCCTTCGAGGGGGTAGTCTAATAAAGTGTGGATTAATAAAATACAGTGGTTTAGAGCTGAAAAAGAAGAGCTGAATCACTTTTAACTCTTCCAGTTTTCCCTAACTGAAAAAAGGTGTTTGACTATAATGACTTTTGATACTTATAATTTATTAAACACTAAATGTGATTTCTCTTTGTGAGGTCACTGGTTTCACAAGAAACAGAGATTAGTAAGCGCAAGGGCCACGAAAGATCTGCTGTGAGTATACGAAGAGAGAAATACAACCTACTTCCTCAAGAGAAAAATAAGCCACACCAATACGCATGCTGCATCAACGCCCACTCCACCAATAGTTCCGAGAGTTTTCTTGAACAGGAGGTGTGCCAAATGTGGACATCCTAAGCCGATATCAGAATTTGCTGATCTAAAAATGTTGGTGGTAAATTCATCACCAGAGGGTTTTAACACCGATTGAGCGCAAAACCGGGCAGTGCTATAGTCGCTGTCCCCATAGAGATATATAGCACAAACTATGATATATTCTGGGTATGTCTGTATTAGTGATTGAATTCTCATTTTGTGTATGATACACAGGTTACGTGGGCCGAATAGGAGGTTTCCGGAACCGGCTTTCAGGCATTGTGTAAGCTATGACTAGTATCGCCGACTGGTGTTGAATAATTGTTGGCAGGACCATTTAATGGAAAGTAGATGGGGTTTAGGAAGGAATGGAAAGTGGTGGGGTTGGAAATAGTGACTGGACAGTAGTAGTGGCAATGGTGGTGGAAGGGAGAGAGGAGCAGTGGGGTAATTCTCCACACTGAAAGTCATCAGTGGTCAGAGACATCATAGAAGCCACATGAAAGCACGGGAGGTCTGTTCAAAGCGGCCCGTGGCGGCTGCGTCCAGTACAGATGTCGTCTGCTGGCTGTAAGTGTGGCCATGAAACTTGAAAGGCCGGGCGCCGGGCAGTACACGCACTGCCAACAGCCACACAGCAAGCCGCCTATCTGCCCGACCCTCAGCGCACACATCCAACGACGCACTCTCTCAGCACAAGTACCCTCACCTTTGTCACCGTCCCTCTAGCATCTCCGTATCACAGGTATTCTGAGAACAGAATCTGTACTAATACATGATAAGACATAGTTCCGCGCTATATGTGGTCATTTCTCATGAGGATTCAGCATATGAAACTGACTAGCAATTCCGAAAATCAATTGGTCAAAATACACATGATCATGAACTGCTAGTGAAAGCAACGAGAATAGAGAAGTATAGGGTACATCAACATATGTATTAAAATACATATATCAACATACAGAGAAAAAATACATTTTGTACCAAGCAGTTCTATCATATATGTACACAAAGAAATATCGAGGATTCATTGAACTTGTGAACAAAAAATTTGGCATCGTCAGCTGTACTGCTTTTGCCATCCTTCAGCATAGGCGTTCACAGAATCGCCAACCTTCATAGGCAGAATTGATAGCTAGACACACGGTCATGTTATTTTCATTATCTAGTGATTTGCACGAACTCCCAATAGCTATGCCTGCTAGGCCTACAAAACTGCCACTATAGGAAAGAATCGCTCTGACCCTTGGCGAATGAGGATGGAGATTCTAATACATGTATAATGAAGACCCTATCACGCATGAGTATTCCCCTTCTACGGAGTCTTTGTTGACAGTACCTATAAGTATATATACCTATACAGAGCATCACGAACCAGTCCATCAATTCATGAGTCAAGCTCCCCTATATAGTCTAGTCAATTTAGGGTTTGACCCACCACAAATTGCAATACAATTTTTTTCTTCACAATGCATTTCAGACAGGTCCCCAAATCAACATACTAAAAATCCGCCAAAATCCCCCTTGAGGAAATATGCTTAATTTGCAAAAATCAAATTTGGCCTTCAAAACATCTACAACTGTGGACAAATAGACATAAAACAACTTCTAGATGGTATTTTCAAGTAATTCAAAGAAATAAACTGTTTATTTTCAGGTACACAATCTCATAGAATAAGTATTTACATGATTTAACTGCTCATCAAATTAAGAAAATTACATAGGTAGTTATTAACTATTTTTTAATAGGCTCTTCCCGATGTATTATAGTTTCAATGTTTTTTATATCTAGTGCAGGCTATCACATTACATTTTCAATCAATATAAAAAAATGGCTTTTAAAAGTATTCTTGTATCTGTGATCTCATATGAATCTTCAACTGAATATCTTAATTGGCGAGGAGCACCATAATAAAGAAATGCCATTTTGGCGATGCATCAATACCTCCCTTCAAACAGTTTTAAGAAAAACCACAGGGGATGATTTTAATTTCAAATATTATTGTTGCTTCAGCTTATTAGATGTTAAGGTATAGCTAAAATATCATGACCTATCAGCCATCTTGTATCTGTAAATACATCAACTGTACTTGATATTCATTTTAGCTTATTAGATATAACCAGTATGTGTAGTCCTCTACACTTTTATAAATCCCTTTTCAGTGAGGTGCAGTCATAATTAACATAGTCATATCAACCCTTAAAGGGGGAATGATACCTTGAGGCATCAACCAGCCCAGAGCAAATTATGCCTTGAGGCATCAACCGGCCCAGGGCAAATGGGCACATAGTTGTCTGAACTTATAATTCAAAGCTTTAGGACATGATATATTTTCCTTAACACATTCCAGTGGGTGATGCCTTTAGGCGTCAACTGTGCCACCATGGGAATGCCTGAAATGTTGTCTTTAGACATCATCTGTTATAGTTTGGTTGTTGTCTAAAGGCATCATTTCCTAATTTTTTTGGTAATAATATAAGATATATGATTGACCAAATACCTCTTGAGAAATGAAATAAATGTCTCAATTTCAGTGGCCTATTAGTAGGATAATACAAAGGGGTGATACACAGCAACGAATGCACTGGCGACGTTCCATTGATGGACATGAGAGTGAGCACGAGAATGAAGCAAAGTATAACCAGAAGTCTCCTACTTGTGTCCACCCTAAAGTTTTATGAATACAACTACTCTGGCTGCATGGACATGCATGTTTCTGTATTGATATGGCTCTTACGCACAATGCTAATAGCCCAGTCACACTGGCGTAAAAAATGGCGCTTTCCCGTCTACGCACGTCTACGTTCTTTTACGCATTTTGAAATGTACAAATGCGCGGCGATGCGCGGGAAAACGCGGAGATGCGTAAATGAAAGTCGGAATGCGTCGAAAAACGCCACAATGCGTACAGAAGCGTAAATATGCGTTGAGACGCGTTGAGAAGCGTACTATAACGTTAATGCCCCAGTCACACTGGCGTAAAAAACGCCGTTTTCCCGTGTACGCACCTCTACGTGTCTCTACGCATTTTGAAATCTACAAATGCGTTCTGACACGCGGTAACACGCGGACTTACGTAAAAGTAAGTCGGAATGCGTAAAGAACCGTAGAAAAAACGTAGAAAAAACGTGGTATCAGAATGAGTCCTAAAAATTTTTAACTTATCTCTACGCAATTTAAATGCGTAAATGAACGCGGTAAAAAGGCCAAAATGCGTACAGAAGCGTAGACAAGCGTTGAGAAACGTTGAGAAACGTACTAGAAGTACTAAAACGTTGAAGCAAAGCAAACAGATACGTTCCCAATCCGTAGCAAATATGGGGTACACAAAGTCTAAAATATGTAGTAGATACGCCAGAATTTACGCCAGTGTGACTGGATTGCGTAGTAAAATATAAATGCGTTGTATTTGCGTACTAAATACGCGGAACTCGCATCCTTTCAAATACGTAGAAGAAACGCCGAAATTTACGCCAGTGTGACTGGGGCATTAAGAAACGCAAACAGATACGTTCTAAATCCGTAACTAATACGTACTCCCCACCAATTTAAATAGTAGAAGAAACGCCGAAATTTACGCCAGTGTGACTGGGGCATAAGGGTATATTCGTCCTACACTAAAGACCGTTTAAAAAACAGAACCGACGGATGTTGTCCCAAATGTCCTGTCTATTTGTATTGGTTTCGAATTCATTGGTGTCGAGCCCCGACTCAAACAGACTGGGAAAATATATCACCCGTACTCAAGCGCTGCTAACTCGGGTGCATTTTTTGCCGTCAGGTTGGCGATACAAAAACGCGACCAGAGGCAGATGAAGGCGGACGACCAGTCGGGAGTCGTCTGCGCCGCGTCATCCAATGCAAACCTCCCTCCTACCCCCATTTCGCTCCCACAAGGCCACAAAAATAATTCATATAGGTATGCAAAGCACAATCTGAGAAGCCCTTAAGCGAAGAAGACTCCCAGGTCATACACATTACTCACAGGAAGTACTCCTTCCAAATCTCGCATAAGGTGACATTAATCAAGAAAAGAAACGTATATATTTACGGGAATAATATCTTTGATTTTTTCACTCCATATCGCCAGACCCGCGACCTCACGGAAGCCCGGGGCCACTCATGAAGTGTTTTGCTTAATGGAGACTAGAAGAAGTACCTGACGCGGCCGTTTACAGACCTGTTTTTTCCACATCGGGGCCTGAGCCATCTCATATTATATTTTGTCGCAACACCGTATAAAGGATGATAGGGTTATCACATTACATGTAGTTACAATACTTTATCCGAGTTTAAGATTGCGTTGATAAGGAATTGAGTGGTTGTATTCTGAGTGCTAAGTAGAGGTATAGAAGAATGTCATGGAACCTGCTCCTGTGATGAACAGAAAAACAAAGACTGTTCCACAGACCTCTGATTATAAAGCTCGAAACCTCCTCTCTCGCATAAATAATGACCGACCCTTTACCCACGCAACATATGTAGCCTTGCCCACTGCAGGGTCGCTTTGAAGGTGGGCGGGGGCGAGACGGGTACACTGGGAGGGGGAGGGGGAGGAGGAAGTGGGGGGCTTTCATTAGATCTCTTTGATCCGGCGGACCGACCCGCCATGTCGGATCTGCGAGCAGGACGAGGCCCGGGTTTGTTTTTCAAACCGCCGTCTTGGCACAGGTGTGAAAGACACGCGAGCAGCAGATCAAAGACGCCGCCTCTAATCACCAGACGACAACCACTCTCCCTTTCCCGCCAAAACTTCAAAATCCCCGCCCCGGGAAATCGCACGAGAATTTCCGAATTATTTCCTAGAGCATTTTCGCGTCGTGTCCTTAGCTAACCATGGGGGATGCTGTTTTCTGGTAATTAGAATCACAGAGCGAGGGTTTTGAGAAGGAGCCTTCCATGTTTGCCTGGGGAAAATGGTTAAGTTGCGGGTAGGAGCGGGGCCATTGGCCTGCGGACATTGCCGCGTTCTTCTTTGATTCGGAGCACTTCCACTTTTCATTGGTATCACTTTAATGTTCCCCCTTGTCGGCTCCAGCCGCTTCCGGTGTCCGCCATCTTGTTTGCCCTACAAAGTAACCACTGGACCCATGGAACACTAGTCCAGGGAAAGTGGGGGATAAAAGGGCGGATAGGGGTGGGAATAAAATAGCTGACGACCTTTACTTATAGTTTGTCATCCTTATATATTGCTCCTTGCTTCCAATAAAAATATATCGTAATTAATTTTTTGAATTAAATTAAAAAGAATAACTAAAAGGTGCCCTGGCCAAATGGTGTGAGATATTTCCCTTTGCCAAAAGGCGTGAATATGCAATACTCGATATACGGTGAGAGTAAGTATTCATAAACATGTACAATTGTTTTATCTTCACTAATTATGCTATATTGCTATCAAATAAGAATATAGCGTCAGATCGAAAAGCACAGCCTTTTGCATGTTTACTCCTTTTGTACAATTTAGGCAAAAGGACTCTATTCTTATGATACCACAGGGTGTCTATCATATATTTCAAGAGGCTAGATTGGCTGCCATTCACAAAATATGGGCATGGAAAAGGGAACAAGTAGAGAACGTGTTTCCATGTATTTTACTTCTTGGTAGGTAGAGTAGAGCAGGAAATGATCATGTCCATCTGTCAACTAACAGATGACCAGATGTGGGATATAAGGGCAGCTCTCAGGTCTAGGGTAAAGAGGTCAGAGGGTCATTGGGGGTCACGGGGAGACCGGGAAATCATCCCCTATTGTCCACCTGTAAACACAGGCACAGAAGCAGCTCCCGCTTTGATGATACTGACAGTCCATCTCCTTACAATACATGGTTAGGTTTGTATTTCTGAGGAACATCTATTCCCATTCAGCAACACGCAACACAACAACAGCAGAGATAATTCTTATTTTACCCCTATTGAATATCTTGTGAAATATCCATTCAACGGTCAACATAATGGGTAGAGGGGCATATTACCACTGAGGCGTATAGTTCCACTTTACATTTGCGTTTGATTGCTAAGTTTTTGTATACCTTGACCTCATTATCAATGAATCGGGGTTTTGCTCGCTCACCATTTTGGATTCACTGTCACTCGACAAGACAATAAAACAAAAGTACAAAATTGATTTATTTCACTTTATCATACAAGAACGAACATTTACAGTAACTGGCGCATTGTCCTTATTTTTATATAACCTAGGTTTAGCATATTTTGTAAAAATAGACAATGTTTGAATCTAATTATATACATGAAGTACAATATCTCATCTAATGATGTGATAAGATATGTCAATGCTAAAGGTATAATGATCAAAGCCATAACAAGTAATGTTATAAGTTACTTTGAAACCTGGGGGCTAAAAATAGAATCCTCGGTTATCCAATTCTATTAGCTCTCTCTTTGGAATTAGGAAATATCTTATATAAGAATGAGCAGTACTAAAGGTCTCTGGTTAAAATGATCTACAATCCAGAGATTATACAAATATTCAAGTGGTATGTGTAGAACGATCACATCGTTTTACTAATAACTATAATGATACTGTATTTGCTAAGATGATATATGGCTATAAACGGTCTCTGGTGTAAAGTTGATATTTCATTGTTTGAGAACGTAACAAAACCAACAAGTGCCGTTGTAATTACATACTACAAATACGAAGTTGGCAACTACTCGTAACTATTTAACATGTATCTATAGTTGTATTTCTCTTTGTTCAGGTTTTCCTAATTGGTGATCTATTATGAGTATAGTACACAGTGCATCCTTCATTTATAAATTCATGTAAAACCTCCTGCTATGGACTGACATGCTCGTAAGTCACCTTCTCGGGATGTTTACAGCGAGAATTCTACCTATTAACACTATTTTAGGAAGTTCTCCTCATCCCTCTTAAGGTAATTGATATTTCATTTTCTCTGATGGTCCTAGAATGCCTCTTGATCAGATATTGCTTTATTGTTCCTGTTTTTGATACTTATTGACATTTTTGCCCCTTCTCTGATAGGGACACACCCACTCCTATTTCATGCCTATTTAGAGTGTCTTCCAAGAGACATGAGAGAATAGGAGCGACCTTCAAATAGCGCGCACCTGTTTGTAACCACGCGTTAGGGCGATTTCATCTGGTTGGCGCTCGTGACAATTCTAAATGACACTACACCTTGCCGCCGGCAAAAAGCCGAGGATGAAATACAGCTGGGAAGAAGAGGATCACGTCATGTTTGTCAAAACATGACAGGACCTGGACTGGAGGAAGTGGGCGGGATAGCTTTACGTCTTGCTAAGTATCACAGGATGGACGGAAATCCAGCTCAATATATAGCAGCTAAATATGTTGTCTTTGATGTGAAATGTGTCAGCAGAATTAGTCAGGCTTTGGAGGCAGTTGGGAAAGTATTGATAGTGATGGTACAAAAGGTTTTTGCGTCTTGGTAGGACAAGGGCAATTATAAATACAATTAAATGAGTTTCTTAAAAAAATATGATATATTCTTTTCTACTCAATGCTTAATGACTTTAGGCTTTCGTATAAACGACCAACATTCCATCAATCCCAATTAGTATACTTGCTCCCGTAGGCGATTTTCACGTGTATGTTTTTCTTGAAACAAAATAACAGCAGAATATCAAAATAAATAAGTAGAGAACGTGAGTGGATATGTAAACTTTTATAACTTTATAACCAACAATAAAATGGAATTCTGGAGATATAAAACAAATTTACCCCATCACCAATAAAAGAACATCTAAAACATCTGATAATCTTTTCAATCGAAACCTGCAATCAGAATGCGCTTTCTTGAATGCAACAGCTCCTTTCGTCACAGTAAAAACGAAAGGAACAATTTGTGACGAAATGTTCAGTTTGTGTGGTGATGGTATCTGTTGTTAGATGGCGCTCTTGATGGAGGTGGTGGATCCTAGTGACGAGGCCATACTGTTGGCCAGGAGGTGGGCGCCCCCGGAAAAGGAGGCCCTGATCTCCACCTCCTCCTGGAGAATCTGCGCGCGCTGCTGTAAGGAGACCACCTGAGACTTGAGAGCAGTGATTGTGTTCTCCAGCTCCTGTATGAGACAAGGAAAATACAGCAGGGTCAGTCAGACAGCTTGCAAATAAACATGGTACACAATGTATTGAGTGGCATGAGGTCGATACAGCAGGTTAAGTCAGACAACTCACAAGTAAACATAGTAGTACACAATGTACTGAGTTGAACTAAAACATACAGGAAGGTTAACTCGACTACATGGAGATAAACACAGAACACAATGTCATGAGTCGGACTAGAGAAATACAGCAGTCAGCCAAGATAGTTCACAAGTAAACATAGTACACAGGGTAGTAATTGGGATGAAAAAAGTACAGAAATGCCAGTCTGATAACTCACAAGTATACATACTATCAAAGTACATAGTACCCAACATTCGCGCATTTTCCTCGACAAAGTTTTTACCTCTCACCTATTGTCTACATCTCGAATCCAATAAATAAGTAAATATATAATCACCTTAGTTGAAGACGAAAGTTTGTTTTCATATGGATATGTTTGATATTCAATAGATCTGAATATTATATAATGTGTACAGTAATGGAGCTATCATTAAAAGTACACTAACCTAGTTAAAACACTGACCACATCCCGTATTACAGGACCACAAATAAGCAGACCGAGGATCTCCGTAACAATGTTCCCCCCGTGAAAAAAGTTACCAACAAGTTGGCAACCTGGAAACCTCAGAGACAGCCTTGGTCCTTCGCACGAGAACCCGCGATCTTGATAGGCTGCGTGTTTTGTGGGGACCAGCCTTTGAAGAGAAAACATCTGAGGCAAATTTGCCTCCCCGTAGTTTTCTTTCTCTCAGCAAATAGTGGTGGCACAAGGTTTGGTTTTAGAAGCAACGCATGCAACACATGACCACGTCAAACCTGATCTCCTTTTGGCTCTGACAGCTGCTTCCATGAATAGCTCACACATACGTTCAGTAGATTCCATGTAATTCACATTTTATTTTCGATTATACATATTTCGTTCTACTATATTCAGAATACATCCTGCTGGGTCTCATAGTTCTAGGTTTATTTCCTACTAGAAGTCGTGATCATAGCTACCATAGTTTCGACTAAACCCTGACGATCCATCGACAAGGTCGGCGTTAGCACAATTACATTGCCTTAGATAACCCCAATTAATTTGCATGTCAGAAACATGTTAAAGGACATTTCTTCGGCAGCAGATATCTGTTAAGATGCAGGAACATTGCTATTGCAAGGGACATAGTCTCATACCAAACTGGACCTTGTAGAAATCTACCGGGTTTGAAAGGCAACCCCAAACGTCATATTATCAATTTCCCCTACTTTAAGACATAAATACAAAGCAAAATCCGTTGAATGTCAGCATAACTCAATGCTCCCATCAAAACTAAGCTGGTTGTAGCCAGACATGAGAGCGCCGGCAATAATTATTAGTTGAATATGAATGAGCGTTATCCTCTAAAGGTCTATACAGCACGGCAGACAAGGGCTTCACAGACGGCCTACATGTCCAGGCCTCAGCCGCGGACCTGTGTGCGCGGTGTGCCTCTATAGGTTCCCCAACCACCCCGCCTCTGTGTCCCTGTGTGTGCCTCTGTGTGTCTCTGTCTCTGCTGCCTCTGAGCTGAGCGTTTGATGACCGGAATCAAAGTCCGACTGCCGGAAGTGGACTGCCCGCCCTGCGCACACAGTGGCCGGGCGTCACACGCGCCGCGCCGGTCGCCGTCGTCCTCGTCGCGTGTCGCCTCTCTCCACTTGGAGCGTCTTCTCACAGCCTGCTGGTTGGGCGATGTACTGTTCACGGCTCCTTGTATGGCCTGATACCGGGTTGGGAGATTAGTGTGGGCTCACAATTCGTAGTATGGACACTTGAGGGTCGATGATCCAGAAATCACGCTATCGTTCACTCTTTGCAGATCGGATGAGGATTTGTATGATTGTGGTAATAGGCGGTTGCTCCGCAGCAATCGTATCGCATCGTATGACGCTGCTGCGTTCATTTGGTGTCACTGTTTTTCATTATGCAATTAGCTAATATATAATACATACCTGCGCAGCTACTTCTTATTATACCTCTACCAGCTCTTTCTGTGGCCTCCCATAAATTTGGTTTAGGTCTCTCACCTTAACCAAGTGGGCCAAAACCATCCTCTAAACAGCAGTAGATAAATGAAACTATTGTAGAAAAGTGCCAACACCCAAGGAAAGCACTATTGGCATAGTTTTCTATACTGATGAAATATAATTTCTACAGCCTCTCTCTCTGCCCCTGTCCCTCTCTGGGGCCAACTACATAGAAATCTATAACCCTTATTATCCTTCACTCGCACAAACAAAGCTTACTTGCTGAAGCTTTTCGCTCACCGTACGAGTCATTCTGCTTGGTGCAACAACGATTAATGAACATGCCTGCACGATCGTCTCTTCCCTGCGTTCTTTGACCTTCTGTTTGGCCAACAGACACATGTGCATCTACATGGCTGAGCATACTGTAGTAGCATACTGGCCTGCAGACTGGAAGTTCAATACATGGCCAAATTGTGTATGACCGTGCTTGTTACTACGGTGTAGTATCACATCACCTTAAATCCAAAACACGTATGCTATAAGTAGATTTACCGTATATCACGAAGTCAGCGTCTTGCCTGCTGAGGTTTTGCAAAAATAGCCTGACAGCTGTACCTTAGGTCCAGTGACGGCACACAGATACTTGAGCAAGTGTATCTGGATGTATCATGGATGTATCCCCGCATCCCGTGATCCTTAAGGTGGCCTGGAACGCAGCATTGCAGCAAAGACGCCCAGCATTTGGCAAAGCAATAGAGCGTTTCCTTTGTGCGGCAGAATTCGCCTCCCTCCAAAAGGCTAAAGACTCCCATTTGATCTCCTGCACTTTATTTAATCAATCCATGCCCATGATCTTTTATTCCTTATCAAAGACTCGTCCTATAACGAGTGCTATTGAGTCCCCGAATAAAATGAAGAAAAACGGCGGGGAGAAAGGAGAAAGGCGTAGGGGGACATTGCTTGCTTGGATGGCAAGAGAAGAGAGGAATAAGATGAAATAATAACGACAGAAGAAGAAAGCGAGAGGAGGTACACAACTCCTAGTCACAAGGAGTCGACGCAGAACAAAAGCTTGAAAGGGTAGGAGTTGAAAAATACGGACTAGAGAGGGAGGCAGTAGCATTATGAAGTCTCAGAGGGGGTATAATTTACACAAAGTCTCAAGGAGACGAGGAAACGCAGGGTGCCGTGCGCGCGACTCTTACCAGAGCGGCCATCTTTGTTTTGCTACTCTCTGATGTCTCTGATGTTTCCCATATGAAAATAGCACGGGGCTAAGAAAAAAAACAAGGCCAAGAGAAAAAAGTCGGAGGGAAGGGGAAATAACACACTCCTTCAGAGCCGCCTTTTGGTTTTGGTTTTCTGATGCCTATTGCTATAAAGGACACTATAAGAGAATGCTACACCTTTTCAGCGTTCGACCTACAGTCCCAGTACAGCCTGCCATATGACTGTCGTCAGAAAAATAACAAAGTCTTTCTGAAGTCTTTTTGTCACAGCGCTGGAAGTATTTCGGTAGATCCACAGGGACAGTCAGACAAAGGTAAGATGAAGAGAACGGAGAAAGTGAAAGGGAGGGGATTTCCCTTACATGGGTATAAAGTCTAGGACACATAATCACAGTGACTACAAAGTACGAATGACGTATGGTAACAGAGCTACAGTGCTGACACTCAACAGATAGACCGTCTGCTTCAGAAAGTCAAGGAATACATGACAAACACATCCCAGCAAACATCATGATACGGTCTAGTCTCTGTTAAACGAAGACTAGTTGAAATTGATGATCGGCTCGGATTTCATCGTTGTAATGAATAGTGAAGTTATTAAGTATGACTTGACCAATAATACAATCAGCAATGGCCAATTACGGATACCTTATTCTCATACACTTGGCAGCTTGTTCTTCTTTTCTTTCATATAAAACAAAGATTATAACTGACAGCTTCCCTAGAAGTGAACAAGACTGAAGAAGACAAATAATGAGTAATTAATACATCTAAATCTAATATAATCATAATGATATGGAATATCAACTTTCAATAGTGAACTGACTCAATGAAACATAAAGTCTTACTAGAGTGATAACGTGGTTCGCCAGTGGATTGCAAAGTCCTCAGTTCGAGTCTCAGTTATGCCGCTGTGTCTCACGCATTGCATGTCCTCCTCCCCATTCTTACAATGATATCACCCTGGTCGTTGCTATATGAAACATCACAAATCAGTTATAACCTTACTGATGTGAGATAAGTAAGATTGTTTTAGCTAACCCTTTCTCTTTGAGAATGAAATTAAAATCATGGATTTACAAAACCTGTGTCTTGAGCAGACATCTAATATTGCAGTGAACATACAAACTTTCAATGATAGTGATGAGAACCTCTTTAGAAATTAACGAACTTCCACGGTCCTCTTTGAGTATATTAAGAGGATGGCTTCTTTAGGTAATCATTTTCATTGAGAACAGGAAGAATAGGCTCTTCATTCGCTCTTCGCTCATAGACACGAGGCAGAATCACCTCTTTGGATTTTTAGCTGCCCATCACTCATTGCCAGGAAACAGGATGACTTCTTTAGCTGCTTCTCTTTCGCTGACAGGAGGTATGATAGCTTTCTGGTGTAGTCTCTCAAATTGTCAGGAGGCAGGGTGACTTTCTCAGCTGCTTGTCTGTCATTGACAGGAGGAGGGATGCCTTCTTCCAAAATCCAGAATATATGTGTTTGGCACACATTGTAGTCCTGCATTTTACCAACTGAGCAACATCTCTGACCGAAATTGACAGGAGCTGCAAGGTTCCTTTAGCTACCGATCCCTCATTGACACAGGACAAGCTGATTTCTTTAGTTGACCGTCTAACATTGACAAAGGAAATGATCGTCTTGGCCTCTGGTTTAACACCCCACAGGCATACAAAGCTGTTTCGATGTCTCATGGACACTCATTGAAGAGGTCATCTTACTGGTCAATGAGATTTACTTTTAACACATTAGGTGATATTACTCAATAAATCCAGAGCTGACGAAGCTAGACCATAGATACTCACCCGCTCTAATCAAGATAAGACATACCGTGGTTCTCAGAATTCGCCACTTGTCTTGCGGAGTTGAGGGGTGTTCAATGTGCCCTCCGGGCGTCAGGTACCCTGCCCAGGCGTGGTCCGCGAGGGAATTAATAACAAGAGGCACGTAGCAGGCACGCTACTAGCACTGATCACACAATACAGGTCACTTTTGAGGCTCTCACGAAAAACACTTGAAAGCCGCAACATCTGACGACTCCCACACCTAGACAACCTCCGTTCCTCAGATGTAGCCTTTCTAAAATTCCACACCTTCAAAGGAGAAGCCCCCGGTTCGCGTGTGAGAACAACCGAGTTGTGTAAGCCTCACAAGGACCTCGACTCTTTCTCTGAGGAGAAGGTGCTGTTTTCCTCCATCCCGAGCTTATCATTTCTGAGATGCCCAGTGCAGAACGCCACAGTGGAGAAAAAGAAAAGCGGAGGTGAAAATGAAATAAAAATGAAAAATATGTTATTGTTGTCGTAATTGATTCCCCTTCCCCTTGGACTTGCATCACCAACACTGCAGTTTGCACACTCTCCAGAACAAGCGCGTATTTAAAATTTTCACAGTAGCAGAGCCGGTGAGTGGAGCAGCGGAGGGGGTGGGGCGGACCTGATGCCTTAATCCGAACTGGTTCTAAGTAAAACCCACACCTGATCGGCTCCGAGGACAAGGCGCTTTCTCCGAGCTTTGATCTCTTTCTTAATGCACTCTTTACATTTCTTGCCAGCAGCTACGCAGTCAAGCCAACGGAGCCAGCCAGGTACGGAGGGGCAGGGCTGAGGCATTTGTCTTTTGAACTGTGCGGGTCTTCTTTGAGAGCCCACAACGCACACGCTGCACTGCAGGTGTCTACCCCAGGCTCACTATTTCAAACGGTTTCCATGACTTTGTAAGTAATTGTACTCGGCATACAATGGTGTTTTCTCCTCGTGTGGTGGGTGGCAGTATAGGTAACTTGTGCAAGAAATAAAATATTGCCTGCCCTTTCTTGTCTGTGTGGTTTGAAAGTTTTCACCCTACATCAAAGACCGTGTATTGGTGTTACAAGGGCCCCCTTTTAATGCGGGGTGTGTGTTTTCAACTTTTCATGTACGTCAACCTATAATACTAATACGTCACATTTACGCGAGATGCACTTTGAGGATAGAATTACTCGTCAAGAAGACTTAACAATCTCCCTTGAAAAATATAATCTACTGTTGAAAGAATTCATTTAGTACGTATATCAGACACCAGGGTAGTCCTGACGTCCTGAAACTAGATAACAGAATTAAGTGCAGGTAAAAATAAGCCATTAGGTGAATATAGATATGGTAATTGGGTGTCAGTGGGTAGGGTGGGTGGGGGTGTCTGATGTCTCATACTATCTTTCCCCTTCTTCTCTTGAAGGTTTAGGCGTGACCTCAAATGCCGAGTTACTATTTGAACTTCAACTGCCAGGCGGTTTCCCTTCTCAGAGATGTGGGCGGGGCCACTAGAGTGCCGACCGGAATCTAAGCCGGCCTCCGCCTCTTGATCCCAATCAAAGAAGTTCACATCGCATTAGTGAGGAGAATCCTACAGGCCTCGCTCAGAGGATACCACAAACCTGCCTGCCAGCTCTTTGACTAGCCAACGTGACTGAAGCTAAATGTGACCGAAAGATCACTCAAATACCATTTAAAGGACGTGCGTAGTGGCGGCAGGTACGGAGTAGTACCGCATGAGTCAGGCACGGGTGTGGTGTGGGGAGAGTGACTGGGGCAGTGTGTTGTGATTACGTGAGCAGTTGCTGAACAGCTGTGAGGAGATCGTAGATTGGTGGGTAAAGTGTTATATTGAGAGGCTCGGTAAAAGGGTTAGTATGAATAATGCAATATATCAGTGATTCAGCTACTTCCTGATGGTAGCTAATTAATTATAAATGTGAGTGACTTCGTAACTGATTAAGTGACCTTAATGATCATGAATCACTGTAAGTGACTTAGTGACTAAATAGCTTTGACTGACCCTGTGGTGAAATAACTGAGTGACTCAATAAATGCGCAGCTGTCAATGACTTTGAAACTGCATAACTGAGGGTTAATTCGTACCTGCATTTCTGTCAATGACTTAGAGATTCTAAACGGGTTAAATTACAGGTATCATTAAAAAGCAGCAACTAGCAGTTAAATGATTGAACAGAGTAAATGCACAATTTTGAGATAGGGACATATTGATTGGAGTCTCACCGACGAATACGATATAACTGCCAGTGATCAAATCACTCTGAGTGACTTAGCTCCCAGGTAAATAAGAAAAACTCTGTGATCGTGAGAGCACCAATGACTACTTTACTGAGTCACTCAGTAACAATAGATAGTAAGTGATAGGGCAATTTTACTATGTGGGTTAGCGGCATAGCGGCTACATCTGACGGCCGCATATTGATGAATAGATGGTAGAATTATTTACTAAGATTGCAAGAGGGTGAGAAAAGGGGAGAATAAATGTGCAACAGAGAGACTAGGTGACTCACTTAACAGGGTAATGTCGAGGCTAGTGAGGTGGTTCCTGGGTAAACCGTTAGGTGCGCAGGCCATTGTAGGTATGGGGCCTTGGAGCAGGTTAGGAGGAGATAACGTCGATTAATGAAAGCATACTTTTTTTGTAAATTCTTTGTTGCTTTTATCGTTATTTCAAACAGTACATTAATTTTCTTGAATACATGGCATTTTCTTAACTCTTTCTGTCTGAGCCTGGGTGGGGAGTGCGCGCACTATAGGACAATGCGTATTAATAACGCTATAAACCCCCAGGGGACGAGACTATCACCGCAATGGCGTCTGTTTGTCGTGTGGAGGTCATTTAGTAACCTTTAGCCACAAGTTACTATAGTTATATATCGAATGCTCACAGAGTATAATGATGAACATAGTTTGTTTATCTATTTTGAAAAAATGGTGTAAATCTATTCATTATTTCTCATAAAACATGACGTTTGTGATGATGACACATAAACATAAATATATTTTTAAACAATACCTGGAGGCATTCCTCGTCCCCTGGGTGGGAATGTCTCCAGGCATTGCTAGGACGGATGAGTTCTGTCTTTGAAATGTTTGCTAGCTATCATTTTGTCTGTTTCCCGACTTCATATGTGAATTACGCCACAATCCACATAAAATGGCTAGCATTAGAATAATTCCCCTTACACAAGCGTCTATTCTTCCACATGTTTCAAAGGTACCTGTATGTTTTTCTCTATACAGCAATTCTACAACCACGTATCATATTTTAATTATTAAAAGGTTTGATTCCATATAGCCGATTTTACTCCCGATGTAGTGAAGACCTACTCCAGTGTTCAGTCTGACGCCGAGACTGGCTTAAGTCTGGCACATCGGAAGAGAAATTGAAAAAGTCGTTTAAATATTCTAAACTTCCTTCCATCAGAAAAGAACAGCACCAGGTACTTTTTGTTTACTCCTAGAGCTTTCGGATTTCATATACTTTCTTAGTCTTTTAAAATTTTGACTTTTGTCGTTTGATTTGTTCTTTATCAGATGTTCATCATGTTCCCTAAACTTTAGTCCCAATTCAATAATGGCTCCTAGACAATTCATTTCTTCACAGGTAATGATTATTGTGGATATACAACTTTCCTTTGCCCAATCGATTACTTTTTGCTATGTTCCCAAGGTACACAACTTTCGTTTTCTTTACATTTATGTTGTCTTTTTCTAGTATCATAACCCCTTACCCTGAACACAAGAGTATGAGTCGAGAATTGGGAATAATAAAATTTATTTTAATTTTATATACCTTCACCGACATGAATATTAATACAGTAAATATTAATATGATATAAGGTAAAAGATAGTAATTGACAGTTATATAATGACGTCAATTAAGTTGAAGATACATATTGGTAATTGACAGATATAATGATATGTCAATTGGTATAAGTATATATGGTTATATAAGAATGAGTATATATGGTTATACAATATGAGTATAAAAACGCCAAGACCAGAAAAAGAGACCACAGATCATGATATTTCATAAGGCATGCGGCATTATTATAATCCCTCGAGGACAGGTGGGCCCTACTGAGCGCGTCTGCGACCGTGTTGAGGACCCCGGGGATGTGCGTGTAGACCAGGTCGACTTGCAGCTTGGCCTGGACCATCCAGGCCTGTCGGGCACATTCGGCGAGGACGCGGTTGCGTGCCCGCCCCGACGTGAGTGCCTGGACGGTCCCCATGTTGTCACAGAAGACTTCGATCCTGGTCCCACGATCACGGTCCCCGAGGAACGTGTGGAGAGCATATATGGTGTTCAGCGCCTCTAGTTCGGAGATGCAGTCCACTGGGTCATTGATAGGGCAGACCTGGCACGAGTAGGCCCCACGGCCGTCGGTGCCCCCCACGCCCGAGAGGCAGGCGTCGACCGTGATGCACTTTGTCGGCGGCCCTCGAGGGATGAGAGCATGGCCATTCCACCCGGCGGCAAACCTGAGGAACCACTGGAGGTCCTGTCGCATGTCCGAGCTTATGTTGATGTAAAACCCATTCATCGACCGTAGGGCCTCCAGTAGTTTGCTGACGAAGGGCCTCGCCGGGCGGATACACTTGGCGACGTGCAGGATTTTTCCGAGGACGGACTGTAGCTGTCGCTTCGTGAGCGACCGCTTCTTAGCGACCGCCCCCACGTGTTCCCGCACTTCCTCGAGCTTGTCTTGAGGGATAGACAGGCACATCTCTGCCGCGTCGATGTCGATGCCTAGCCAGCGCACGTACTGGCTCGGTGCCTGGGCTTTCTCCCGCGCCTCGGGGAGGCCGAGCTCGGCGAACAGGGCTCTGGCTATGGCAAAGTCCGAGGCCGCTTTCTCCCTGGATGGTGAAAGTATGATGAAGTCGTCCAGATACATGGCGGCCTCGACCCCCTTTCCGGCGAGTATCCCCACGATGGTCTCGGCCACGCACTGCATGTGGTACGAGGACGCACGGGCACCGAACGGCATGGCCGTATCACAATAGTACCCGCCGTCCCACATAAAGCACAGCAGAGGCCAGTCAAGGGGGTCGCACCTAAAGTTCTTGTAGGCTCGCGATATGTCGATGGTCGCCATGTAACTGGAGGTGCCCGAGGCCACGAGGTGGGCGACGAAACCGTCGACCGTAGGGAGGCTGTGCTCCCTCTCCTCCCCGTAGACTGCATTCTTCATCACAAAGGTGTTGACACTACGTTCCTGGGGGAAGGTCATATCCGTTATGACGCGGCGGGCCTCGGACCCGCGCTTCTCCCGGGACATCAACGGCGAAACGTGGCACCACGGTTCGAATGGTGCCTTTGGGAACGGGCCCATCAGATTAGAGAAGCCCAACTCTTTGTGTATAAAATCCCCGACTTGCTTCGGGAATCCGGTCGCGCTGGGATGGTTGGGCACGTCCCGAGTGTCACTGGCGGGCCCGAGGTAGCCCAGGGGGAAGCCGTACCTGATGAATCCCAGGAGCTCGCTCTTGCCGTCCATGGCCTTGAGGTAGGCCTCCCACGCCCGTAGTTTGAGATCCGTCGGGAGAGTTATCTTGGAGCACAGCGCGTTGGGCAGACCCGAGGCCCGGACCGCTTCATAGATGTGGCCATGCGCCGGGGGGCCGGCGTCGGTGAAGCGGGGCCACTAGGCCCGCCTGTGACCCATGAAGGCCTCCGGGTCCGTACAGAGTCCAGGGGCTGGTATTCCGGTTCGGCAAACTTCCTTTAGTTTGTTAAAATCCGGAGTGTTACTTGATCGCTGTATACATGGCGCGGTATCACTAACACTCTCACACGTGGCGCGACCTGGTCGGCGCCCCGTGTGACTGTCATCCTCGTGCGAGCCGCCGCCCCCTCCTTTGTTGTTGTTTTGGACTGGCACCCGACCACGTGGCCGGCCGGCCTCCATGTTGTGGTCATGTGCACCCCACGTGTTGTCCGCGCTGCATGTGGCGGGGTGGGGGCCCGCTGGGCCGTTCCCCCCCCCTTCACGACCTCCGCCCACGTCCGGGCACCGGACGTGCTGATGAGGGGGGGGAGATGTCACTGGGCCCGCTTGTGTTATGTCACGTTGATTGCACCCGGTGACCCTGGGCCCGGGGTGGGGTGCACGTGTTGTGACTGCTTGCGGGTACGCAACGCTCACTCCCGGGTCCGTGTTGTGGGAGCACATCCGCCCTCGGGTCGACCGCCCGGAGCGTGTGTCCGGCCTGGGGTGCGTGTCCGGCCTGGGGTGCTCGCCAGGGTGCTGGTGTGGGCGCAGCCTGCCCGTTGTTGTAGCCCATCATGTAACCAAGTTTCTGGTTACACGCGTGCAACGAGTGTCCGCACTGTCTCCCCACGGAGTCGCAGTACGAACACACGTGCAGCCACCTCACGGGTCCGTCGTCATGACCGTTCCTGTGGCGGCATCCCTTTTCCCAATTGAACTGCCTGCATGGCAACTCCCGTCCTCGGGTTTTTCCCGCGTCTGTTCCGCTAATCTGCGTCCCGGTTGTCATCGCGAGTCGGACTCGCTCCTCCTGGATGCGGGCGTAATCACACCAAGACAACCTCCCGGTCTCGACTTGGTCAAATACATAGTTCGACCACCTCCTCACTCCGGCCCACGGCCGGCTCTGGGCGTCGATCGAAACTTGATGTAGATGCTTATACATGGCCTCACGGTCCGCGGGGTCGACCGCATGGTCATCCCCCAGCAATCCAATGAAGGCACTCAGGTACTCGAGTGGTCCTAGGGTCCCCCTCAATTCTAACTTCTGAGACAACGTGTAGACCCCTTCCCTATCCACGAACATGTAAGGCTTGCTAATCAGTCGAGTAACGTGAATATCTGAGTGAAGCTTACCAGCCGTTTGTCGTGGCGGATTGCCTCACGGTCGAGCTCGCGTTGAATGAAGCGGTCCCCGGCGTAGCGATCTCGTAGTTGGCGGGGCGGCGGCATGGCGCGGGCGGCTTGCTCCTCGGCCCAGTCCCGTGTCCGTACCTCCGCGACCGACCGAACCGTAGGGAGGGAGGCCCGTTCCGGTGACCGTTGTCTCTGCATTTGGATGAGGGCGTCCAGCTTCTTGCTCATGTCGGACAGTCCCGTCTCTACGGCCACGAGGCGGGCCGACCGGAGGCTACCGGCCTGAGACGCGGACTCCACTTGGTCGCTCTCCCTCACGGTTGACTCGGAGGCCTGGTCCGTGGTCGTGGAGGCGCTCGCTTGCGCGCGTGTAGTTGGTGGAGCCATCCTATCTGTTCCCTTTTTCACTAACTTCACCCGTATTAAGACCCTGTCTCTGCACGGTCAGATACTCGGGGAGTATCTGAGGACGGCGTGGAGAGGTGGCCAAAAGATAGGGAGAAATAAAAAGTACGTGTGTACGTAGTGAAGTACAAGAACAGACTGAGGAGGAGGTCAGAGTGGCGGGGTTCACGTGACCGACACCAGAGGGGAGTGCGCAGGGTGCGCTGGGGGAAAGGTGTCAGGGGGAGCGATGACCACCCCTGACCAATGGCCATGGGTCACCAATTCTTCAATCACTTTCTGTATAATTCCTTCTACTACCCTTCAGGTTTATAGCCTGTAACTACCAACAGATCGTCAGCATATATTATTATATACCTGTGTCCGAATGTCTATGAAATACTGCCCGCTGCTAGGGGTGCAGTAATAATAATGTTCGTGCCCGCTGTGAAAGTGACTTAATAAGTCATTAAAATGGTGTTTTTTCATCGATTTAAGGTATATAATAATAAGCAAACGTCCTGACTGTAGACGAAACGATTCTAGTTCTCGGTCAGTCATTGATATCATACTGCCTTCCGCCTATGGCGTCAGGCAGCATGATATCGACGACTGACCTCGAACAGGAACCGTTTCGTCCACAGTAAGGACGTTTCCTAATATTATTAGAGCATGACATTGTACCACTTCCGGTAAATTATTAATATAATTCAAAAACAATAAAGGGCCCAGTATAGAACCTTATGATACCCCCTGAGCTATATATTTAACCGTAGAGTTTTTGTCTCTTTATTATATATGACATTTTCTATCATATGAATATTCCTGGATCCAATCTACCAAAAGTACTCCTGCGACCGACAATTTATGCAACAAAATATTGTGATTCACGCAGTCAAAGGCCTTTTTAACAGTGATAAATAATGATATTGAAAATTCATTTCCATTATCTGATTCCGATAAAGTTTGTCAAATTTTGTTACCGCCCCCTCCCCGTACCTCTTTACTTCCTAAACTCGAGTTGATTTTTTACAAAAATATTTACTTTTTTCCAGATATTCCCCATATATTATTATATTATATGTATTATTATATGTATTACCCATTCCAAGACCTTACTTGGAACGGGCAATGCGCACACTTACTGATACCTCAATTAAAATCATCATTACGATTATAACTTTGAAAATGATCTATAAGTACTTGTTTCTTCTTTATTGTTTCACAACAAAAAGGACTGAAAAACAACTTGAAAGACTACAGATGAGCGAAACAAACCAGGAAGGCATTATTCATAAAAGAAAACTGGCTTAGAATAGTGCTGGGAAGGGTTCAGAGATAGGGACAGTTTACAGACAGCATGACTGTAGGACGAACACATTTAGTTATGCATGATATGTGTAAGCACGCCATGCGCTAATCTTAATTAGGCTCTTTTCCCTTAATGTCAGCTGTCGATAAATTGTATGACACATGCTGTCACCCAGGTAGGCACGATCAGTTTTTAAATCTAAACTGTACATATGTCATGATGTAAACACTTAACAAATATATATGGAATTCTGAATGCACTGTGTGCTTGATGTGGAATGTACTATATAGGTGTAAGTGTTTACGTGTGTATACTGGCATCAGAGTGCGTCACCTCCGGTCGCTCCTGGTTCAGATCCCCTTTGTGATATACTACTACCCACCCCGTCACCCGATGTGGAGGCATTGTGACATCGCCGATTAACACCCAATCGTGGAGGACTGATTAAAGACGGTGCTTTACCAAAGAGCTCTTCTCACGTCCGGGGTGGGTTTCGCCTCGTTAACACACGGCCTGCATCTATATTACAGTGCCCAGGGACGGGTGAAGCGGCAGAGACATGTGGAATGTCAACTCCCCCGACTCTCTGAACTACTTAACTGTCTTATAATCATCCCACCCGGAGTCTCATATCTAAACACGGGGAGCGATGAGGTGTCCTGTTCCTACTACCGTCAAGGTAAGGCACAGGACTCTGCCATTGCAGTACTTGTTGTTCATTGTTCATGTCACCTAAAAGTTATCAATATGGAGTAGGGAGTGAGGTTAGGTATTCTTGATCGTGCAGCTAATTCTGGAAGTTACCGGAGGAGGAGGGAACTTCTCTCTTTTATACTCAGGTGAATGATAGAAACCTTGGCGTAGTTATTCCGTTTACCCAAAAATGTTTTGCCAGTTTTGGATTGCAATGCAACTTAGTATGACATCGAGACTTCAAGTGATATGCGGACTTTCAGGACAAGACGAGACTAACCAATTCTCTCTGGAATTGATTAATGTGACAGGACGAGACACTTAAGAATTTGGCTTATCTAGTCCGAAGCGTCCGTGTATTCTTAAAATATTTCCTTAAAATTATCTCTGTAGTTTGCTGGAAAGAACAAAAAATCATGGTTCGTATTTCTGGTTTTTAATATCAACGAGAATCATACCTTAGTGATCAACGGATAAAAGGAAAACATATTCACATACAAACATGGTAATCATACAAGGACCGTGAAATCATCAATGGCGTCATATACACTGAGTCGATATTTCACATTGGATAACCTGGAGAATACCGCACTACTTTATAACCCACATTGTCAATATACTGTAGATATACCTTACTTAAACCCTATCCAAGTTTATCTCTATGATCAGATTTACTTTTGCGGGCGGAGTGGTATGAGTCAGGGATTTCATTATAAGCGCGTATCATGTGACGGCACAATGGTAGAAGGCACGACCCCTGTACATGCAGGCGTATGCGTTTCTACTGAGATCACTTAAAAAGAAACTTTCCACCATGTCTCAAAGCTGCATGAAGGGCAGATGTTTTTCAAAGGGGACACAAAAGAGCTGGCGGACTGCTTTTAGATCATGATACCAATTGTCTAATTCTTTTTAAGCATAACGATGTATCCTCTTCCCTCTTTTTTGTTCCGTGGAGGAACATGAAAAGCTGAGATCTTGTGGCATGCGACGTTTGACTTGCAGCTAGAAAACAGATAGTCATATAAAGAACTGTACTCTCTTCTCCGCTTACCCTGCCCACATGCAACGAAAGCAACAAGAATGGTTTCTATAAGAAGAAAAATAAATCATCACCGACCGTCCCTGCCCCTGCCCTTCCTTAATGATACTATTTAAGCGAGGAGTTGTCAGTGCTGGTGAGAAATCTGATAGGCTGCACTGGCACTGTAAGCGCCAGTCACGGGCGACACGATAGAAACAAGCCGCAAATATTTAAAGACAGGGCAACATTAACATATAATCATATATTTCTTAATTTTTCTACTCTCAAAGACGTTCCTAAAACTCATACCTGGGTTAAGCCATTGGACTCGAATGTTTTACGTTTTCCAATTGTGTTTCTCGTGACACCTTCTTTAGAATCTAAGAGGTGGGTCCCGCTCAAACAATGGGAGCGTACCGTGGATATGAAAAGCACGCTAGGAATGTCATTTTACGACTTTTTTCACTGCCATAAAACAAATGACGATGATTTTGAAATGCATGAACAAAAAAACCTCATTGTCCTTGGAGGCTTACACTTCACAATTGACGCTTAAAACGGTCCATAGTGAGACATAAAATCCGGCCAGCCCTTAATGTGGTGTTGACACTTTAAGTGCCCGCCTCGCGTTGGCTGTGCCACTAACGCACTGTCCTGAGTGGCATTTAATTGTTGGCCCATAAAAATTCCCTGCGTTCTTTGATTACCTGGAGTAAGACTTTGTCACAAAGATGCCTCGAAACCATTTGACTATTAAGAGCCCCAGGTCGCATCCAGGTGATTTTAAACTAAAAACAGAAGGCGAGCGAGATATAAGGTTTTTATTTTGCATCGAATTAAATGTTCACCTTTAGTGGTGGACAGTGATTGTTTCTATGGAGTTTAACTGACACGCACCAGGACGGATGCGACATGCAAATCAATAGACATGACAGATAAAGATCTTGATTAATATTCCTGTCATTCTTAGATCTGAATGGGCTCTTTATGGTCGTTTGATCCTTGACAAAAACGTATGTTTATAGTTGTTACTGTGAGATTTCCGATATTCTATTGTCGTACATGTATTTCGCAAATTCCCTCAGACCAGAGAGGTCGATATACTGCTTAAATTAGAGTAAATCTGGAGTGAATAAAACATATTTGAAATTTATTGTTAAAAGTACACTAATCAACCAGAAACAGAATGATCACCAGCTTTCGGACTCTATAGCGACGAGTAACTGAGCCACTACCCTCAAGCTTCCATATCAACTATACGCACAAGTAGTACATGAAAAGTGACCACTGTTCCAGGGCTGATCAAGGAAGCCGGGCACCCCTGCTTCCGACATATCTAGGACATGGCAAATTTCATGCACCGGAGCAGTCGGAAGGTTAGGATCCTATGTCGTATTATGTCAGAGCATGACACTAAATTTCCGCATTGTTGCCGTGTCAAAATGTTGATTATTCTGTGTCGCAGTGTGTCGGAAGCATGTCGGAACGCTTGTCGTAGTCTGTCGGGAGCTTGGTGGTTTCCAGGCCTTAAAGGCCAAACGCCGATGCCGAATTCAGATCTCCCGATTCACCCCGACGCCCATTCAGTTCAATGCAATTGTGTGTCGTAGAACGCGTAGTTAACCGCGTCGGTGTCCATAGGAAGCCCGGTGGGCTCGGCCCTTAAAGCTGAGATACGGGAACTATTCCTAATGATAATTTCAAAAAATATAACGCCGCCCTCTCACACAGTGAAAGGGCGGTGTGTGTGTTGTGTGCACCTGACCCATGCCGCTCACCCCGTCCCCATGTCGCAGTCGGCGCTGTGTGGGGTATATAGGAGCCAGCCATCCAGACAATGGTGGTCAGTTCAGAGTGTGGGACCCTGGAACCTACAGGTGGGCCATGGTAGAGAGGCCCTGACACCACTCCTATGCTTTAGCATTGGAGCAGCGCTCCTATAGACGACCATTGCCTCAAAGTTGTCCAGGGTACTTGTACACAAGGCCTGACAGTGTGCCACGCTACTCCCAGTGAATAAATGCCCTTAGTAGCTCCGTTTCACGCATGCTCAATAGTGTGTGGGGCGGGGCTTAATCTTTTGAATTAATTAACAGAGCTTAATTGCTTTATATAAGCTTTAAAAGGTGTGTGGTGGGCATGTAATAACACAAATAGACACAAATAACTCACCTGGCGAACAGAAGCGGGGATAAGACCTCGAGTTCTCTCCTCAAACTCTGCCCGCAGTCCAGTCATCTGTAAAACGAATAAAAATTACGTCAAACTCGTCATTATCAAATATATTCATGAAATAACCCATATTCTTAATACGCCCCTGTTTGGTAGAGGCTTTGAGAAAAGTATATGTTACCGTACTCAGATGATGCTCTTTTACTATCCATATCATCAGTATAATTTAGACTCCATTAGCTTGTTCTGTGAAAATAGAGACAGCGTCCAAGTGTAGGACGTGTAACAGACAAATTCAAAGTGTAAAATATATATTCAAAGTTAAGTGTAATGTGCACATCATAACATAGACCAGGCTGCATGTAACTGTTGTCAAATTAATGTGATATGAACAGTACAAATATGATATGAGCATCATCAAAGTGTGATATGAACACAGTCAAAGTGTGACATGAACACAGTCAAAGGGTGATATGAACACAGTCAATGTGTGATACGTATACAGTCAAAGTGTCATGAAAATGGAATGTGTCCAAAGCGCGTAACGCGCCGTCACGCTCCAATGCACAGGCGTGTTCAGAAGGTTACATCATACAGAGATCACAGACAGGGTGGGTGCCGAGCGGCGATGGGGAGGGGGTGTGTTCCTCGGGGGGTTGTCGGGGGAGGAGGGGGTGAAGTTAAAGGGAGGCGGTGCAGGGCGGACGGGGAGACGGGCAGACCCGGGCAGTGGGTCCGGAGCCCGGGCCGGCAGGCAGGCGGGCGGGTAGCGGGCCGGGACCACGCCGAGTTGATCAAAGAGAGTTTGGGTGAAAGGAGAGCAGGAATTGATCATAAACTTTAATCCTGGTCGCAAGGGCCTGATCAAAGGGCGGCGTGAAAGCCGGCCCGTGGATTGATCGGGGTCCGCGAGAGGGCGCCCTGATCAAAAGAAGGGGAGGTGGGTAAGCGGGTGTGGCGGGGGCGCTATGGGGTACGGGTGGGAGGACGCCCGCCACCTATAGGGGTGTCTAGTGCAGTGGGGTATGAATCGGGAATGAGTGCTTGAGGGTGTCTGGTAGTGCGCCCCAGTGTGTGTAGGGGTGGGGCGTTATTATCGCGGTGTGACTGACACAGGTAGTTAAGAAAAGCAGTTATAGTTACATATAGATACATACAAGTGCACGGAATCTAATGAGGCGGCGTTCTTTGTAACTCTCTAATCATTCCCACTGACAGAATCATTAAATATGTGTAATGACAGAGGGAGGTGTGAATGTATGTAGGCGCAGCCGGCGGGGCGCGACTGTCTTCTACATAGATAGGCCTCTTATGACTGTTCTAGCCGATGAAAGTCCTGTTTGTCATGCTATGGGAATTCCCCGACACCCACCCCCGACCACCCACCAATCTCTACATTTCTTACGTTCTGCATGATCACCCTTTCCCTGAGAAACACACCCGTATCACCTTCACCCCGGGTGTACACTGGGTGCGGCGCTACTACCCCCCTCCGCTCCGCACCGTCACGGGTCAGTGCACGGCGGGGCGGGCGGAGGTCAGCGCAGGGTCAACCACTTAACACACCGCTGGCCGCGTCCCTACAACTTTAATGGCGGCGCGTCTTTGATGTTTTGTTCAGGTGCTGTAACGACCGGCGGATCCAAACCGGATCCCGATTGATCCGACCGGCCACGCCCTCACATACACCGAGGCACCCCCACCCACCCCTCACATCCCGACCCCCTCATGAACATCTTATCACATACACCGAGGCACCCCCACCCACCCCTCACATCCCGACCCCCTCATGAACATCTTATCACATACACCGAACTACCCCCACCCACCCCTCACATCCCGACCCCCACACGAACATCTTATCACATACACCGAGCTACCCCCACCCACCCCTCACATCCTGACCCCCCTCATAAACATCTCATCACTTACACCGAGTTACCCCCACCCACTCCTTACATTCTGACCCCCACATGAACATCTCATCACATACACCGAACTACCCACACCCACCCCTCACATCCTGACCCCCCTCCCCTAACCATCTCATCACAAACACCGAGTAACCCCCAACCATCCCTCACATCCCGACCCTCCATAAACATCTCATCACATACACCGAGCCACCCCCACCCACCCCTCACATCGCGACCCCCCTCATGAACATCTTATCACATACACCGAGCCACCCCCACCCACCCCTCACATCCTGACCCCCCTCATGAACATCTTATCATATACACTGAGCCACCCACACCCACCCCTCACAGCCTGACCCCTCCATAAACATCTCATCACATACACCAAACTACCCACACCCACCCCTCACATCCCGACCCCCCCATAACCATCTCATCACATACACCGAGCTACCCCCATCCACCCCTCACATCCTGACCCCTCCATAAACATCTCATCATATACACCGAGTTACCCACACCCACCCCTCTCATCCCGACCCCCACATAAACATCTTATCACGTACACCGAGGCACCCCCACCCACCCCTCACATCCTGACCCCCCTCATGAACATCTTATCATATACACTGAGCCACCCACACCCACCCCTCACATCCTGACCCCTCCATAAACATCTCATCACATACACCAAACTACCCACACCCACCCCTCACATCCTGACCCCTCCATAAACATCTCATCATATACACCGAGTTACCCACACCCACCCCTCTCATCCCGACCCCCACATAAACATCTTATCACGTACACCAAACTACTCCCAACCACCCCTCACATCGGAACCCCCTCATGAACATCTTATCACATACACCGAGCAACCCCACCCACCCCTCACATCGCGACCCGCTCATGAACATCTTACAATACACAGAGCCACCCCGACCCACCCCTCACATCCTGACCCCTACATGAACATCTTTCATATATACACCGAGCATTCATGAACATCGTCTCACTTACACTGATCCGCTCACCCCTCACAATCTAATCCCTATCTTTTGAGGTCCTACAGAAAAGATGAAAAGATAATGAGTGAATGAGTTGATAAAATGTTGGGGAGAATAGGTGATTGAATGAATTAATGGACGAGTGAGTGAGTGATTATTAATTTGTGTAAAATATTAACTGGATGAGTTAATGGCCGAGTAGAAACGTGAGCAGAATCGTCTGAGAAGGAGGAATGAGAAGTAAAGAGCATGTAAGTGGGCAAACAAACGAAACTGATATCAGCAGTATCTTATAGTTGCCATACGTCCACCACGACCAAAGATAAAATCAGTGACAGGAGTAGTCCAAAGACGGAACATGTGCTCCTCTGTGAGAACACATGAGATGATAGAGACATATACACATACGACCAGAATTACAGCTAACGATAAACAAATGTAAACAGAAAGAATACAAGACGGAAATATAAACAAAAAGAATGACAAGTCCATTACAGTATTTCCTCGCACTTCGATTTATAAGCACTTCAAAGTAGACTGCTGATCTGCGCTAGAAAATGCACACATTTAGCAGATCGATGGTAGGGCCGATTGTGCGCACTTTGATGTGTACAAAATGATGATGTACTTTCACCCGAGTCTTCTCGCCAGAGAAGAGACGACGATGTGTGTGGGTTGAGGGGTGGAGTAGTATATCATCAGACACTGTCATCCTATCAAAAGGCTCCAGCTAATGATTTGAAGGCCCTTGTGTCCATAAAAAGCTTGTTCTTACCAGTATATCCCTGAGAAGGAACAAGCCCCTAGTATAGGGGACAGAGCCATTGTTAGTTCATGAAGCAGTCACTAGGTGGTCGGGGGACAAACCTGTATTCTGGCTCTTTGTTCTTATGGAATTCAGCTGCCTTTCAATATTTTACCAAGGTTCCTTTGACTCTCTACACCGATCCCAGAGCAGGACGACATTATGATTTAACCCATGACACAATGTTTTTTACATGGAACACTTTATTTACATATGTGAGCAAGGCAAGAAAAGTGACATTTCCCAATTATCACTCACTTCTTCTGCACCTCCATTAGTGAAGAACACTTACTTTTCCCCCTCCTTTAGTGAAGAACACCTACTCGGGGGGCGTCATGGCGGCCCCCATGGATCATAGGCTATATATGCCTTATAGAAATAGACATGTTGCGCGAGGATATGTTCTTCATAAAGTGGGTTCTCAGTACCTCCCTGAGGGCAATGTGCTACTATGCCTTTTTATCAGCTTTGCTTAAAATCTTAATTATGGAAAATAAAGGATATTTATTGCATGTTTCATTAATAGGGGAATTAGCTTTTGATAATAGGTGATCTGATTATATATGAATAGCAGAACCTCCATCGTCTGGCCCAGGCTCCTTTGAGAGGATTCTCAACTTGGGTTTCAAAATGATGCAGGGATAATTCTCAGACGGAGCTGCGATAAATAATTTGAGTCGATTGAAGACGATGTCAAAGAATGGTTTGAGTGGAGTGCCATTCTTTCACAAACGGTGATTTTCATATGGCAACATCATACAAGCGAGAGAGAGAGAGAGAGAGAGAGAGAGAGAGAGAGAGAGAGAGAGAGAGAGAGAGAGAGAGAGAGAGAGAGAGAGAGAGAGAGAGAGAGAGAGAGAGAGATGTTATTCAATGAAAAATGTTTAGTACAAATACGTGTTGTTTGCACAAGATCGACAATATATCCCACAATACATCCCTATATACCATTTACATGTTATGTCACCTAGATTTGACATGTTACGACCTACCTCAAAGTGAAGCAGATGGTATATTAGTTATAAAACTCCAAATCAAGATAATCTAATGCTATAGATCCTCAAGAAAAGAAATCCACACATGAGAGAGGAAATACTAATGTCTCTCATTATTCCCCTTTGATCAGGTGTGCATATATCTCACCTCATTAAATGTATATATTATAAAGAAACCGTTGATATATATATCTTTTTACTTTATTCGTAACTCCTCAAATCAGCGAAGATGTGTTTTTGTGATTTTTTTCAGTTTATTATAGTTCCACTTGACGACTGTGATCGTAAAAACACCTCCATTACCGAAGTAGGATACAGCTCCCTTGTTTTATTCTAAAGAGATGAGTTAAAGTGCGCTCATGCACTTTTCATTCGTTTAATCTTAAAAAAACACTAGCTGTGACGAATCCGGCTTTTTGAGGGTGAATCCTGTTTGTTCTTCATCTGCTCTTAATTAGGCGATTTTAACCGGACCGGGGAGATAACGATGGAAAAAAGCTAAGGAAAACACCAAGTGTGTTTTATTTGTATCTCTTCATATCCCCTTCTACCCGTCCGACCATCCGTCTTTTGACTCAGGCCACACGTTTTGTCCACGGCTTAATTTTGTTTAAAACCACGAGGAACTATAAAAGTGAAGCCTGTCTGCTTTCCTCATACTTTTTTAACAGCTCTTTCAGGTGATGAACACAACAAAGTTTAATAATCCCATTATCATCATTTCTACTTCTGGGAGGGGGCGGGCATTTGACGTAAAATGGAAAACTTTTTTTTTCAATTCATACTGGCCTTGCTGTAGCCAACAGGAGTCTGAAATGTATATCAAACAACCCGCTTCTACTACCTCCCACAAAGTACGTACAAACTGAAGAGGGGTGGGGGTGGGGCAAAGATTTGGGAAATTTTGCGTACAACCCTCCTTTAATCTAATGCGTACAAGATGGTAGGGTGGGGAGGGGGTGGTCAAAACTCTTCTGAGAGGGAAACACGAGAGAGATATTTGATAAATTATAGAAATGTACACATTCCTGTAGCTCTTCTGTTGAAGTATGTCATACAAAGTATGTGACCAGCTCAGGTGAGCATTTGAGGTAATAACAGATTGACAACGAGGTATATAGCGTATGCCAAGTCTGCAAGTTGTACTTGCTTGGTTGGGCAAATGCAGCATAAACGCATTCTGCTGCCGAAACTGGTTTCGTTTTTAATGTTTTTCAACTACAGTTTTGAGCAGACCTTTAGTGTAAATTAATTGGACACCACTTGTTTCACAGTAACTTGCTTCGATACATTCAGAAAAATAATAACTATTTTCAAGCCTCTACTAAGCGATCGTCAATATTATTTGGATCTCGACAGCATGAAGGTGGCCAATAGTTACATTAATCACAAGCATATTTACTTGTCGGGAATGTATGTTAACAAAAATTCCCCTGAATACATGAGACCTGTCTTACCCTCGCTTATTATTGAAAAAAATGTGTTACTTGTCCAGAATATCCTACGTACCAGCTACAACTAGGCATACCTGACCTAAAGTGTTGCTCACACCTTAGAGACTACATCTGCATCTGAATCAGTCAATATTATAAAACATAATATAAAACCAATTATATAACAATAGATAAGGTTACCTATAACTTATATTCATGAAGTGACAAGTATTCATCATACACATTTGTATCCATAAAGAACACAAAAAATGTTTAACCTCTTGTGTACCTGATCTATGACTGTGTTCCCCGCTCGAACTACCACCCCAGTGCCTACCCTCCTCCTGCTTCCCCCTGTCGCCCCGGTACCTATTTGGCCCTTCATCTTAGGCAGATTGGCTTTTACAAGCCCGCTGGCGACACCGACGTTTACCTCAAAGTAACCCGGCCGATCAACTTAGGCCAGTCTAAGGCGCCAAATAGCGCCAGTTTCCTGCGTCTCTCACCTGACTTTGATCCGTCATTTCCCTTACCTGCACCGCCTATTACCACACCAAAAAGCCTGAAGCCAGCCTAAACTAGCCTAAAACCAGCCTAACTGGCCTAAACCAAACCGCTCTCCCACCTTCAAAGGCGATCGCCGTGTCCACAGATTACGAGGGTCGTCCGCCGCCGGAAGTCGTTACTCCTGGCGGCGTTTCATCTACTTCCGGTGCCATCAGAGGCATTTCCGGTTGAGGTTTAGCGGTTTACATTTGTCCAGTGTGGTTAGACTGACCGGAGACAGAGGAGTGGGCCTTCAAACCTGTCCCATTCTGCCTTCTCCTAGTAGTGTTTGTACTGTCTATAGACTAATTTCACTAGGGGTAAACCCTAGGTGGAACTGATGTCGATAGGCCTGAACGGAGGCTTTGGATCACGGATGTCATGCGTAAGCTACGAACAAGTACTCAAAGCCGATAGCAGACTATTCATGTATTGGCATATGTATACGTGAATGTACCACAAAACAGAAATATGAAGATTCAACAAAAATTTATATAAGAAGACAGTACTAGTTTATATGGAGTAGACATACGTCGCTGTTCTTGTATTTCATTGAAGACATTTCCATGAAAAGCTGCGCTGGGAACTAAGGGGGTAAACAGTACTAGATACAAGAGGCGGACTTGCTATATTCGATAGACGATTATACCCTAGCAGCGCTGTTTGTCTACACTGACAGTCGCACTGTTTATAAAAGGACATCTAAGTTTGACAGAGAAGATATTGTCACGTGCCAATGTCCGTCAGAAGAGAAGGCTTGACGAGACCAAGAGGGTGAAGGCTTTAGATAAAAAGCGCAAACATAAGCAAAACTCGGGGGATGGGTAGCGGGGAGCGAGTGAGAAGCAGAAGAAACTCTGAGGAGCGAAAGATAAAACGATAAGATATCTTGGATTAATCTCTTTAAATATCGCCACCCCCTCTTTATAGCCCTGCGCCCGGGATCACAGACAAGAATGATGTAAGGTGGGGGACAGGGATCTGAAGATGGTGCCATCCTTTTGTTTTTATCAAACGTCCCGTCATTGAAATAACCTCTCCCCCATGTCGTTTTTGGAGAGAAACAAATAAAAGTTGACTTTTTCGTCTTAGATGGGGAGGCGTCGATGAGGAGTACTGAAGCTGGTTCATGTCTACTTTTGTGACTGACTCAAACCCCTGAGTACTTTGCATTCTAATGTTATTCCAAGCGGGCGCCTAATTATGCCATTTATATCTTATTCATCTACATCAATGAATGACAAATGAAATGTCAGTCCCTGCCTCTTCTGTGGGCAGCCAGCTTTTGTTTTCCTGGCTCTCCGGAGCCTCGCAGCATATGCTGGCTAATTCCACAAGCTATAACTGCTTCTAAGGCTCTGTAGGGCCCTTTCATCACCATCAGCTTTTTTAGCAATCAAACTCGTATAAAACCGATTTTAATCAAGTGCTTTGACAGGCTTTTTCTCAAAGGCCTTGCATGCATCAAAGCCATTGTCGTTTGTCGGGGTATCTGTGCCGATTTGCCGTTTGCGACGCGAGTAAATACACTGATACAAACGGCCCGTGTACCATGCCAATGGGAACGGATAGCTTTCTTACTGGTCAGAATACAATCTCCACCTGAACACCACTCCTCAGACAATCTCCCTCAACGATATCGCCTTTACCAGCCACGGGTTGTTGAGTAGTGATGATCAGTCAGATGAGGCACCACAGTGGGAGGAGAGGGGAGGCAAGATACCAATGGAGTGGAATTAACATGATTTTAAAGGATTATCCCTGGATCTGCTCTATAGAAGCGTCACGCAATAAAAACGGTCTGATCTGCTGATAGTATGTGTAGACAGATTTACATCAGAGCGCTTTAAATCTGGCATTATCCACAGCTGCCACAATCTATGCAGTAAACCCTATTATACCTTAGATGGCTACTGTGGGGAATTTCATAAGGAATATCCCAATTATGGTGGGGTACCGCGACATCTAACATTATCACATATATGAGCATTCAGATTATGAAGATGTAGTTTGATGGATCCTGACAGGATAATATCTATGATTTTTATATATAAGCATACAGAGTACTCGCAGATTCCTCAACTTCATTAATGTACACCAACAAGGGACTACGACAATCAGAAAGGCACGGGCAAGTCATCAACCCTGATCCACTTTATCTTAATTACTGCCAATGAGGCAGACGGAATTTACCCCGTTGAGCTACCGCTCCCCTCTTTGTTTGGTGGTGAAAATTAAATTTCATTTCCTTAATATTCACCTTAATCACATCAGGACGAGCCTTGTTTAATCTTTTCTTGTGCCCTCTCATCTTTGAACAAGAAAAAGAGGGACCGATAAGAAGGATTAGTAAAATAACGAAAGGTACCAGTCGCACTTTTTGGTGGGGAAAGGGAAAAAAAGATACGGATCAGACATAGTTTTCATTTCCAGCTGCATCCTCGAGGAGCAGTATGTTTGTCATGATGCCTGCTTTGCCTACAGGGAAACAACTTCTAAATTCTGCCCTGTGTGACTACGTTGACGATGGTAATCCTATTATGAGAACACATAAAAAGTCTATTACCTATCGCAGATCTTTGACAAAAAGGTTATTATAGGAAGCGTAGCTCGTCCTTAAATAACTGGTAATAAGTAAATTCACTCTACATCAAAAGCTGTTAATCAGGATTCCCTCAATACCCGCAGTGTTGAGGCTTCAGGACTCAACTCCAAATGAGACATTTTTGAAAGGGGGTGCGAGAAAATCAGACTTTTCTATTTCATCCTCTACGCCTTTTGGGCAAATCTGTGTTTGAAAAAAAAACTTCAAGAAGGATTTCGGTGTCGCCGGGCAAAATGTCGAAATGAAGTTCCAGTGTAGCGGCGGGAAAATCCTTCTGGCGCCTTATGTCGGTTTTGGCGGGAAAACGGGAGCAGCAGACGACAATCGAATAGTTAAAAATGGCGGCGGCCTCGGGGCCTGATCCTCGGGGGCTTCCGCGCCGCCTTCATCCCTGTCGACAATGATTCATAAAACCCAGCTCGCTGCGCACCCGGCCGCTTCTTCTAATCAGCGACACATCAAAACAAAAGACGCAGTTTTCATAAGCCATTTCTAATTAAAAGTGGAGCCCCGCCGTCCGCGCCCCGAGTTGCCATGGCACACATCGATAGGGCATGATTTATGGATGCTTTTGATCTCGAGATGCCGGGGAGCCGCGGGCGGGACGCCGGCGAGCGTCTCCGGGACGCCGGCCATAAACGGGCACGCGGCCGGCAAAAGGCCGGCGACGACAGGTCCTGCCGATACCAACTCACCGCGTAAGGGCGTGCGTGCGTGTGTGCATGTGTGTGTGAAAAGCGTGTGTGTGTCTGAGTGAGTGTGATGGAAGGAGTGGTATGCACGCCTGTGTAAAGACTTTGGGACAAAGGCCAAGGATGATGATTGTGGGGTGAAGACAGCGATGAAGTAAAAGTATAAAGTAAAGACATGGACAAGATTATGAGCTTGAGGAAAAGAAGGTTAATCATAGATGGAGAGAGGCGAAATAAGACTAGGAATGCCGAAAAAGTGTTGAAGAGAAGGAATAATAAATATGGGGAATATATAGGGCTGAAGACAATAGGTTGGAAAGGAAAAGAGACAAGGCAATGAAAGAAAGGATTGGAGAGAATATGAGACTGGGAAAAGGATAATGGAGAGGGGAAGGACAGGAGTAATAGAAAAGGAGTTTGAGAGAAACGAGAAAGGAGTAATTAGGAAGAAACGCGTGAAAAACGGGTGGGAAGGGGAGTAAAAGCCGACAGGAATGACTCGCGAAAAAATGTTTTCTAGGAAAACTATCTGTCCAACCTCCACAATTAAGTCTCATTCAGCAGTGTACAATTTAAGTATACCTACATTCAGACATACTAAGCCTCCTTGAGTAATCTAAAATAAGATTTGTTATACAGGTCTTATTTCTCCTAGCATATTTCAAATCATATGAACATCTATAACGTGATTTTTTATTGTGAGCTACCATCGGACGCTCCGCTATGTATGTATACGTATGTATATTATTTATACGGAGCAGCTAGTGAGCATAGGGAAAATTAAGGTGCTGCCGGACTCCCCGTGAGGAAGTGAGGCTATCGGAGAAGCCAGCCCTGGTCAATGTAACTTTCCATTCACGTTTGACCATCACTTTGGCGTATTTTTTTCAAATCTATCGGACGTTTCAAAACGTTAGAACTGACCAGTAATTATATTGCTTCTATAACTAGGAAACAACCTTTAAGTGGTTCAATTGTATTCTTAATTCAGAGACTACTATACACTACTTTCAGAAAGGTATTATTCGTATCCCCAGGTTTGAGAGGAACATTAAGTTAGTTTATCTTGACGATTTCAATAACTTGAATTAGATAGTCATGAAGTGACCGTGAATCCATCGATACTAATTAAGGTGTGAATCAATAGCACTTAGCATAACATTAGGGCTAACATGGTTAGGGCCAATGTTGCCAGGAACCATGGACAATTTCCAAATAGTTGCTAAGATGTCATGTGCCAGACGATATTCCCGGAATCCTCCACTTTAACTCTCTCTGCAGACCGTTGTGAAACTTTCCACCCGCCAACACGACATAAAAATAACTTCTAGACTGCATCAACTGTGTATAAACTACACTCAGCCTTTATTTGCATTATTATCCATGCTACTGTTCCTTGTTCCTTGATGCAAATCATAGATTCAGGCAATGCCAGCATCTGAACTTATTTTAAAACACAAGTGCATCTTGAACCACCATTCCTAGCACTGGGATGAGGCCTGGCTTTATCACATATAAAAAGGAGAGATAGATCTGTTTGTGGTACAGACACACCACCTCAAGTTTCGGTAAAAAAATATATTGGTTGGAGGAAATGATCTAAGAACTGGCACTTCTGTATGAATCCCGAAGAGCTTGGTTAAGAAGATATTATTATGATACTGGAAGGGGTACGGTGAAAGTAAGACACTAGTCTAAGTTTTAGAACTAGCTGTTCTGGCTGATGTAGGTGTGAGCACATGATCCACAAAGTGTTACAAGCAGCCCGCCCTGAGGCCGACTCACCATCAATAAGACCGCACTCAGGTAGCCGTCTTTAGTCCAGCCTTGGGAAAGCCGAGGCCAGAAAATCCTCTCTATCTCCAGTTCTTTGTGTGGTTGTATACAATGACTTACTGTCTCTGACTTCATGTTTACGTAACCATTTCACTATCTGATTAAAGGAAACGGAGGTTCTGTTTCAGGATTCTGATATATATATATCACTGTAGATCTCCTATCATTTAAAAATGATCAGGGAGTAAAACGTTGAAAAATATAATAGATAAATAAACATAAAAAACAAAGGAACACACTACCTTCTAATGAGTCCTGAGTAAGGACTGGATTCAGGGATCTAATCTTATCATGCATCTATTGACCATCATGCATCATTTGACAGTAAATGATGACTATTTATGCATGATATGTGTAGATATATGCAGGGGTCGATCAGAGTAGTGAAACCTCACTACTAATGACAAGGCAAAAGGAGAATATCGCACCGTTAGACATTAGTTGATGAACAACATCGGTAACTGATGAATGACATCGCCATAGCTGAGGACCGGTTCAGAAATTAGTGGCATAATAACGAAAACAGTCGCATTCCAGATAAATATGATATCTATGAACAGCCTGTTCTAACCAATAATATTCTTGGAAGATTACTGAACCTGGTATTACCTATACGTTTGGATGCTACCTGGAAATATAAATTCGATAAAATTGGAGCAACAAGTATTAGTTGAAGAACCGGCCGGCTATAACAACCAGAGGTGCCAGCGAGGTCTAGCAGAAAAAACACACACACACACGAACATTTCCAAATCCTACTTATCTCCAATCTTTACCTCTAATGTGATAAAGATTCAGTACCCTATGAAAAACACCGGTATCTCTGGACAACCATGTTCATTCTCCGTTGCTTATATTTCGCTACATAGTCAGCATCCACGGATCACACACCGAGTCAGATGGGCTGCGCAGCGTTCTGCTACTGACCAGGTGATTAGTGTTATCTGCAGGGGTGCTTATCGCATTATTACACGCACACAGGTGTCGGATTACTAGATGAATAAGGTACAGATCCCTTTGAAGAGCTGGTCTCCTCCTTCTCTGTGTGCTAACATTACAGGCAGATCCGTAATTAGAGATTTGGTTCGTGAATTGTCGAGCGCAACCTGCGACAAGGACTGGGAGAATGAGTCACTCAGTGAGTGAATGAGTGGAGGAACTAGCTGCACCGAGTAAAAAATTCTGCAGTTATAAAGAGTATATCAAATGTAGATTTAAGTGGCTGAGTAGATAGGAATAGGAGTGAGTAAATGAGTAAATACAGAAATAGGCAAGCCTAACTTCTTCTTGCTGAGTACTAAAGGTTTGTGAATTTACGAGTTATTGAGTGTATGTATACATACTGGCAAGGTAAATCTTTTGTTAAATATGAGTGGAAACTGGTGTATGTGATAGTTTAATAGAAAAGATCAATGCTATGCAAAGAGGTAATGTGCTTGTACAGAAATATATATTCAGACTTGTTCAGGTCTGTGACTCTGATAATCGGTATTTAAAAGAACATTGCACTCCAATGCACGCACAAAAAAGATCTATTATCTTTGTCACTATTAAAATTATATCGGAAATTGCATAACCATAGCTATAATTAACGCACGGTTACCTGACATAAAAATGCTAACTCATCGTGTTTTATGTCTTATTAGTACTAATGATAATAACACTACCTATACCGTTATATGATACCTATTATTCTACTTACAGTTATAGAATCAGTCAAAATTGTCCACGTATCAATGACCGAAGTAGGTTTCCCACCAAAGGGCTCCACCGCATTTATACTCATGTATAGAAGTCAGACTGTTCTCCAGGGTCCCAAATCATCCCATAGTATGAGTCTCACCCAACCTACACCCTTTGAACCCCGCCCCACCATGCAAGCCCCTCCCTCAGTATCTCACCATGACCCTGCAGGAAGAAACTATCATTTCCCACCTGAAGGCTGCCCAGCACCAACACCATCTTCCGACAGTGGAGAAAACAATAGATACCACTGATCAAAGGGGGCGACCAGGCCATGCCCGCGTCACCTGATCAACCCACTGCAACCCACCGGGCGCTGCACCAATACCACACACACACATAACGCCAGAGGCGCACCTGAAGACCTCGACAAAAGGAGCAATCAAACAGAAAGCTAGAAGTTTGAAATTTTCTAAGCGAGTCATCCTTTCCTGTGATAAACCCAATCCCCTACTAAAAGGGCAATATAAAGTAGCCACAAATTGTTCGATTCCGAGGATTACCTGGTCGTGTATGAGGAGGCTAAGGAGTGTTGGGGGATGCCGATATATATGTATAGACCCTAATATATTTAACTTTGTGGACGGTGGTAGTTGACAAGGCCCTCTTTCCACATTCCTTCCAAGAGGCGGCGGGAAAAGCTTGACGTATAAAGCAAACCCGTGGTGACAATTTCCTCAGGTGTGTGGATCGTCATTATTTCCCGGAAGGCTTTGATGTTGCTGCCGTCTGGAAACACAACACCTAGCATGTTGCGTGTGCATTAGGTGGGACTCGTCCTTCGGCGGCGGGCGGGATGGCGGGGTGGCGGGGTTAGAGTTGGGAGTGGGGGTGGATGGACACAGCTGAAAATAAAGGGGTGGGTAGGCGGTGAAGATTAGAGAACGGACAGGGGGATCATCAATGTGTCCAAAACATACTGAACTGATAGAGAGCAGACGCCTGATGGATTACACTACAGTGCTTCATGCTGGGACAGGTATAAAGCCTTCACACTTAAGGCGTATAATAGGGATGTAATTTAGCCTGTCATTGACAGAGATAGGCATGACATGGTAAGTTTGGCTTGCATGGCACAGGAAGAAATGGGCGTGGCATGCATGGTTCAGTAACACGTGGGCGTGGCATTGACGTCACAGTAAGAGGTAGGCATGGTAAGCATGGTATGGTCAGATGTGAGTGTGACATGCATGACATAGTAAGAAGTAGCGTGGCATGCATGGTTCAGTATGAAGTGGGCGTAGCATGCACGTTCCAGTAAGAGGTAGGTAATGGCAAGCATGTTCTGATGAGAGGTGGGTGTGACATACATGGTTCATAGGACGCATTGTACTAATAGTGGTTATGAAATCGGACACGACACAGGCGTAGCGTACGGCACTATGAGAACGGTGGTTGTGGAATTAAACACTTTGTGGACATGTATATGTCAGCACGTGACATATGCATGACGGGGGGAGGCTTGTAACTCGAGATCTGGGCGTGGCTTGTGAAACAATCTGTGATTGGTGCGCTTGGCACATAACAGCCAGTAAAAGTGTTGGTCGGGCGTATGACACAATCTGTGAGTTGTAGGAGTGGCTTGTAAAACGGAAAATAGTGGGCGTGGCATATGGCAATATGTGACAGCTGGGCGTGGTCTTTGACATAGTACATGATCGGTGGGCGTGGCATATAACACTAAACATGGCGGGAGTGGCCCATTATCAAGTATAATACAATATACGACCGGTGAATGTCGCCTATAAAAGATATGATCGGTCGCCGTGGCATATGACACTGTGAACGGGGGCGTGGTTTGTGGTATGAGGCGTGCACAGACTAGTTCAGATCTTACTGTATAAGGCGGAGCTACCATGTGCTGTGTCACGCCCTATGAATCTCCCAGTACGTGGCAAGCAACACTTAAGCCGCTGTTCAACACGCGATAAGGCTCACTCTCAATTTCACCCATCAAACCCGCTCATAACGTCCGCCCACCGCCCGCCCGCACGCTGCCTGCCCGCCGTCCCCCAGGTAGTGTTCAGTTACACCACCACACGGACCTGTTTGCAGCCACCATGGCCTGGTCGCAGGATGGCGGCCTAATTGGCCGTGAATATGGGCCGATGGTGTGGTTTTGGTGATGTCGAGTGGAGAGGAAGGAGGGCAACAATTTACGGACTTTGTACACTGATTATATAATAGCTGATCTTTTTCTGTGGTGAATGTGACAAGGGATTGTAATATAAGTAATAGGCCCCTCGAAGTCCCAAGGGGCATCCTGCTGTTTGTTTGCCTGTGTATTCAATGGCAACATGGCAACTTTCCCTGAACATGCAATGTACCTAGTCCTTCTGTCAGGTATAGTGCCTGGAATGTTAGAGCACTTGAGAATTTTTCTCTCGACGCGCCAGGGCGCATCATAGAATTCATTCCTTGAACATGGTAACATCATGAAGACGTTTCATGTATTTCTAGGCATCTTCTTTTCTTGAGAGAGCGTCACACAAGGATATTTTTCTCTGACAAGCCTAGTGGCATGGGTGGCTTCGCGGGTGGCTTCAAAGATGGCTTCAAAGATGGCTTCATGAATGCCTTTGCAGGTGGCTTCCCTAAAGATGTGGCTTTGCTGGTGGCTTCACGGGTGTCTTTGCAGGTGGTTTCTTTCCATGTGAACGCATGGAGGCATCATGACATAGACACAGAAGCCTGTGGTGAACTGCCAGCTAGACCCAGATGAAGCGCTTGGCTTGCCTCATCAAAGGTGGAGTAGCTTTATTACCTATACTAATCAGAGTCTAGGTCATCTAGGGAGGGTAATCTAGTCCCTTGATGACTGTTCCAACCGGTAATAAAGTACCCTCGCATTTTCCTATGTTGAACATAAACATGAAAGCCAGAGACGCTTCTCTAGCTCAGCGAGAGGCACTTTCTTTGAGATCTGACTCGAAATGAAATAAAATGATGGCGAGCGGGAGAAAAAAGATGCTTCACACACAGAGACAGATAGAGATATATTTTTTATGAAAGTTATAGGAGTTCTTTGATGTATACTTCAACCCATTTAATTCCCAAGGCAGGATGGAATTGAAAGGTTCGCTCTTGTATTTGCGACCCTCCAAAGCTCGACAGAGTCTCGTAATCCTTAATATTGCAAAATTACCATCGTGTTGTGTAAAGGGCTCCTACAGTCCCATAAAAAGGATAAACTTTTGATATCGTCATTGCTCCTTGCCAGCAGCCCACATCAGGTGCTCATGACTGTCTTTGACAGGCAACGACTACTGGGTAAGCACAGTAGCGGCCCGTATAACATTTAATCATCCGAAATGTCTCGCTTCGATTCCTTTCATCACCTTTGAAGGCACGGACTCGGGAGGATGCTGGTTTAGATTTCTTTTTAGAATATCAAACCTTATCTTACTGGCGATGCCTGTGTAAAAACTGCAGCGCAGCAGTAGGAATTAACTTTTGGTTTATTATTTACACCTCGGCTCGTGCCAGCAGCAACAAAGAGACGCCTGCACTTTCAAGTAGGGAGATTTTCAAAACAAAAATGCAGGGCAGACGACATTTTTAACGTTCCTTTCATCTCTGCGGCGACGGAAACGGCGGGCGGCCGGGCTAATGTTTCAAACGATGATAACTAGATTAATGCCAATGTGGGAAGGTGTGAGGCCACGGCGAGTGAATCCCTCAGCTCCAGCTTGATTGGGGACACTGACATTTGGCCTCTCTGCTTAAAGAGCAGAAAGGGAGCGAAGGTTGTGTTTTTTTTGTTAATACTTGAAGCAACATTCGTGATGGGTATCTATGAACCAGCTACCTTTAATGAGTCAATGGCAGATTAACGAGCTGTGATGGGAGAGTATCTATAGAACTCGTACTCTCCTATGTATATACCCTCTCGGAGCAGAGCTTTCCAACTTGGAAGAGACAAACATGGGTGGTGGGGGGTGGGGGGGGGGAGAGAGATGTTAAGTCGTATTAGATTTCAAGTGAATCAAATTTGCATGTGGCGGGCGGCGACGCTAGGTAGGAACGCTGAGGAAACGCGATGCAAGAAGCCTCCGCCAGGTGGCCCTCAAACCACCTGTCGGCGTTTGAAGTCGTCATCTTCTAACCCGGCGTTCCTGGCCGGTTCTCCGGTGCGCGCCGTGAAATATTTATGAGCGCACCATGCTGGGTACGGGCCAGGAATTGTTTGAAATAATCCTGTAAAAAGAGCAGTGAAATTCTCTCTCCCAGTAAATAGATTTACCTAGACACATGCCATACATATCATACACGTATAGATATCTCTATACATCTGCCTCTAAACGTAGGTCTAAACGTTTACATATATCTCAAAATTAAACATACATGTATATATTTCTAGAGTTACATGAGCAGCCAACCTGACTTAAATGCCTTATAGTCCACACAGTACACAAGTAGTTCCAAACTGTGGGCTCAGAGAATAGTGAGAATCACCAATTGCAGCTAATAGCTGTGTAGGTGATACATGTCGCCTGAAACATGAAAGCAGCTAGGGTCTTCGACGGCTGATATACATTACTTTATATACTGCTGACTGTCACATCGAAGACATTCTTTTAAGAATATATCTGCCAGCCATAGGTACACAGCCCGGAGTAAAAACAGACGGTCCACTCTTTGTGGGTCTACTCAAGCATTTTCTTTCCCGCATAAACCCACATGGGTATCCAAGTCTTGGAACCCTGGACATGCAGATCGACAGAAGAATCTTCTAGTCACTCATGACTTAGATGCTCGCATGCACAGGTGACCAGACCACGTCTGCTGTGCCAGGGATACAGGCATATATAACCTGTAAACCTTGCCTGATTCAGATATTCATCAAAGCCTAATCATAAGACACTGGACGATAATTAACGTCACATCGTATGACCCCCGTATCGTCATGTGTGATTAATCTATTCGCTCTGTATTACGCAATGAATGACCAATGAAGCACAATTGATAGGATTATTACTAGATTACATAAATTGATTATCTCCTATTAATGTCAGGCAAATTAGAGGCTGTCCATCTGTATGCGAATACGGGCATGAACATACAACTGTAGGTGCTCGACCTCATACAGTAAATGTCCCAAGGATTGACGATCTATGTGCTACCTACCCCCTTTTCAGTGGTGGGTATATAGTAAATATAAAACGACCCACCATGCTTGTACAAGCTACAAAACTCGATAATAATTAACGATTCGTACGGAAAGAGGCATAACTGCCTCGTTCCGTACGAACCGTAAATTATCATCTCGTTTTGTAACTTTTACAGCATGGTCAAGTCGTTCTATATAAGTACATACCATCTGGTGTAAGTCATCTACTTTCGCCGTGCTGCTAACGACATTGTAAAAATAATTTACGTTTAAGGTGTGCAAAAATCTCCAGTTTGCTTACATTGTATGGCAGTAATGCTGCTATTGAATATTGTAATGTGATAGCGCATGAATAGGGGTTATCCTAGTCTATATATTGTTAACCTAAAAATAGGGTACAAAAAGACTGACGACATACTTCTTGAAAACTCATATGAAGCATCGCAGCACTACCGAAAAGGTAGATATCAACCGCTAAGCCCCATTCACACTGTGCGACTAGAGGGTTGGCGACTGGGTGCTTCTAGTTGCGGACTAGCGGTACTTAACTTTAAACTGGGTTTACCTAGTCTACCAAGAAATGATTTAAATTTTAATGTCGGGAGAACGTTTTTTTCAGTACTTCCACCCACTTTGCGCCACGGGCAGGGCGACATGTGTTGGACCTTTGATGAATCACTGGTCTCCATCAATTGAGTAGAAGTTCAGAACAATAAGAGTTTTTTATTTGGCAGTCATAATTTAGAACCTCACAGAGGGTAGCATTTTATCGCCCTAGCACATCCATCTCCCCCACAAAAATAAGAAATATCGAAATAAGACGAGGATATCACATGATAGATGGTGGTGATCACGGAGGAGTTTATTTGCCGTCATCAAGTCGCAGACCAAGTGAGCACCTTCTAAGAACGTAGCGGGATAGACGACCGACCGCCCTGCCCCCTGGTAGCGACGGAGAGAGCTACTCACAACCTGGTTCCCCACCCGGTTCGGTGGTAAAGCACAGCGGTCACGAAGGGGTACCAGTGCTTGTAGACATTTCTACTATAGACTAGATACTGGTCCAAATAAATATTAGGACCAGTATCGCGTTATGCCGAGGGGGCCTTGGGGTTTTCGAATCATGCCTCTCTCCTTAAGGAGATCCCCAAAATAATTTTTTTTACATCAGTTAAAAATTGATGTTAATACAAAGTAAATCTTACAAAATATAACAGGTGACCTTTTAAAATGTGTCTCTGAAATCACACACAGATTGTAGCCGACCAGAAAAGTAGTTAGAGAGTTGTCTGACCACTTCCCTGACACAACAAAATCTAAGCTGCTTAACCGGATATGCACTAGAGGCTGAGGCCAGATAACAGCTAAAGTTGGATTCACACAATGGGATTCATGTACCTCTCATGTTATTTTTCTGAGACAAATCCTGCTAAGATTCTGTACTCGAACACAATTTCTTTGTCTAAATTGTAGGGTTCCATTTCCCTCTGACAGGTTTTCCCCCTTAAATTGTTGGCGACATTTACCTAAAAAATGCACAGAATCCCATGAGATTTTGAACCCTGTGGGATACATGAATCCCACCATGTGAATTCCACTTTATGTGGTATTCACATGGTGGGATTCGTGTACCTCTTTTTTTTTTGCAAAGAAGAGATTATTGACAACATAAATTCATCATGCATTCGTCATTCTCCACGACTTTGATGCGATGTAGTATAACCGAGAAAACAGCCGAGTGAATATCACATAGCAAGTAGGAGAACAATGGCTTTGACCAAAACATATTGCTTTCTGTATTCATCTCACCCCTGCACACACTAAAAGAATGGATTATGCACAGGATATAGACCATTGAGAACAGACTGCAATAAGAGACGAGACTGCACATACATGTACTAAATGGGTGGTGGAGAATAAATCAACAATACATTCTTTGTTTCATATTCATAGCCGCAAACATTGCTCTGCAGCTGAGTTTAGACACGTCTCACAACCAAATCAACTTTGTTTCGTTTGGAAAAGATTATAAAGCTGCATCAGATCACTTTAGCCTCTGAGGCATGATAGTAAAGAACCAAACATAGCAATTTTAAAAATACAATATTTCTGTTGATATCCCCATTCCACACCACCCCCTACTATTGAAAAAGAATTATCCCAAGAATAGAGTTTGCCGAGTGCACCAGAATGCTAGTGTGAAGGAGAGGTGGGATAAGAGATTGTCACAGAATCTTGGGCGAGGGAGTTTGTGGATGGTGGGGAGAAGAAGTGAAGGTTCCGCTTCACGACTGCAGCATCACCATCACTCACACATACCCCACACCGGGCTCTCCCCTCAGAACACTCCTCCCCAGCCCCCTTTACAGTTGAGCCAACAGCGGTTCTGGTGGGGAGAGAGGGGGTGAGAGAATGAGAGATCTTTGAAACACAAGCAGGGAAAAAAGGTGGAGCGGAGTGTGTGTATGATAGCTGATGTGCATGTTTGCTGCGGCCAAAAGCGGGGACTTTGTGTTCTGTCAAGCGTCAGGCTTTGAAACCAAGCTGCGTGCCGTGAGAGGGAGGCGCGGCCGAGGGCTCGGGGTGGGGCAGGGGCTGCGTATGGAGGCTGGACCGCAGATCCAACGTATTCAGCCCCATGAACGTTAGACTAGATGAGAATGCGAGTCTTTTGTGGGACGGCCAGATTAAAGACAAGAGAAGCACATCAAAGAGGCGCAAAGGACTGCCACACTGACACGGCTACGTCTTTTGGTACCACATCAAATGAAAAGTTGAAACCCTCCATGGTATAGACGAGAAAAGGACACAGGGCCCCAGCAAAAGGTGGATGTTGGGGTTGGGGGGGGGGGGGATGTGGGGGAGGGGGGATGACAGCTGGGGTCGTGTATATTATACACCTTCATCCTAATAACCTGTCATTGTCTCTGTATCTGTATGAATTGTTTGACAAATTGTACAATTTATAACAGAAGATTTTTATGCAGCAACAATTACAAATCACTGACAGGAAGTAAGACAGTAGGCCAGAGTACAAGAAGGGCAAGATAGAAGTCTGTAATGATAGCCATGTTTGAAAAAATATCAACAAAGGAAAAGGTAGCAAGTCGTAGAGTTTACAGAGCCAACTACCTGCCAACCACCCAATCACCTACTTCCGCCGCTTATCAACCAGACTCGATTATCTACCCTGCCTTCCTATTCTGACTTACGAGACATCCTTTAACTCTGCAATCACTTTGATGCTGTGTACTAATGCCATAGAGAATGTTATTGAGCAGGCAAAGTTTTACATGTCATTTTCTGACCTCGTAAGTAAGAGGCTTTTGTCCTAAGTAAAGACGATATCTTCCATAAGTAGTGTCATAAGTTTACGATCGTTAGAAAAAGTCCAAAGAAAGAATACACTCGTTTCAGAGTCTTGCAAACTGAAAATACTTGTTAGTGACACAAGAATTGTTTTATTATGTTCTTGTTCGTATTAGTTTTTGGATAAGAATAAATAATCATTAACTTTCGTGAATTTCAATGTGTTTCATTATTCAAAATGAAATCGGCCTATTCAGATATCTTAACTTTCCGAAAGATTTAAAAACTAAAGAAATAAACTGCATTTGCAGAAGATATTATGACAAGCCCATTACTTGTACAAGAAACAAATAAATATATTTGGGAAAAGGTTTATACTGTAATTTGTGAAAAATGTCACTTGTAGATATTGGTTTTATACTTGATCTTCAGGCTTTGCACATTCTCAAAGTTGGTATGCACTGATTTTACATTGGGCTTATATACAATTCCAGCCGCCAGTAACAATGAGCAAAACCATAAAAACAAGTATAATACTATATCTACGAGTGAATTTTTCTTAAAATACATTAAAAACTACTTTTGTATTTCTATTCTAATGTCTATAATAGTATCAGGCCACAATTTGCGTGGTGATTAATGGAGAGGGGTCATTTATCAAACAAATAATCAACATGTAAACAATATAATCTCAAATTAAACACACAAAAAACCGGAGATCCAAAATCGGAATGATAAATCATAGTTTTTCTTTTGTAAAATAGAACTTTGAAACAGAAACCTTTAGAAATGAAAGCGCAAGAAAAATTCTATAGTGCGATCACAAATATGAAAAGGGGCGAAAGATGAGATGAATAACACGGACAATAACATAGCAGTGAATAAATAAAAACCAATGCACCATTAAACTATTTTTTACAGACACCTGTTTTGTGAGATGAGCATGCATAAAATAAACACAGGGCTAATTCTAATTACTAAATACAATAAAGCTAAAACGAGATTTAAAAAGACGCATCGCAAGAGCGACCTAACCATAACGAAACTAACTCCAAGTCAGGTTGCTTTCAACATGAAGTTTGGGGTCAAATGGGCCGTTGGGCCGTCGGGCGATACACATATGCACATGGTCTGTTTGTGATAAGAAGATCAAAGACGGCAATGTTTTGCTATTTGATTATCAGATAAATATGGCAAACTACACAGGAATCACCGACCATCGAACCCGGATACTGTATTTCAAAGAAGAGGCAGTGTGTGTGCTGTTTTTTCTTATTATATTTATTCCAGCTTGGGAAAGGTCAGGAAAATGTCAGATTTACTTTGCTTTAATTGACTTCACCTCTCTCATGTCCAACAACAGGTGTTGGGAGGCGGTAGGTCGACCAGGTATGCAATCCTGACAACCTTCTCTTTTATCTCATTAAAAATAACACAATCTTCTTTAGTTTCTCTTGAGAAAGCAGTCACTGACAATATCCCCCCTACCCCTGCCCTCTCGCTTACTCACAGGTCCCCCCTATCAACTTACCTATATACCTGTGTTTTGGACATCAAAGTGTGTAGTTACTGTTTCACCTCACCACGTCTCCAAGGGTGTGGCCTCTGGGTACAGATCGCTAACAACACCAAAAAGAAAAGAAAAAGAACTCAGGATAAAAACCCTGAGGGCATAACACACACCACCCTACGGGGGCTAAATGGTGCGTGAATGTGTGGGGTGAAGGTGAGTGGTGTTGTGGAGGGGTGGGTGTTCTGGCAAAAGGTAGCATGGCGGTGCATTCCGACCCACCCCACTGTCCCTCACCCCTCCCCTTTAAACAGCACTACCCCCACCGCTGTCGTACCCCCGGGGGTTGCTTTGAGAGTGTATGTGAGCAGCTCAGTGGATTCCCCTGCTGCTCTATACTGGCAATGTCATGTCCCGTCATGATAGTCTCCGCGTCACTTTGATGTTGCCATGGCGGTCCCTCATCAGAGCACAGCTCAGCTAGATCAGTGGCATTGTAGAGCAAGTCACTTTTCACAGGCCGAGGCACCGGCTGTGATCTCTCTGTTTTTGTAGTTGATAGATCTTTAATGCGCGGTCGCCAAAAGAAAGTACGCCGTATCCTGAGGATAAAGCGACATGAATATGTATATAGAGTCCCCATCCACCAACATACCACGTACCCTCTTTCACATCTCTGTGTGTATATTCTACCTTTTTCTCCGATCTCTTTCTGTGTCTTTTCGTACTGATCTCTGTGTGGACCTACTTGTGAAGCGAGCTAGGGAAGGCGGGGGTGGGGTTTGGGGGTCGGAGTGGTGGGTTGCGGGAGGTAGATATTATCAGAGAGACAATGCGAAGGTAAGGTCACTTGTGAACTCTCTCTGTGATCGACCAAAGATCTTGTGTCTATACAGACATCAAGGGGGGCGAGTAGAAAAGGCACAAGTTTGCTTCAAACAGACCTTTGTTCCGTTTTCGGGGGTAGTAGCGGTGGGAGATACACAGGCGTGGCAGGGCGCAGGGTGGGGGTAACAGCCCTTGATCCATACACGGTACGGTTGCTAGGGGTGGGGAGGGTACCATTAGTGGGGTTGGGATCTGACGGCCGATGGGCGGCGCCACGGTACAGACATAGGAACGCCGGGGTCAGAGGAACTTCCGGTCAGTCCGAGCGGTGTTGGGGAGAAAAATATCCGCCATCGCATAGGAAGAATTCCATCATGGACGCTGCGATAGACGACGCTCCATCTGGCGGCAAAGGGATTAGACGATGACGTCACAGCGTCTATAGGCGACGTCACATCCTAGGGATGCATCCAATGACGGGAGACCCGGCACCAGTAGACAAAGTGGCTCGGTCCGACTGGTCTCCTGTCTCGATCCACCAACACACGGCAAGTGTTCCCGCCGTCCGTCAACCATTCGCCATCGACGCCGACGCGCCGCAAGCGGATCGGACGGGAACTATTAGCCTCGATGGTGCTTGTCGAGGGGAGTGAGCGGGTGACGACGGCTGGAGAGTGTAAGACGGGGGTGGAGAGTGGCGGGCGGGGGGGCCTCAAGGTGTACAACCAGAAAAAAGAAGGGAAGAAGGTACTACCTGGAGATGGAAGGGGGAGTAACGCTAATCTGAACTGGTATGAAGCCACTAAAGGAAAGCAAAGGATTGTTGCGGGAGAGAGCGTCAAGAGATGGAGAGTGGGTAGCTGGTAATAAAAGGATATTGGCTACAGATGACTAGTAAGAATAATAGTTACTCGTAAGAGGTAAACAGTGAGTATATTGTGGATTGTGGGAATTGAGCAGTAACCAGACAGGTAGGAATATATTGTGAGAATTACAGGGATGTTAGTTGGGTTCAGAAGAAAAGTGGAGGAATATATGCTGCCTCAGAGAGATGAGAAAACGTGGAAAACCGTTTTGACCATGGTGTTGTGCTCAGGGTTTGTGGGGAGGTTCAAACAACTGGCCATCTCTGGAATTAGAGTACCGGTAGGGGCAGGCTGAGAAAATGGTGGATTAAGCAGTGAAAATGGATGGCAGGTAGGGGCATTCTGTGGAAGAGTGGGGAGGATGCTTTGAGAGGTGGGTGGCAGGCAGGAGGCTGCGAAAAGTGGGCAGGAAAAGGTGAAATGTGGGTGGCAGATAGGGATGGATTGTGAGAAGATGGAGAGCAGTTGGGCTGTGGGAATTGGGTAGAGGGTGGATCGAGCGAGCCACACAGCGGGCAGAAGCGGGCTATGTACGGCAGGCGGCGCAGAGCGAGCGGCGGACGGCGGGTAGCGGATTGGCGAGTCGTCTTGACATCACACGGGAGCGATTCTCTTTGATGGCGGTCAGTGGCTTTCAAGATGAGAGAAAGTGGATCAAACAAGGGGCGGTTGGCGGTGTGTGTGCGCACAGTCGGGGTGTGGGAGGGGGGTTAGCGGGGGTGAGGCCGGGCGTGTGGGAGCGACTCTCACGGTCAGAGGTCTGCCTGTATGTGAGTAACTCGGCCAGCTCTGAGCCACTCGCCAGGCTCCCTAGCACCATGTTGTAAGGTACCCGCGAGAGGAGCTCGGGTGGGGACAGGTAAGAGGGGGGCGCAGGTGGGTGAAAGGGGTTGGTAATAAGTGTGAGAGGGTAAAGGGGTTTGGCTTGAAGGTATGAGGATAGTCCGTGGTAATGAGAGCAGAGTGTAGGAAAGGTTATATAGAGGATATAAGTGATGGTTTGAGAACATGGAGGATATTCAAGAATACAAATATGGGCTAAATACGTGGTATGATGGGCAACAATCAATACAAACTTTCGCAGTCATTGTTAATCGTTACACTAAAATCCTATAATATAACCAAAATGAGTTTCTCTTTAGGATATTACGAAAAGCGATACATTAGAAAAAAGGGTAAAGCAAAACATATTCATGTATAGATGATTGTTCCTCGATGATTCACCTAATTATCTCCAGGTTAGCACAGTATTCTAGCCTTGCTATTCCGGTAGAGAGGGCGATGTAATGTGAGAAAGGGGCGCATTTTAATTACTTACGGAGATGTAGATTTCTTAAAGTACGACATGACAAGCAGCATATATGTCATCTGACAGTTAATAATGATACAGAGAAAGGTGGGGCATACATTTGGTGGGAATAGATAAGAGAGGTAGAGAGCACCCGTGAGAAAGTTATAGAGATGAATGTACAATTAACAAGAAACGAGAAATACAATGACATTATAATAACAGCCGGTGTATACAATAGTGTAGATATGAGCTTATCCTATTGGGGAAACTGGATCTAGAGATTTCAAATGCCACCCCTATTGCGCTCTGTACTCACCACCTTTCTCATGCACAATAGCGATCAGCGCCGTCAATAAGGTATGGCGTGAAAACAAGTGTCTTTGAGGTGCTCGAACCACAGGGAGAAGTACTCTCCAATAATTAGCCTTCAGTGCGATCACAGTGAGCGTCTCAATGACTGAGTCATCAGACACTTGGGCATACAATGGGATGTTATTAGGGAAGAAGGTGTTACTGATGGGTAAAGTTTCCGCTACGCTGTTTAACGTGGCCTAGTGACTCTTCCACTCCACTGGTCTTCAAATTGACGTGCTATACGTTTATTGAATGCTGATGAAATATCACTTTCAAAAGCGAAGCTGACATCTGGAAGGAAGCCGTTGTGTTTATTTGGAGCTTCTGAGCTAATATGAATGCACAATATTGACTGGTTTAAGATATAAGCGGACGTATGCCCCGAGGAGTTGACGCGTCGTGATATCCGAGCACAGGCGAAAAAAATGCGCAGATACAACCAGTCTATATTGTATTCATCATCCATCTTTTCTGGATAGGTAGCGTGCCGATATTAGTTCGTTTTAGGTACCCACTATTTTTCTGTACGCACTATTTTTCCCTATACGCGCTTTATCGCAAACCGACGCATACAACATTTCGGTATGCGCCGGGTATGTTGATACATGGTTCCTGCAGGCACTTTGTATTCGGTGGATAATAAATCAATATAATTATCTGAAATTTCCTCTATTGTATATTAACACAATCCTCAAAACTTATTAAAAGTTCATAATCATTTAATTCTAGTATTAAGCTTATTTCACTGCCATGACTTCAGTATAAAGAAAAGTCATTGTTGAACGTGGGGCACACACTCAGATAACCTGCTTAAAGGTTAAATTGGTCACAAAGACTTTGAGCTTGCTTCAAGAAACTACCCCTTCGTTATCTGTGTCATCAATAACGAACATAAAAATTGCTCCTAGTTAAACTTCTACACCATCATATATATACACAAGCGTAGCGACATACTCTATTCAATTTCAGTTCCTAATGCACAGCTTTTCGAAATACACATTTGATATGGAAATTGTATGAACGTAGGCGACTGATGAGCGCCTATACACATTTTTGTGGGTTTTTTTCGGACCTTCCCTCTCCTTCAGGGCAGTAGGCCTAATACTCGATAATGAAAATCACCTCTTAATCGAGAATCTCACTCGGTTTGATCTATGTGCGGATACATGACTTGTGGCGATAGGGACACAATTATGTCATAACAAGGACTTAAAAATATCTGCGCTCTTGGCATACCGTTACAATGTTACAGGTCCCTGTCGCGCCTGTCGTGGTGCCTTATTGTAAATGAGATCTAGAACATAGCCATGGCCTTTGTAAGCACTCAGTCGTCTCGTTCTTGTAAAAGTCACCACGCACAACGCCTCTCATTACACTCAATTATATCTGCTAATGAGTCAATTAGTGCAGCTGAAAAGACCACTGGCTCTTGTGTGCAACCGCCATGGGACATAGCCCTCTGGTTCTCCAACAAAGACAAAACCAGTCATCTAGATTTCTCAGGGCACCTCTTGAATATTTCTTTTAATTCAGTTAACAAATGGTAGGTTAAAAAATCATTAACATTCAAGTATTCATATCTTCTAATTATATCCAGTGGCATATACAAACGTTGTATATACAGTAGAACACCGCATAGGCGGTCACGCTCCGTTCCAGGCCGAAGTGTTCGCTTAGGCGGGATAATCGCTAAAGTGGGACTCACACGTAGAGACTCACGTACCTGTGTTTTTCACACCTTTCCCCTAGTCTCAGACAATTCTCGGTTGGTACCACATGGGAGGACACACCTGGTCCATAATCCATTGGACAGAGGCAATGGTAAATCTGAAAATCGTTTTCTGATATCCTATTGGATTCCAAAGTTATCAAACTACGAAACTATGAATTATTCTCTATGATTGCACACCAACGGGTAGTGGCTCACCCCGGCTCGGCTACTGGCGGCTCACCATAAGCCATATTTGATGGTTTGTCCCTCCGAGGGACCCGTCATACGGGGTTAATAAATGGCTTTTCGTACCGAAATAAGTGTCCACTTATGCGGGGTTAAAATAAACATCTAATAGAGGGAAGATTTTCAGTTCCGAGGAAAAAGTGTCTGCTTACACGGGGTGTCAGTTAGGTGAGGTTCTACTAAATATGATATACATACATTTTTATGAAATCTCAATGTCTACAGCCCTGAGTGAATTTTGAAAAATGAAGGCAGGGATAATTTCCTTTGATAAAATTTGAGCTCTGCTATGTTCTTGAGAAAGTGATAAACATAGGAAATAACTTTCTAGTTTTATTTTTGTAAATATTTTTCCTTTTTTCTTTGCGAAGATTTTAGGAGCAGTGGGGTTTGGGGATTGAGACTTTGGTCTATATCCTTTCTGTCTCCATTGGAAATTTTCTTTTCAACTTTCTATTTTTACATTGTTTAACAAATTATGAAGTCCGAATGTTATGATTATATATAAGGCATCCTGAAGTGATAAACACGTATTGTATGGACACAGTTTTTGATAACAAAAAGATATGAATACTCTATAGCGACGCTACCACACATTGTAAGTTCTGTCAAATCTCCCACCATCCAAACCAAAGACCTTCCATCGCACTGGAAACGATTTCATCAAAAATAACACGTCAATAAAGTTTTTCCATAAAGAGAGAGGGTGAAAAATGATCTGGAGGAGGGAGGGGGTAGGGGTGTGCAGCAAGGTGGGGTGGGGGTTGGAGGCTGTGGGGAAGTCTCACTCAGGGAGGCGTGAACCGAGGGAAGCCCAAGACACGCCGACACTCAGCTGATCAAAAGACCAGCACTGACCCAGCCGACCCGGTCGGACTTGTGAAGTTCTGACCCGGGGGAGCTGTTAAGTTATGCCCTTGGAAGTCGGTCCCGGTGTGCCGCTATAACTTGCTTGTTACCACCTCACGAGGGCGGCGGCGGGGAGAAATCGGGGATGGGGTATGGGGGTGGGGTCTATAAAGTAAAGATATATGATGGTGGAGGGGTATATTTGAGTGTCCTGGGGATGGAAAGAGGTTGGGGATAGATACAATCGAAGTGTGTATCAATGCGCGGGCTCGTGCATGGGAACTTCCATACTCTTACCCTTTACTCTTTTCTAGCAAACTCACTCCATCCTACCCCTTCGTCCACCCCCAACCTCAACTCTCCGCGCCGCTCCCGCGCCTGCCTATGATATATCACCTGCACCTAGTGTCTGCATAATTCATGGCGGACAGGCCCCTAACTGGCCTTACTCATCATATTTTTCAAAGACAGGCTCGCTCAGGCCGGCTGCTAATTGAACGTATTGTTGCACAGCGGGCGGATGACGGACGACGGCGGGCGGCGGGCGGCGAGCCCGGCTGCGTCATGAAAGCTCGCCCGCCCTTTGTGGGATGATAAAAGGGAATACGCGATGAGGGCACATTTCAATTGGCGGTGATTGATTGGTCGATTTGGGCCACGTGACCGCTGCTCCCGTCTGCTCATTGGTGGAGGCTATAGACTGGGCGGTAAAGGCGCAGATCGCCGGGGACTGTGTGGACGACGGAGAGCGTGTTGTTGGGTGCTGTACCCGAGGGCGCGGGATACTCCCAGCGTCACCAAATAACACCTCTTTTGTTGTTTACATGTGAAATACATATTTGACAAAAGTCTGCAAAAACAGGGACATACATGAATAACATCTTGAAGTGGGGACTTTGAGACACTAGAGATGGCTTCATATAATGTACGCTATTGTGATTATAGTTTATTCATGATATTTTGGCACTTTTCCCATCGGAAATCTTCATTTAATCAGGAATCTATATACATAATTAAGTTCATTTCAAATAAATCATCTTCAACTGAAACTCTTTATTTCTAATAATAGAACTACGAGACTACTGAATTTAGATTAGTTGTGTGTTTTCCCCTAATTCTATGTCCATCACGCTTGTAACGCTTTACCCTCTTGGTGGAGGGGTTGGGGGTAGTTGCAAAGTGGGCGGGGCGTGTTGCTGAGGGGCAGGGGAAGGGAGCGCGAGGGTGGCAGCTGCCGACAGGCAACATCAAAGGGGACTGATCTACACACTTTATATATCAATGGCTATTATTTCAGCGGCCACAGTCGGCCACCATAATGACTTTTCGCCGCGGGTTCAAAGAGAATGCCTAACTCGTCTTCCTTAAACATGGCTGATTGATTCGCCTACGTGTTGCACGTGACCTTGTTGGCGGAACCGGAAACGCATCCATTTTGGACTAAAGACAAACCACCGTCTTTCTGTCTCACTCACTGAAGAGCTCCACGATCCCATCTCTACGCCACGCCCATGGCCAAATTGAAATTGACGGAGATCTAGAGTTCCTGGTGGGCAGGAGGAATAGGGGGCAATCATACGAGTTCTCGTTTGTCAGAGTTCCCACGGAATTCCTTATACAAAGTTTCATGGGGTTTCCGTGATTTCATGTCACGTACGATAAGGTATATAATGCAAATATCTGTAGCATGACCTGATATCATTCTTCATTAGCCCTTGTACATAATTGTTTTCACCAGGTCTGTCAAAAATGAGATAATTGGACAGGATTCTGGTGGTTGCCATAAAGGATTGCAGTTGAGCCTAGGGGCAATTCTCTTGTGGGAGTCCAGAGGACAAAGCCCCTGTAAGCTCCTGGAATTTTGAATTTTTTCTAGTTCTTTTGAGGGCATCTTTCAGTTAGTTTTGACGAATTTCAATGTACAAATACTAAACAATCAAAAAGATTTTCTCACGACATTTATCTAAAAGAAAGACCCGACGAAAGACGATAGACCTCTCCTTTGTCCAGGGATCTTTGAAGAAAATTAAGGTGACATAATCCCTATTTATGACTATGATAACTTGTATTCCTTTGCAATTTTAAAAGTTGGCAATCCAATTTTTTCTAGTTTTCAATTTAGTTCTCTTTACGTTCAATTATATAGAAATCAATAAATACACTTGGAGGATGCAGTCATGGGACTAGAAAAAGAAAAGAAATCCAAGAAGATTTGCAGGCTTGCTATGGCTGCTTATGCCCTCAAATCCTGTATTATGAGTTATTCTAAGTGAATTCCTGTACTCGGCTGAGAGCTAAAATGTCAGAATTTTGTAAATATTGCTCATCATCTTTCAAGTTTTTATTTTGTACACCCAACGCCTAACAGAAATTTTACTCAGACCCATACATGTATTTGTATGTTATGACTGTAGTTACTCTTTTTAACTTATATTCCTGAGAGTTATACATCATATGTCCTTCAGCCTATAGAGATTACTTTTTACTGCGTACTATATGAATTCATAGGCCTATGGAAGAACGACAGGTAACTAATGAATGTATTTACCTTTGAACTTATGAATAAAAAGTTATTTATCTATTGTTTACCATAGCCAGCGTCGTGCGAAAAGTGCCCGTCCTGTCTTTCTATCAGTACTCGTGTTTGACAAATACGACTGCTCATCCTGCCAGTCGCACACCGCCGGTTCCTTCGCCCCGTCACCCCCGCCAGCGAGTACATATTGCCAAATAAGTTGTTCAGACTTGAAACAGAATAAATAAGTTGTGTTCTGAGTGCACCGGCGGCCTCTCACACGAAGGGTGAACACACCCAACCACCCTACCCCACGTCTCTTTCTCCCCCTCCCCTCCACCTCTTGCTCCTTAATTTCTCCGCGGTAACAAATATTCCCGGGGAAAAATCTGTCAAAGTCCACCCATAAACTGCGTAACTTCTGTTCATGTTCAAAGTGGACACTGATAGTATATAGCGCCGTTATGTGTACCATGCACAGCAACCTTTTTACCGGCGGTGTTTCTGATTGATATTTCAATGGCTTGAGGAAGGGACGGGCGTTAGTGGAAATTTCATACCATTCGTTCACCCCGCACCTCCAGTGCCGCCGGTGGAAAGACTTATTGAACTCTAGTTACCAGGAGTATCTTTAAGAATTGATCAAGACGCGAGGGATCGCTTTGATACCTTTGTCATTATCGATAGCGTTTAGACACAGGCGTGTGCCGAGGCCAATCAATGCTGTAGGAAAAGAACTATCAAAGCTAAACGGTGCTGGCCTGCCCGCGCCGAAAGAGAATCGCTAACGAGTGGCGCCTCTGATCGGGCGCGGGCCTGGGCACTGGGGCTGTGTGCTCAACGACACACGCTGCCGTGTGAGGGGTGTGTGAGGGGATGGGGGTTACAACCACTTACCCCACTTCTAACAGCATCGCATAACGCTCCCACACCCACCTACTGAACTATTGTCAGAAACCGGTAAAACAACACCCACCCTCCCTCTTTCCCACCTATCTCCCCTCCCACCTGCCCATACTATAGGTAGACCACACCTGAGGGGAGGGGGATATATTATATGTAATCCACTACCTGTGTCTTACTTGCGCTGGGGGTGTTGGTGGAATGGTTTACAGAGGTTGAGGTGTGGATGCCTTAAAGGTTGGGTTGCAATCGCATGCTTAGATATCAAGATAACGTACATCAAAGTTTTATAGACAGCAGGATTTATGTTCCTTGTTGTATGAAAAAGATGCTTCACTCAGATGTATATCTTCTAGATAACATTTCGTACGGTGTACCTATCTGTATTAGTAACAACCATAATGATTATCTGAAATACGCTTCAAAGAGCATGCGAGAGCATGTGCATCTACCAAAGCTTTGTTCTACTTGGGATATGTTACAGCCAATTCATACATCATCCAACTGTGTACACACATAACGGTGCGATATGACGTCATCAGATGGTGACGTCATAGATTTGATAGTTGTCTCCACATGCGCTGTTATTGGGGTCCCGGAATATGTATATAGGCGTACATATGAACTTTTATATACATGTGTAATGCAACAGGTTGTATTGTACACAAGAATGAATAGATCTAAAGTGACAGCTCAAGAGTGAAAAGCCTCGTCCACGGAGGATCCACAGGGTATGAAAAATGACTTACATCATTTTGATACATTCTATATACCAAATCAAATATCCAAACATAGATTGATATCATAACGGGACATCGTTTAGCTCGCCTACAAATAAAATCAAATGTTGATTTCACCGATTCACTTGTAGCCTGGCTGTTGTAAAACTACGACTCTTTTATTTCAAAAGTTGGTACAGTGTTCTTTAACTAACTTTGTCATGCACAAGATCTGCTGGGAACAAACGTGCCAATATACACGGAGCTTCGCATGCTCAGACCTCACCTGTACTTTGATAAACATACCAACTTCAAAGCCACTGCCGACGAAAGGACAAAAATGTAGTCCTGGTGTGGGGACATATGCAAAATTGTCGTCCAACGAACTTACCTGACTTGGAGAGCAGACTAGCGAAATAGGGAGTATTTTCTTCTCTCTGGGTTTCCTGCTCTGTTTTTTTGTGTGGGGGAGACAGAGCTTTGTTGAAAAAGGGAGGGGGCAGCGGCGGTTTGCATGTGGAAGCAAGCCATCACAAAGTGAAGCCACATCTTGCCGCGAAAGACAAAAACTGCTAAGTGAAACTGATCCGGCCGTATGTAAAACAAAGGCAGTGGGAATACGGGCCACCGTAACAAAGCCAAGAAAACATGCCACGTGACATGCTCAGCCATGAGCCGGCACACCATTAAAAATCCCGCCACTGGAGGCCAGGTAAACCGCTGCCAAGTAGCCCCGCCCCCCACCACCAGGTACGGTCTACGCTATAAAACATGCCGGCAGTGTATTATATATATGGTGAATGTATGTGGTGGAGAGTGGTGTTGGTGGTGGAGAGGTGAGTGGGTGGGGAAGGGGTGGGGTTGTGGTGAGTAAAGGACACAAACAAGCCAACCATGCAAAAATAAAAGATTAGAAAAAAAGATAAAAAGTTCTGCACAAACCACCAAAGAGATAAAGAGCGAACAACTGCACTAACAAGTACCTGTTTGTGTTTTTCTCTCTCTCTGCACACAACAGGCAGCATTAACGTTTGAGTAATCACATTTCAGGTCGTTTCATCCTTACGTGCCACGACACCCGCTCCAGTCTGTGCCCCAGATGCCGTGGGAAGGGAGTTCGGCCGGTTTAGCTCATTTACGGCAGTCACGGCGAGCTTAGGGAGGGGGTTGTAGGGGGGCGGGGGGCACGGGGAATGGTAACAATGCCTGGAGGGTATACCTAACATTTACCGTCATCAGAGTTCTCAGTCCGCTCCTGACACTCAGCCAACCGTACGTACAACCTCTGTTAGGCCTCCTCCTAACTTTAAATCATTAAGTTCTCTCACACCCACAGGCAACTCCCAGGGTTTGTTACTTTATATGCTCACCACGCATCGCTTTCTACTCTGGCAGCACTGCTCATCACATGTCATGAGAATGCCATACAAAGTCGATGAAGGCTGCTCACTCCGCATTGCTCATAGCATGCTCAATGATAAACTATAGGAGTATTTTGACCATCCGTATAACATACAAGGAAACACAGCATCAACCCAGAACTGAGAAATTGAAATTCACAAAGTTTGCGTGTGTATTCTCATGTCGTGGCTTCCCCAAGTGGTCGCCATACACCAAGCACATTTTTCATATACTACTTACATTAAATAAAATCACCTTTAACTTGAGGGAAGAAAAACATGTCATGTCTCGGCCTCCAAATCTAAATAGGGAGAACATATTTTATCATGAAACTTATACTTGGAAATGCCCTAGGAGACATTTGGTTTCCTGACTGTCTTTAAACAGAAGATGTAAAGATTGTCTGTGTAGTTTAGCGTCCAATTTGTTCTATTTGACTTGAATGTAGAGACATTAATATGATTGTTCAATTGAGGTGAGTGGATAAATACACATCTGATATATACATTATACAAAATATCATATAGAGTTACAGTGGAATGCTGAAAGACTCATATTACATTTCTTTTCATAACTTTCCACATTTCCTTTATCTTGGCTTGCTCACTCTCACACATACATTTGACGGAAATTTCCAATATATTTCTAACAAAGGTGTTCTACTTTGAGAGTCGAGGAATAATCGAAAAGGCTATACATATTGGAATTGCATACCTCAATACGTATGCATCCGCAATAATGAACTTGCAGTGAATATGCACTATTCTGGTGGATAATCATATAAAATGACCTGACCATGCTGTACAAACGCCGAGTTCCGTACGAACCGTAACTTATCATCGAGTTTGTAGCTTGTACACGCATGGTGGGTCATTTTATATTTTCTATATTTACTATATACCTAAAATCAATTAAATAATTAACTTAATTTGGCCTTACAACTAATATATTAGTTGATGTTTTGCCGTACCGAACACTGTTCCGTACGCTTTTTTTTAAGTAATATGGCGAAACGGTGCTTATCTCACCCCTGGTACAAGTTTAGCCATAGAAATTATTTGGAAAAAATACTCAACGATCACCTCCGTAAAGTAACAATATTGTGCCACGCCACACGGCATAGTGAATGTGAGATGACGTCATATGGATTTACTAAGTACATTCTAATCATTCTGATATTCTGATGCTATTTAATGTCATAGTAAGGGGTGAGATAAATCCAGAACCGCACTCGAATCGTAAAACACACACTACTCCACTCGTTTGGATGTGTCATAATCGTCATTCGGTTCCGCCTCTATGACGATTAGAGCACATCCAAACTCGTGGCATATTGTGTATTTATACGATTCTCGATTCAGTTCTATAATAAGTATTTACAGTATATATGGTATGGGTATATAGTAACTGAACATATTAACATAATCAACTGATATTCTCATTCATGAGTATATTTGCGATATGGTGTCAACTATATCTTGTGACACACCTTTATTAGTGAAACAACTATACAGACAACAACAGCACGTCCATAATCTTTTAGATAAACCCCATTTTGGTTACTGAAAGTCGATATTCCGCTGGTCAAATAGCGTGCTGGTCTCCCTAGGTGGAACAGGCTGTTTACCGGCAGTACGCGACCAGCTCGTGTCGGCAGAGCCTGGAACCAGCGGTAGGAGGTAGAGAGACTGAGTGAGGGAGGGAGGCATTTTTTTGGATGAAAGAGAATCACAAATGTCGGCCGCTTTCAGCCGCTTGTGACCGACTCAAGGGGCTCGCGTATCTAGAGCCATTGATCCCCGCACCCAATACTCCCCCTCCACCCCAATCTACCTTACTGAACACTGGATCCACAATATGCCCCCTACCTCACCGTGTAGGGTACGTATACGGACTCGTGTATTCAAAGCGGGATGTGCCTGTCACTTCAACCCACACAATGACCTACCCACCTATCATACCACCTCCAAATCCACCCACCAACACCTGAAAATTGCGGTTTTAATGATACAAATAGCTTTACTTGTATCATTGATTTAGAGGAAATAGCTAGTTGTAATCCAGTAATTATCCTTGAGATCCATGTGCTTATAATATGTTTGATGTAATCAAATGTCAATGGTGGATTGAGAAGTTCCTATGCAAAGCATAACGCTGGAATAACAAATACATTTTTTCTATTGATAGTACACGTACAACTTATGCATTTTTCCGTTGTTGATTTCATATAAATTCCATTTATCTATGAATGTATATAAAAATGATCTAGTTTCGAGGTGTCCAATAACGCTACCCCGCAATGTATTCAATCGATCCCTTCAGGGAGACAACACTTTCAATCCTACGTACGACGGTTCCAACTCCACATTGTATCACTTCAAAAAAGGTGAGCTGGGAGAAGGTGGGGCACAAACAGTCCTCTCTCTGTCTCTCTCTCTGTCTCTCTCTCTGTCTCTCTCTCTTTCTGTCTCTCTCTCTGTCTCTCTCTCTGTCTCTCTCTCTGTCTCTCTCTCTCTCTCTCTCTCTCCGGTAGACATCTCGCGACGTTCATGAAATTATTAGCCACCGCCACCCTCCTGCAGAGATGAAACGCTCGCCAGGCAAACCACCATTGCTGATCACCAAAACAATAGCTTTGAGCTGCGGTACCCAGCGGCGGACGTAGACACATCACGTCAAGGCACCGGGAACCAGTGACTCAGGAGTTGGTGGTTTGGCTCACTGAGGCTCCCCCCCACCTCACTCAACCCAACTGCGGTTTGACTGGCTATAATCTAAGCCACTTTTATGTCCTTTCAAGTAGAAAGCTCTTTCATTCGTTACCGACTATCTTATAATTTGCGCGTGACAAGGGGGTTCCCCCGAAAAAATAGGGAAACTGCGAATGGGGTTCTTTGTAGAGGCAAGGAGGGAGAAGGATAAGGATGAGTTTTCAGATAGAGAAATGGACCAAGATATAGGTGCTTAGATCGGAGATAGAACCGGAAGAGCAAAACTACAGGATAAGCGTTGAGTAAGGTGTTCAATTAAATCAAACACAAGGTAGTCCAGGTAACACCGAAAAACTACTATTTCCTACTCTGATACAAGTATGTCTCACTGTACTTATATCAATGGTAAAAGGTAAATGTGACTTTTCTTGATTTAATTTAGATTTCAGGACACATTTTTATAGCCATGGTCGTGTCATTCAATCAACATCATACTCTTGTACATGCTACAACCAATTCCCTCCCAAAAAGATTTTTTTCATCATAAATTTGATGTTTTTCGTACTCGAAGTCTATAAAACGAGAGGTAATTCTTTTTTCATTAATCAATTCCTTTATCTTTAACAATTGTATCATATTAAACTACAAATATACTGATATTGCTGCGGTGTATATAAGTGGTTGATCAAACACCCTTCCTATGTGTGTGTGTGTGTGTGTGTGTGTGTGTGTGTGTGTGTGTAAAATATGGAGCGGGTACGTGTGCAGATTAGTATTAATACTAATCTGCACACATACCCGCTCCATATTAATTATTTTACACATTCCCTAATACTGCATGGGTAGGACACTGCCGGGCATGACGAGAGTGTGTGAACTCACGTATTTATACGCGCTTGGCTAAACAAAATCAAATCACCTTTAGGAAGAGCTCACGGAAATCTCCACATATTCGAATCCGATCGGTTAATCTCGAGTGTGCGTAGAGCCGTCTTAAGGTTGGCCAAGTGGTTTTGGATGCAAAGAGCATCAGCATATTTAGGTGGAGATAACAAGTGCAAAGCAGTCAGCAAACTGCCTATTGATCCCGGCGACTCGGAGTAGGCTCCTCACGCCCAGACCCCGTCCCCTTTTACTGCCGCTATTGTCGCACTTAGCAACTAGTCGGCACCAAGACAAGCGTGCTTGATATCCATCCAAGTGCAACAGCAGCGTTTTTTTGTTTGCATAAAATTGGCTTGCTCGCCTGTATTTATTACCGTTTACAGGGATGATCGGGGAGCTGCCGGGCCTGTTCATTAAGAAAGTCGAGGAGAGGTTTCTGCCTCTGATGAGGTATTTCATGACTACCAAACATTAAAGGTGTTGATACAGAAGCCATGCTCACAGTAGAGCTACAACACATACAAGAATTCTAACCACTAAGATTCTAGTAAGAGAACAATAACCAGACATTGTGAACACTAATCACATGTGACATCAGTAGACGACGTTTTTCTCTTTCATTAACTGGACCTGCGAGCCTATAAGGCCAAATGTGGCACTTTGAAACGATGATGCGGATACCTTCGAATTGAAACAAGATATAGAGCAAAAACGAGAAAGAAAATATCACCAGTCACCCCATTTTTATTACATGCCATAATAGTACTTCGGAAAAATAGCTCAGTGTGTAGGGTTTGTAGGCTACATATACTTCACCTTTTAAAAACAGCTCGGCAGTATATTTTGTTAACATTCTGTGTAATTACAGTAGGTAAATAACAGAATTAGAAATGTCAAGCTTCAGGTGCCTCCACTGGTAGGCCCTGTGTTATTGTACTAAGAGCCATGTGTTCGTCTTGGTATTGGGTTCAGTAAGATTCCACATACACTATGTTAGTAGTTTCTCTGGGGGCAATGGGTACTCCCATTATTAGAATGACGAGTTTGATATGTGTGATGTTCACGGCTGAGGGCAGAGAGATATGCGATTACCCTATAATTCATAGGGCGCGAGTAGAATGAATGCTGGGACTCCAGGAGGAGGGTATACGGTAAACCACTGGAAGCTGTGCAGTCTGTTATAGAGAGAACTGAACTCGTGAAGCTGGTCCGTGAAAGCGTACAACGTTATATAATTATGCCAAATGACACGAAGCCATAGAGTACAAGCCCAGACATCAAGGCCCGATTCACAAAGCCTGCAACTTTGAAACACCCCACACAGTTATTGACGTCTAAGTCTACACAAAGAATCTCCAACACAAAGAGGTAAAAATCTCTGCCTCCCCTCTTTTTTTAAGTCTTTCTAACGAACGGAAACTGCAGGACGCTGGTGCTTCGTATACTATGCTACAAAGTCGGTTCTCATCATAAATAATCCAGCACAAATTGTAGCCGTGGCAGCTTTCATCCCTAGATTGTCCTTTGTTCATGGGCGGCCTTTTAAGCGTTTGTAGCGGGCTTTGCGGCGCAGCAAACACAAGAAAACAAGGCAGTCCGACGGTGGAGCGTGGAAAGCCAACGCCGACGTATAATGACAAGAAAGACTCGCGTTCACACAGACATGCACAAATCGAAGCTTTTTAGAAAAGCAACGGGTATTTTCTGAGGGCTGGGTGCACTTCTTCTTAGTCCTTTCCTCCTTTCACCTTACTATTTCCCCGCTTGGGGTCGCTGAAGGTTGGCATTTGGAGAAAACCATGAACGTTTTAGTTGCTATATCATATTATTCCTCCGTCTGCTCCAGATGCTGGTATAAAGGTTAAGTAGATTTATCATTAAATCATGAAACGTAAAAGATATAAATAGTGAACGTCAAGTTCCTTATTACTCCTTTACTGCTTTTATTTCAAACTCCCTATTTCCTAGGTCACCATCCTAAAACTCCTGCTCCACTGGAGAGATGGAATCGTCATGCATGTTTTAGGGGCCTATAAATGCCCTGCCGACCAGTTTCATTACGCCAACTGAGACGGATTCGTTGCACTCAATCTCAAGAGAAGTACAGGGTATGACACACTTATGCTATGAAATCGTCCCAATGCTTGTAGATTTATAGGCGCCTAGATATATGTGCCACTGCAATTGAAAATATGCTAAACCCGAGTTGATATTAGCGTTATGTATATATTTAATGTATGATGTAGCTGGAGAACTCCTTGCAATTCACAAAGTGGTATGATACTTATACCGCAAGCCACAGCCTTCTATTTACACAGCCTTCACACCTCCTGTGGACTGACACCTGAGTGTTCACGATTGGTTGTAGTTGACCCCAGTGGTAGGACTACCTTGACTCAATACAATATAGTGGGTTCTTTCAAATCAATTGATATAGGAACTACACCATCGCTGTGCGATGGATCCGTTGCACATCATGAACATTTCAAGATGTTCGATGCGACAGATTGGACGCATCGCAACTGCGCGCAAGGCCGGCCACACTGATGCGATTGTGTGCGGTGCGATTTATTACTCTCCATTGACTTGTGACGATCCGGTCTCTCAAGTGGAGCCGGAGATTTATCATGTTTTCAATTTCTAAGGTGTTCGACCATTCTGTATCCTCAGGGGAACAGACCCGAACCATTTACGAGGAGGAGATGATTAATAGAATCATACACATTGAGATTTAGAGGTATATTATATGCTTCTGCCAGGAGAGCATGGCTCTATGAAATGATCATTTAAAAAAAACCTGTTATAACTTCATGTGCAGCATTAGAACAAAACAACAAATGATCCTGCAAAGACATCAGCATTTGACATGGAGTAAATAAAGACTGTCTTTCAATTTCAATGTAGGTCAGTCGGCATGAGGTGCAATCAGATAGAAGTTGATCACTCAATGCATCACATACGCCACTAAACAGCAGCACATAAAGGAACCACATTATCCATCCTCAGTGTTTTAAAACCACGCGGTAGGACATCAAGGCATCGAGTTATTCCGTGTTGAGCGCCTCATAATAAGGCATCACATTATTCTATGCCTTAAAACAACTTGATAGTGTATTTACGCATCACATCATCCAGTACCGATGTAAACCCTTCATGACTAAAACTGGACAATGGTCTATGTAGAACCTATGTCATTCCCACTCGTCCTCCCAATATTCCTGGGAGTCTGTTTGTACACCAACATAGGTACAACAATACTGAAATGATATCACATTGTAAGCTGGTGAACTACAATTTGCCCACTCTTACGACAAAGCCACAATAGAAACACCAGTTTGAAAATACGATAGAATAAAACAAATCACAATAAAAACAAGTTGGCAGTGAGTGATGCCACTCTGGGCAGAAGCACCGCAGACCGACAGCAATCCTTGGGGAGAGACGACAGAATCCTCCACAAATGAGTGTGACGTGCACAGAGTATTGTCTCCCTAACGCCACTTCAAAGGGAATGCTAAACGAGTCCACAATTTTAACATGCAAAAAACACTTTTAAAAAGAGTCCAGTGTCACCGTGGGTGCGGCTGCGCTGAAAAGGAACCGGAAACCCGCTTCTAATCGCCCATCAGCCATAAAGGTTGGAGCATTTGGATTCAAATGTTGATGTACGGGCAACAGTCATATTTTTCCCCAGGAATTTCCGCATAGATTCCGAAAAGTGGCGAACCCGTAGTCGATGGAAACGTGTGTCGGGACCTTTGATTCCTTTACTTCCCTTTTTAATCTGTTGTCTTTAAAATACAATTCTTAACGGTGCCTGCAAGAGCCTTTGGCTGGATTCCTTTGAGCCTTTCAAGAAAACAAATTATTTTGGAAAGGTCACTTTATTGATCATGAACTTTACGTCTAAAACATTAGATCTCTTCCTTTTTCGTACGCAAAGAAGACTACAGAAGACCTCAAATGAAGGGAAGAAATGCTTCATGGAATAACAATTGAAAATGCAGTATTTTTCTGAATTAATACGAGTTGTTTGAAAGGAAATTGAACAAGCTAACAATAACCTCCTTTTATCCACATGAAAAACCAGAAATTCACATTTTTGCTGGACTTCATAAAAGAAAATTGACTTTTATATGAGAGTGATTGTTTCTATAGTCATGCTCATTCCAAAGCCTGATTGAAACTTCTTTCCTGGAAAAATAATTCCAATCTTTTTGTCCTTTAGCGCATTCCAGAAGTTCTACTTCACTTTAATGCCCTGGCAAAAACATTCTCAAACGACATAAAGGTATTCTACAAACTTTTAACGAGCAATTTAAACAATTTTCTCAAACACATATTCATAAAGACATATCTTTCCATTAAAGGTAAGTTTTCAAAAGTTCACCATCATGTTATTGAATTCCAATTCAAATGAATAATGATACCGCATTCTCCTGTCATTTACTACTATTGTCACCAACATAGTGAGATTCCTGTTGAGTAAACATACCTCAACTCTCAGAACCTTCTAACATAGGCAGTCCCTGCTGGGCTCACCCATACGGTGCCCTGCCCGAGGTTCGTCGGACCCTGTCCAGGCACGCACGCCGCAGTATGGACGTCCGCATCAATCAATGAGCAGCTCGGAGCGGCTCGCCTCGCCTGATTCATTGTCCTATTGTCTCGGACCGGGCCCCTCCTCCCGTTCGCTCATCAGCTGCTGGCGGCCCGTGGCCGGGGTCAGGAGGCACGGTGGGTGAGCCGCTGTAGGCGGGCTCGCCGAGCTGCTCAGCCCAATAACTCATCACCGAGCAATTCATCACAGAATCGGAGCCGGATCCGGCCCGCCCCTACCACAACCGCCCGCGCCACCTGTTGACCGGCGTGCTACCGGGAAGGTCCCATACCTCCCAGTGTTCTCATTCACCAGTTTATAAGGACGGTCTAGACTATTATTTCACTCCCGTTTCATTGACGAATATATATGCTACATTTTTTCCCCATTCAACACAGATTGACTACGATTCATTAAGTCTATTCAGTAGTATGCGATACAGAAGGTAAGCCTATGGCATAAGGAATGTTTCGATGAATCTCTACTTCTCATTGAGGAAGCTGCACATAAGTAGTCTCCTTTTGAAAAGTGATATCTTTAAATGATGGGAAAGTTATAGAAAACCAATCCAGTTCACATAGGACACTTGCTATGCACAGAACCCCCTTTTTAAACCACACCGGTACAGACCTACACAGGCACGTAGGACCAACTAATTAATTATAGGTAAAGCAGACGTCTCACAACCCCAACGTGGCACAGCCGATGAACCACGATGGCGACGTAATTATCTCTAAGGAGCAACCTGCGCTCTTAGGTGAAAACAGACCCTAAACAATTGATTTAGTAATTTGTGTACCGCAGAAGCCGTCATGACATGACGAGGACGACGCAGGAGCTCCTGGAACTCATCTCCGCGACAGAAATGACCTCCGGAACGGGTTAAACTAGGCACCAGTGGTAATCTATGAGTGCAGCGCAAAGTTCTACTCCGATATGTCTGAACAGTCCATGCTTGTTTCGGAGCTAGATTATTCTTTCTTTGTTGTGTATGAAGCATACTAATACTATGAGCATAAAGTGCTGATTCCACGAGACTAAGGTTTTATCGGAAATTTTCTGGTCTCTTTGGTATATCAGATAATATCTTTACATGGCGAATGTACTCGCCCGATGTAACTTATCAGCGCCCGAAATTACCAGAAAAAAAGTGGGCGCTTCCACCCCCGCTTTTCCCCGGCTCCCGCCCTCTCCCCCATCTCCTTTTCGGCAAGTTTTGGTTGATCTGTGGAATCAAACCTTAATCCTACAGTACAAGCACACTAGATTATAAAAAAGAAGGTGAATGTGATGTTAACTCCCAATGATGGAAGGCACGATCACAACGTACTCTGTTACCGAAGTAAATCCCAGTTTAAAAAAGAATACCCGAATAATTCACATGCGTCGTGTCACCTATAAACGGCACGCACTCTTTTAGACTGGCCTTAGTCCCTTTGTCCTACCATTTCACCTCTGCCGCAACATCCCAAACACTCCATCTTGAGCAGCCATTTGACTGATTTCTGGACCTGCTTGGGGAAGCGTACATATGGTAATGTATTTCATCCTTATTTATTAGAGCGTGCTCGCACGTCCTATATACAGCGCCTAGAGTGCTCACATACAGACTTCCATCGTCCTGCAAAATTATACTTTCCCCATCTGTGTGCTATTTACTGTAATACTGGAAAAGGAGCAGGGTGCCAGTGTCTCAGTGTGTTAGAGGTATGCCTAGCTGACCATGCCCAATCACTCTAGACCGAAATAACTGGTTTGTCCTAGGGTCAGGCAGTCACAGAAATGGCAAGTTGACTGGGTGCAAGTGGGTTAGAGAAACTATCCATCAGGCCCGTTTCCATTGGCCGATTTCCCGTCACTGATCTACAGTCAGGAACCACCGACGGACTTTTGGCACTGCTGACCCAAAATCGGGCTGGGAGGAGATGCCTCAGGGTGCACCACTGTTTTACTGACATGAACCAAGTCTGTCAGTGTTGTTTCAGTGGTTCTTGGCGGAGTGGGGAAATTTTGGGTTCCCTACTCCCTGCATTTCGTTGTGTGTCGATAGCTTCTTATGTAGTTTACCCTGAACCGAGCCAGTCGGTCCAGGTGTAAAGACCACGGCGGCCAGCACCGTGGTGGGTCTTCTTGATTACGTTGTTATCTCGTGGTTTCGACTGTTTTCCAGTCTCATCAGGCAAAGTGCGGTAGATGTACTTCTGTGGTCTTCCCTACGGTTTTACTGGCCGTAGGAGGAAACTGCAGTCCCTAAATTTTCGAGTTTTTGGTCCGGTGCAAAAACGTGAAAATGAATCTCTCTATCAGATGTAGTCCCGATAGCGTCGTTGTCTGTCCCCTGTGGTTGTGACTGTACTGAGTTTAATTTTTGTCCGTTCCGCTAGGGCGTGTGCCCCGAAGTTGGGGAAAAAATTCAATATATACTGAATGTAACCCAAAAGTTTTATTTGAAAGTCATTCATAATTGCACACTCATTCATCAATGAAGAACACACCTTTTGCTCCTAGTTTTAATGATTCAATCATTGTTCATAATGAAAGGCTTGAGCAAGTCTTACACTCTTTGTGTATTCCTACATAATAAATGTCTGCGCTGTGTCACCAATAAAGGTTATATGTACGAGCTGTGTAATCCCCTACTAAATACATGTACAGTACTGCCACCCCATACTAGATACAAACGTTGTCTCAACAATATCCTCCGGAACACAGTTTGATATCATGAAACTTAACGAATTGTTTCTAATGAATGAGAAATGCAAACATACAAACATATCACTGTCACACGATCCATAGCACACGTGGTATTGTGCTGCCGTCTTGGCGTATGGCCTAGTCTGGTGCTTACCTGAAGCAAACCCTATACTGCCTACATGAAATATACGATAAGAGGTTTGGTTCTACCTTGCTGGAGCATACTCTGACCTCAGAGGGTGTTGCCATTATGAAGAATGGTCTCACCTCATGAGTTGTACTACATCCGCCTATATAAGAGGGTCCTGCCTTGATATAACAATATATATTATCAAATGAGTATTAGGCTATTTTTTTAAAGTGTCTTTATTAGACTATCATGCACAAACCACCATGCATTTGACTTCAATATTCATTCACAGGTCTCTTTGTATCACGATATAACCTCTGCAGAGGATACGTGTACACCCCTCTGTGTGTAGTACCCTTCCCCTATGTAGAGTGCCCCTCCATGACACCCTGTGAGAGCATATACCCTTCAACGTGACCTATGTGTGAGGGTACTTCTTCCGTGTAGCGCCTGGAGAGTGTACTCTCTCTTCTTGCAGCCACCGCACACCTCCTTGGCAACCCTCTCTCGTCCAGGATTCCTTTTCGAGTTGCCTGCTGTCACTGCCGTGTCACGCCCTCTCAGGGGCGTCACTCTCAACCCCCGTGTCCCGCCACACCTCCCTCTAGGCGGCGCCCCTCCACCGATCAAAGCGTTCCCTGGTGGTGGAACTCATTACCAGCCTTTTATATCGGGACGCACATTCTGCCCTTTTCTGTCTCCTGCCATGGAATGCTGTTTCTCGGCGTGTCGATGGGTAATGAATAGACTTGTGCCGAACCCCAGCGGTGTTTGTTTAGTGAACTCCGATCTATGTGAAGACGGAAGGTGAATCTATACCATGTTAGCTCCCAGGTCACAATTACTATTGTTTTTCGTAATCGAAGAAATATATACTGTGTTATTTTGCTAATATAAAGCTTGGGTGTTGATATGAAGTTAAGTCCAATTAACTAACCAACAGTCAGGCATGCAGCCAACAAACCAAGCAACGGTATTCTTACATTGTCCAAAACCGGCACCCTCAATAGACAATAGATTTTGTCATGTCTAGTATGTTAATATATGTAACAGGTATTTGCCTGTACTATTTACTAAACATAATATTTGGTACTATTTCTGTCAAAACCTAATAAACAATTGTACATTTATGTGGTTTTCCTACTTAGATTCTAGAGACAAATCAAACTAGCTAATGAAAAATAAATCTCAAACCCATAACTGGTCCTCTAGTAAGTCATTACCCTCTTTATGCTAAAAAGGTTGAGCTTCCATAGAGCTAGCAAAACATCCGTGTTTATGATACACATTGTAGTTTTATTACAATAATTGATAAGGCTGAGTGAAAATTTAAAACATTGAGGAACATTAGGCTATTATAAAGCCTCTTTGAAAAACATGCATATATTCTGCTCCGCACTCGAGCCAAAAAATGTCATTTCAAAGTCGATGCGTCGTTCCAACAAAGCCACTTTTTTCTAGGGTTATTATCAGAAAACCTTCTAAAAAGAGCGACAAAGCGTTACCTTCCTGCAGAAGCTCTACATTTTGCATCGTGTAATGAATTATTATCTAGGGCTTGAAGCTGAAAATCGCAAGAACATTAATGAACTCTGGGTTCGAGAGATATTTTTTCGCTACAACATGATACGAGGTAGTGCGGGAGACGGACCATTTCTTGATTGTTCACTGAAAATACGGTTTCCAGATTAAAGGCACAGCATCTGCGCCTTGACGAAAATGCTCCCCGAAGAAGAGATATTTGGATGTCACATCATTAGATATCAGTTTACTCCGGCCAAAGTTTCTCAGAATATCATATTTCTCTTCGGAACATATTGGTTGACATGTTGGGGCGGGGGAATAGATAAATGAATAAGTTTTAGCCGAAGACAGAAAAGATTTGACTTAAATAGAGACTGGCTTGACCAGAAATTTGATCCATTTTCGCAATGTACAGTATCATTGCAGGAGGGTGGCATGAGATGTGCTGACTGAACATGGTACACATACATGTAAAGGTTTGTTACGTCCAGTTGGCCATGACATGTCCTTTCCAGGCTTCCGGTTCAGCTTTTTCTCACCGGCTTTACACACAGGGGTCGTGAATAAATGAAATTAATTTAGGTAGAAATCTGAACCCTACACATTTACTTCCCACACCACATAGACATGGCATGAGAAGGATTGGTCTTTGATATAGCTAAGCACTCCCTAACCCCACATGTAATACTTCTTAAGTACTTGAACTCTTGAGACAATCTTTGACTTGATAAAGAGAAATAATCCCAGTTATTGTTCCCATTAGATGGGTTGAGCCTCCATAGTTACATACCAGCTATCTCATGAAAATTCTAGATATATATTATCGAGACATTTCTCTGGAACTTCCAATAGCTTTGAAGACAGATATGTCGTATGATTTCCTCTGGGCATAATATAAGATCGGCCAGCACCAAGTCTACTCCTTGCTCATCAGGTGAGACCATCCATGACAGACGTGGGCCTCTGAGCAACCGACGAGCAGTTTTACTCAGCGTCCTTTGATCAGTGTCAACAGTTTGATGGAGGCGCCACCTACTGAGGGTGTCAGATGCTCATTGCCTCGCGATAACAGATGCTGTCTCTTGGTGATAGGCGGCCCGTCACTACGGTGAGCGCCTGTTGTTACGAGGTCAGCACTTGAACAGCCATACGGAAAATTTATGTATTAATATTCGCAACAATGGCAGATTGAATGCAAGATGCGCGAATGGACGATTGTGGAGTGCGAGGAGAGGTGGGGATGGAGAAATAGAAAACCCTCAAAAGTCCTACTTTGAAATTCAGGCTACAGAACAACGAAACGGTTAAAAAGAAAATTGAACAGAAAGGAAAGCCCTTTAGAAAATAACACAGAACCCCTCACTTCAATGTGTGAAAATAACAGCCACATCTGATTACGTTTCAAACGCATGACTGTAAACTAATAAATTCAATGTAACCTTAAAAGACGAGCAGTTACATTTCAGAAAAAGGGAAAAGTCTCCTTCTTCTGAGGGGGCACCGATGCTTTGTGCAAGGTAAAACAGATAGAGCAGCCGTGGCTGATCGTGAGGCTACAAGGAGCAGGAAGGAGCGACAAAGCCGACCAAAACGTGTTCGTTAATTATGTGGAATCAGTTGCGAGTTAAATGCACCACTCTGTGCTTATTAAAACATGAAAGGCGTGACCGGGCGACCAGAATGCTACCACAATTGTCTTTCATCTCACCTACAATTAGGATCATTTCCATCCACGAACAAACATCGCGGATATAGAGTCACTTCTATTTTTTCTTCCCGTAGTGTCCTTTCTTCACATTTGCCTCCCATGCCCAGATCAACTAGCCTTGACATTTCTGGTGTGTCCAGGCTACAGCCTGTGATGTTGTCTTTAGTGAGGTGGCCCGAAGCATGCTTCACTGTTAATGTATAACGCTTGTTGACACCTAAAGGACTATGATTAGGTCCAAGTGTGTGTCAGAATCAGAGTCGGTCCCATTCTCAGACGTCTGAATATTGGCTCATCGGGCTTTTTCATCTGACCACAACTCTCTTTTATTATCTGAGGAAAGACAGAAATGAGAGGCCATATCACCTCCTTGTCTGTGCGTTGAATGATGTCCATGTTATTAAAGACTAGATCTTAGTCAACTCTTGAACTTCTCCAGACTTTGGACTCAAGGTTTTTCTGGATATAAGCATTCGGACACAGGATTTCTGACGTCAAATAGTTGGGGAAAGGGGAGGGGGTATCCAAATGCCAATTCAGCTTTATTCTATGTATGGATATGCGTATGACTGATTCAATAACCTTGCTGAAACTTAGAGAGAACTGCGGCAATAATTGGAAAGGCATACCAAGGTTATCTGAGAGAAATAAATGCTGAGTTCTCGAAATGAATTCTTGACACGAACAGAGCATGAGGGATCCTTACAAGTAAATCCCTCAGAAAAGCTGAATAGCAGCAAATACTATTTCCATTTCTGTTGATCTTCACGATCTGCACAAGATATTATCTTTTCATGACGCAAATTACATTCTACCAACCCCTTACCATAGTAAGTTCATTTTCTTATAGTAAGGTATTTCTAGCTAAACCATTAGGATAACGTATGAAAAAAAATTAAAAACCGGTTGGAACTTTATTAAAATTGCATGGAGATATAATTTCAGTTAGCAAAAACATATTCCACAAAGGACAATGTACAACCACTTTACAACAGAGTAACTGGGGTACATATAAGGACATTGACAATGTCGATGAGAAATGGACCTATATTAAACCCGAAATTATAAAATCTGATAGACCTAAAGCTAAAAAACAAGAAATTCAGGTATGCAGTTAATTAAAAAGATGAGGCAAACATCTGTATTAAAAGTTTACAAGAAACGGAATCAGGCCATAACATTTTGGCGTACGCCAGAACCCAGGCAGCTAGAGCAAATGACAACTTATCTGATATTCAGCATATATGGTGTGGAGTACTGCAGGGATCTATCAGCTCTATTGTATCAGAGAAATAATGAATATAAAACTATCTAACAAGAACTAAAACTTATTTTAGATCGATTAATAGACTGGTGTGAACAAAATCAATTGTTACCCAATGCAGCAAAAACAAAATGTAAGATCTTTACATCGAAAGAAAACATAATAGTAAACTCTTATATGGACTATGGAGGCATGCCATAAATATACTTGGCAAAAGTACCCGGACAAACCCAAGAATAAATGCCTTAAAGCACACAAAACAACCTCTACAAATCAGTTGCAGGTTCAAGCCGACCTGTCATACCTACACAACAGACGAGAACACCACCTTTTATGTATAAACCAGCTCGGGACATAAATTATATTGATCATACTGTGCTGACTTTATGAACTCAATCCTATTTGCAGGAGCACAAGCAATCATACATTAAAGCAAAGAATTGGAATCAGCCAGATTTTGTAACAAACACTTCAATAAAACAATGAATATATTTATATATGTATGTATAGTTCTAACATGCTATATCAGGACTACAATTCATTTAAGATGTCAGTTGTGGTCAGGGAAAAAGATAGTGGAAATATCTTCAATGTGGAATCAGTAGCTTTGACATAACAGAAATATGACTAAGGGTCCCTTGACTGGATTCACGCTTCTCCAAAGTTTTCTACAAACTCAGTTATTCATGAGGTCGGGAGATCACATCTCGAAAAAAGTATACTCATCGGGAAGTTTTTCATAAAGGTGAAAAGGGCGAGGGGCAGGAAATCAACGATTCTTCATACCAACCCCTTGACGATATTGAAGACCCTTCAATCCTAAGGAAACGTATTTGCCCTGTTTACGAAGTCCCACACATAACTCAATTATAAAAACAATTATTCTATTTACTCCTTTGTTTATCTAATGAAATCTGTAATACTATTTTCTTGATTTCATTGCTTTTTTTGGTCTCTCTTTATAGAATTTTTTTTTCTTTTTGAAAATAACTTGCATGTGAAAAATAAGAAAGTTTTTGCGATGCCAATGTCTGAAGCCAAGGACCGTTGGTCACCATTAGGTGTGGTCCAGGAGCGGCCTCAGATCTCCAACCCCTCCTAACCCCGGACCAGCAACCCCGCACCAACAGGTAATACATCAACTTCCGCTTCCGGGTCAGCCCGCAGTGACCCCGACGCCCCCTGGCGGCGAGCCGGGGAGGCAAGCGGTGGAGGGTGTCCATTTCACAATCAGCGGGGCGAGGAGAGGAGGCTACATGTTGCATCACTTTGATCTCGGAATGGAATGCATCACCATGCTGAGAGAGGAAGGCAGGGCGAGAGAGACAAATCATCAACCGAATGCCGGCCAGCAAAACCCGGCCACTTTATCAAAACTGCCATTGAAACCTTTTCTTTTCCCACATCCCAAAGTTCGGGAAGAAGTCATCTGAAGTCAACTTATACACGAAATCATCCAGAGTTCCTTTATACTCATGCTATCACTTCCAAGGTTGATTTATAACCATGTGGTAACTATCATCAAGTAAGGTCAAGATGATCAATACTCAAGTATTTTAGTTGAAATAACAAAATAATAATGTCTTCTTTCTTTCATTTTTATATAAAATCCTGCAATTTCTTTTCTAACGTATTACAAAAACATCTCGATTCAGTTTAGTATAATAGTTGAGATTGTCTGAGAGTTGTACTTCTAATAATTGCAATGACAATTAGTAGATTAATGACAAGGGTGATCATAATTTGCTTTCCCTGAAGGTAACGTATTATTGCTCTATTAAAGTTTTGTCATGTGATAGAAATGAGTGCCGCGTACGGAGAGTAGGCTAAGAGAGGATATACTGAGCCTGCCTGGTGGACAGGTCAGTGCAGCAGGCTGAGAGCCCCTGAGATTTTCCCGCGCTTTTAGCACCTCGCTCTCGGCCCCGGACAGACGCACGTGGCAGAGGGCCGGGGGTGGGGCACTTTTGGGGAAAGCAGACGACAAGAGGCGGGCTGTGTCCACCTCCCGGGATCTTAGCGACGGGGCGGGGGCTGTGTGTAAGCCCCTGACCCCGGCTGACAAAGCACCTGCCGGCGCTCGGCTCTGATCTCCTCTGATCTTCTGCTAGCATGTCAGTCCCGTCAGGCGATCAAAGCGGCCCCTAGCGGACAGAGAGATTGACACCCTCCTTCTCTGCTCATCACTTGTGTTCGACCGGCCAATAGGATCCTATAGGATCACCGCCCCGCTGCATCAACATCAATGGACACTGCTAACTCGATGCCGTCTGGATTTTCCCGCCAAATGTTCACATTGGTTAAAAACGCTACCGAAATTGAATAAATCCTGGGAAGATCTGACAGAAAATTGTAGGACTTCCAGGCAGGGGCTCACGTGTATAATTATAGCTGCTAAAGGCAGTCCGAGTCGGGGATATTTGAAAAAAAAAGTTGGTGAACTTTTTGAAGATGGAAAGAGTGATCAAAGGGCAGCCGCAGCTGATCCATTTCACAGAGGCATCAATGTTAAGGCTAATGCTATCTTCTATTATATAAATCTACTTTGGCTGGCCATCACAGGCTTAGGTCAGATTTAAATCTTAAAATACTGCTTGAAGTTCTACAAAAACAGCTGATATTCCCGGAGCCACAAACGGAAAAGTTGCAAATAAGGAAAAGGACTTTGAAATAGCAATCTCTGACGGCGGTTTACCAGAAGGGTATCGATAATGCTGAGCAGTACAAACAGTCAGTAAAGGGGGAATATTGACTACTTTATAGAATTAGAGAGTGATATAACGAAGTGAACTGTATAGGCTGCTGATATTACCATCATGACATTATTGGTCCCTTGCAAAAAGATTCTTGATTGCCTAAAAAAGGTAAAAAATGAGATCAAGATTAAAATGGAGTAGAAAAATGATATGCACATCTTCAGTAAACAGAAACCTTTAATCGAAATACTTATCTGACATCTCAATCCGATTCTCCCTTGATAAAACCCACTGAATGTCCTTCAAAAGTTGTGCCAGATTCTTGCCGCTGATTTCTGATGACGTGTGGGCTTCTCCTTAGAGAGAGGGGTGCTATCGGGTTAAGTGGTCATGTCTAATTAGATGAATTAACATGTGGAGGGATGAAGGAGGTGCCCGGACAGTTTACTTCATGGCGGACTCAATGGTCGAGGCATGACGATCGTGCTAGCTGCTCTGAACTCCTTCTCCATGCTCCTTCTTCTACCTAACACCCTCCTCATTCCCCTTTTTCTCTTTACAGAAAAGCATTGTTAGAAAGATCCCTTTCTGTCATTTTTCTGTTCGTTTTCCCCGTTTTTTTGCTAATACAGGCCTGGGTTCGTGTTTTAACATTCAACATGGGACAATTTAAGCCATCAATTATCTATGCTAGGTTATTGGAATAAGGAGACAGGTGTAATATTATGTCCGTTTAAGATATATAAGGCAAGAACACATGTTAAATATACTGTGATTTCGGGAAAACTTTCATCAGCAGAGGAGGCCGTATTCGACGCTCTTTCTTATTTACCCCGTGTTCTAAATCGCTATTGGCTTCTTTCGTATGTGCTGAACTACCAAAACAGATTTTATCAAATGAAAGGAAGATTTTTAATATATACTCTTAGTAACCATGGCATATTTTCATACTTTCATATTATCTTTTCCCTACTTGTAAAACGCCTTAAAAATACGTCTTTTAACTATAATGTTCAAATGCTTCTGCATAAGGGGGTAAAAATCAGAAGCCTTTTACCAACATAAAACAAATCAATCAAATGTTTTCTCTAAATGCACATCATTTAAAGCCACATTTTAAAAACTCTTAAAACATAAAGGTCCTCTCTCTCTCTGGTCGAGAAAATTACTTTGGGACAGTTGAAAGTGGAGCATGTAAAGAAATCACCTTCATGTTGGAATGTGCTGCGCGCAGACACAGGCTACGGGCACGAATTGGACTGCTTGAAAAAGCAACACAGAAGATAGCTGGGAGGAGGACAACTCGTCAACACGATACACGGTTTGTATTTAATGTGCTTTTTCCAGTCGGTATATCAGACTAATTCAGGCAGCTTTTGATCGGCAATGAGATCAAAGCGTGTTTAGCCTGCAGTGCTTGTCGCCCCCTGAAACGCGTGGGACACGGGGCGGGGCCCTTTTAACAGCACTAACCATCCCACCCACCTTCCATCTCAGAATGGCCACACACATTCACCGCGGCTATTTCATCATCGGCGCAAACCAAGAGGGCCTCCTCGCTCACTTATTTGCTGGGGTGCTATTTCTTATATCTTCAGTCTGCGCCTTCTTTTGTGTCGTCTGCTTCTTGTGGGTTCCTCTTGAAGGCTGCCCGCCATATATTTCTACCGAGGACTCAATGAGGAAGTCTGTTATAACCGTTATAGCTACGTGGGCTAGTCTAGAAGGACTTCTATGGAGAACTTCTCTGAACGGCTTATCTACAAGTATCTGTGGGACCTATCACAAGAACACTTCTGCTGCTCGCCTGCAGCTCTCCTCTTGTTGACAGTAAGTCCGTCTCAACATGGGAGACTTACATTTATAGATATGTCAATATATACGTCATTGTAATGGCTAATCGAAACAAGACAACAGTAATGGTTTAACGGCAAGCCGCACTCTGAAAAGCTGTCTAATGCTCGTGAGTAAAAGATAGATGAAAGGTTTGACAAAGTGAGCAATCAACTGAGCGAAGAAGAGCAGTTTACTAGATGAACTGATTGAATGGGCAAGTAGGGAAATAGGGTACTAGGATAGTAGATAGTTGGCGTAGTAGTGTGGTCATGGGTGATAGAGTGACAAGTGCCAGGGTCGTAAGGAGTAATGGCTGATGAGTGGAAGTAATCAGTGATCGGTAAATAGTGATGACTGAAGGCATGATGAATAATCAGAGAGCACACTGACAGGAAGCACAATGGTAGGAAGCATAAGCATTGAGAGGCAGTTAGCAGACAGGCTCACAGGCATCCTGCTGGAAAACACATTGTGGTCTACGGCCGCCTGTCCACAGGCCATCGATTATTGTCTATTTATAAATACACTTTCAAATGTTAAGAATAAATTACCGTGAATAGCCATTCGGAGAGTATTCCGGACACACCAACCTATCTATCACTTTGTTAATATTATTCCCATAGTGCGAAGGGTTTCCCTTAGTTTCGCTTTTTTTCTGTTCAAGATTCTATACTAATATTATTTTCTAAAATATTGCGCCATTTCCTGTATATTTCTTTATCAATTTGGTTATTTTAATTTTCTGACATTCTTTTTCTGCGGAAACGCATTCACGACGCGCCACATATATTTTAAATACGATATGGGGACCAGAGGACAGTAAGTGAGAGATTAACGCTTACAGGTGTATAACAAATTGGCTCTGCAGTAAACTTGCAGACATAACATTGACAAACAATGCTAGGGTGGATAAGTGTAAGTGTGAATGACACACCATGACTGATCGGCAACTCCACTAGGAAACTGTTTGCATAAGTCTCAGTAAAACAGCGTAAATCTCCGTAGCGCCTCCTGGCAGTAAATCCAAGTTGTCAGCAGGGAATGTTTTATTTTCTGTGCGACTTTGGGACGCCCATGGTTGACAACAAAAGGTGTGTACAACCAGGTTTTACTGTTTGGTGTATATACCCTTTAAATTAAAAAACCCACCAAAATAGTATGGGTCATAGGTGGTATAAAAGTTAGTTTTTTACAACAGAAATTAATTAATTATTAATCCGCCGGTAATCCCGGGTATTGTTAAAATGAAAACACACTGAATTATTCACTAAATATTAAATTAATAATCGATAGGGTTATTTCAATCAATATGATCATGACCCTTGGACATATATATTGTGAAGTCTCAGTGACTCTATGATATGCGTGTAGTAATGCTGTAATAGAATAAAGTGTGAACGGAAAACTCAGTTTGGACACTATACAACAAATGCTCGCAGCCATCACAGGCAACGGTAAGACGATGCGAATGGCCATTTATAATCTGGCAAAAGAACATTTTTCTACTAATCCAGGAATTATTCTTTTTAACATTATAAACTGCATTTTTACAACAATGGACGTTTTACGACATAGCGGGCGCATGCGCATCACCTTCGCCAATCCTGCCTTCAGAGAAAAGTCGTCGGCACAGCGTTCCGCTGGCCTATTAGCCGCTTTGATCTGGCTAAGGACAATGAATTGCGACATACACTACATTTCTTCATTAAGACAAAATTACTAATGGCTCACTTTGATCATCGAATCACAAAAGGCAAAGTCGTATACGTGAATTTTTCAAAGGGACCATTTGATGTATGTTCCCTGTTTCAGAAGTTGTTGAAAAGACAGCACATTGTTTTTTAAAAGAACTTCTATGCGATTGTCTTCCTGTGCCTGTGCCGCTTGTCTCCAGTAGCGCCGGGTAAAGCTGCAGCTTCACCTATTTTCCAATAGGCTCTGTTTTATATTCAGGAAGATCTTTATAATTCCATCCTCTGGTAAAAGATCAATGCAGTGACAACTCTAGGCATCAGCCAAGACAGCAGCAAACTACACCTTGTCTTGTGACCAGCACGGTGGGGGTTACAAATAATTTACGATATGTTTAATGTACACATTTAAGGCATTCACCTTTGCTAAATGGCAATGCGAATCCAAGAAATATCATTGGATATCAAATCCCACATACATGAAATTAGTTTGAACAAATCTATATCATGAAAATTGTTTCATAGAGAGCAGGGATGTCAGTTGAGGTCCTGAAGAAATAGAGGAAATATTTTTCATGTGGAATTTACTGCCTCAGAAAGACTGAGAAAACATGGAAAGAGATAATTATTGGCCATGGAATAGGGCTGTGTGTGTGGGAGCGTTTGACCCACTCTTTATTGGCATCAATGAGGCTCAATATAGTCTATCTATTTATAAACGGAAAATGATAACGAGGATTTCCTTTGAAAATAGGAAAACCGACATCTCTATAAACAGAAATAGTTAGGTGTGACTTTCCTTATTTAGTAATTCCTATCGTAATATTCCTGTGAGGCGTAGTCATTTAGAATAGAATAGTGGTGTTATCATAGTAAAACTCAGTCAATTTCTCTTATAACTCTCCAATCAATAATCAGACGAAAATCTCAACAATGATCAATCCGCATATCCACATTTACCCGTCTCTATCCGTTAACATTTAGAGCTGAGAGCTGGCCCAGTTTCAGTCAATAAGTGCTGGAAATCAGGCATGAATGTCTCGTTACCCTCGTAGCATGATGCTACTTGTTTAAGCAGGGCATACTCAAGGGAGGGGCTGATGCTTATTCAAGGTTGGTCATAGGACTAATCATATTCCTGTCAGAGCCTATCACAACAATCATTCATTTCCATAGCGTACAACCATAATACACCACACCCACACATGCTAAGAGAAATTTCACAAATTTTTCCACACCTGCGATCTAAAACATTAATGGGGTAGCAAATTAACGCTGTTCAATTGGCTACCATCAAAGGGGCCGGCCTCTGCCCCAAGCGCCCCCACCCCCTACGAGCCACCTGCGCGCCCCCTGTGTTCCACATCAAAAATTGATCAAGGTAAATCGCAACTGCTTCCTCTGTAATGGTTGGCGGGTTCTCTTGATTAACTACATACATGCAACACATCGCCTCCGTGCCACACGACCCACACGACCTACAAACACCTTGTCCCCTACCCCACCCAAACACTGCCCTAACTTGCTTTACTATCCCTCTTTACATTAACCTATCTACGTGTGATCCCTTACCCATCACAACGCACATTTACTGTCCTGTGCTATTCGCTAGAGGTGACACTAATTAACTATAGGTGGCGTTGGTGCTGACTAGTATTAGTGGAAGTCATGCATGTTGTATACAGTAGGTCTATTTTGGGGAACAGCTTTTGAAATATCATGATGTCGCACTGCAATATGAGACTAAACTAAAGAGGTGCATCTGGATCAAATATATAATGAAATGACGGGGAGTTCAAAGTTGACTGAAATTCAAATTGAATAAAATGTTACTAAGCTACGCTGATTGGTTGTCACTGTAACCTGCCGCATCAAATAGAGCCTCCAGAGGTTACTAAACTCCCGATTATCGCCCCGGGTAAAGCAAAGTTCCGCTCCCGATAGACTTGGCACACTACGACAAAATGAACTACAGTTTTCTGATTTATAATTGGAGAAACTGAATATAATTTCGGATTCCCATGTAGAAATAGCTGAAATTTCCATTTCTGACATCAGATTTCAATTTGAGGATGTCTGAAAACCGTTAAACTGCATTAATTCTGGCTTACGGGTAGGGGGTCTATCAATACACTACGTCGGTAAGCAGCGAAATCCGGAACTTGTCAACAGACTGAATTACGGGATACCTCAATAGGGTCTATGGTGACTATCCAAATTCACCTAGAGTTATTCGGTAGGAACGACTAGTCGTCACCAGCTGGTACACATATATTAGGTATAAATCATAACTTGTAACATATTTCCATATACATAAACACACATACATACTCTAAACTTTAAGAGACGAAGCGTCAAAAGAAACGAAAGTCAGACATTAATGACCTATTGACAGTTCGCAATCCTAATCCCGCCTGACCTTGAGAAGTTCTCTGGCCTTGGGGGTATCGCCATTGAGTATGGAACTGGGACAAGAAAACAGTTCTCTCTTCCCTCAGACCCAGACAGGCACAGAGAAACCTCAGAGACGCAAAATGGCGGCACGGACTTTACCCACACGGGCAGAAAGCTGGTACCCGGAGCTGAGGATCGTCGCCAAGCTTTGTTAATGGCAAGATCAAGAGGGAAATGAAAGAATCTCCTGACATCAATGGCGCCTTGTGATCCCTGCAACCTACACCAGGGTGGTGAAGGGTACAGTAGGGTCTCAGTGGTGTAAGACAGAGGGGAGGGGTGGATCGTAGACGAATGCCACCCCTTTTTTTGGATAGGATCCGTGAAGGCGAGGGTGACAGACAGAGGAAGGTGCGTGTGCACTGGTCTGGCACCTGGCCACATCACCACTGCTCCCTACTCATGTACACACTGATGACCTCTGGCTGTCATTGGATTCTCCCCCTTATCGCTTGCAATACCTCCTTACCAGCAGGGTACATTTCTAATGATTAGACAAGTCAAATCAGGTGGGTCCCCGATCACTTTTCTTTAGAACCATATCTGAATTTACACAGATTCGATGGTTTTGTGGGATATGATCAACGTGGATGTTCGCTTTGAGTTGCAATTCCGCTAAACACTATCCCAGTGTAAAACAGGTTGTTGCCTACAACCAGCAAGCACCCTGACCAATTTCAAATTCCCTGGTACCATTGGCTTACTAAATCGGCGCAGGGGAGCAAATATGCACATTTTCCTGTGAGCTTCCCTCTGTTCTCAGAACATTTGGGACGTAATAGTCAAATTATAAGTTACATTATTGCTATGCCTCTTGCCCAATTTCTTAAAAAAAAACAACTTGATCCATCCGTCTCTCTACCTAAATACCCAACATATGTGCAAAATTTCATACAGATGAGAATCTAGTGAATATATATATATATCTCCATGTTGAAATCAAAGCATGTTTTTCAGAACAGCATTCCGATATGGACAAAAACATTACAGACTTAATTAAAGCTGTATATTCTAATTATTCTTTGCTGACATAACTGATTGAGGAACCTGGAAATGAGGCTTTATGACATTGGTCAACATACCAGAAGCCGCTAATGTACCTATGTTTAATGGTTCCTCTATTGTATACAAAACCGTTATAAATATTTAACCAGCGGATCTTCCAGGGTAATAGAAGAAATTATTTTTAAAAGATCAATCAAATACTATAAGAAGACTGCCTATGTATATTTGTGTGTGTATGCGCCAGCAATAGAAAGAAAATCATCACAAGATGTGTTGCCAGAACAGAAGAGGTCCTTGTCGATATGTTACGAATGTTGCTATAACGTTCAAAGTTTCTGTTGGTTCTTTGTGTTTTAAAACCTATACGTACCATGGCTGCTCCAAGGTGGTTCAGCGAAGGGCGTGTCAGATACTCAGATATGCTGATACCTCTGTTTCTTTATGGTCCGATCATTATCGACTCTCCTGAAGCTTTAGAGTATTTTTGATATGGATAACTTAATGGAGACAATGCGCGAAAGAGTGATGTAAAGGCATCTACATACGTCCAACAACCCATCCACGCTTTTGAAAAATAGCAAGGGGACTAGAGTTCAGTGCTTCCCATCCAAGTGAACATTTTGATCTCCAGCCTCTGAGAAAATGATCATCAAAAGTTCCCCCTAGGTGTGGCCCTTAATGTAAAATACACGCCCTGCTTTGCAAAAAGAGAGCGTCACAAAACAATAGCCCTAAGCCTTTGATATTGATACGGAAGCCCTTGTTACTTCAATGTAATCATCTGACAAAGGGAAATTAACTAAAGCCATGGAGCTTTGGAAAAGGCGACGCCGCTTTCAACACACTACTATTGTAGCTATGACGAAGATGTCATTGATGTTTAGCAGATATTTGCCTTGTGAAAAAAGCAAGCAGACGGACATAGAGAATAACACTCCTTTTGTGACAGAGACTGCTTCTGACGTTTTAAGTTTAAAGAAAGTTTAACTTAGCAGCACTTTACACTTAATTAGTTTTTCCCCATTTCATTAGAAGCACATAATGAATTACAAATGTATGGCCCTCGATGCAATATGAGGAATCCAAGATACACAACACTCTAAGCATAGAACCCGTTTTTTGAAAATCAATACGAATAGAGGGATATTATAGATAATTACCCAGGGTGCTTACCTACTTAATAGTGCTGATCAGGAATTGTAACTAGCAACGACGTAAATCACTACATTGTAATTGTTTATGACGCTCAATATAATCAGCAAAGTACAGAGAATTATATGACAGTGGCAATATTACGGATGAATTCCTCAGCAGACGATAATTTACACTTCACTCGCCACAGAAACCTTTAGCGGATGCCATAATGTAGGGCGACACTGCGTCTCCCATGGTGGCAGCACCGTCGTGTGGACGCAGCCGCCAACATGGAAGTGCATCACTAAAACAACTGCTTATCCGATACTGGTACAGTTCATGCATAAGACTGTGACGGTGCTTTTTCACATTGTATTCTGTTCTCCACCCCGCCCGATACAAAAAAATAGAAAGACCATTGCGAAGGTGCATTATCAATTATCAAATCAAGGTACAGCATCGGTTTCTGAGATGGACTAGAAACATTCTGAGACGTTTCCGGGAATCACAAAAAAATATCTCTGAATTTCCAAGAGTTAACAAAATATTATTGGAAGGTCCATATTGCTCCATTTCTTCATGGGATTGTTTTGCTACCATCTTTTGAAGTATTGCGGAAAAGTGGAGGGGTTTGTAACTTTTCCAAGTTCCCCTTTCCTTTACGAAGCTCAATGCTGCAGCTCTAAAGTGCCAATAGCACGATTAATTCATTAATAATTTTTTTAATTGTTTGTATTAACATATATATATATATATATATATATATATATATATATATATATATATATATATATATATATATATATATATATATAGCCTTCGATAATATGATACCGCTCTTCCAAGCAATACGATGTAATGACAATACAGTATATGATCTTGGAGTGATTCTTATATATGGTTAGTATAGGAATAAGCTGATACTTTTGGCTGGGGATTGTATGACTGGTGGATAAAGGAAGGTTTGGGACTCTTTATGACTACTTTGGGATTATATCCGAACTAATAAACAATTTACCCATAAATATTGGGCGGAATCTAGAATCCTTTATCAACAATACCTCATGAAATAAGGAGTTCTACTTCGGGTATCATCATTCCTTCGCACATCATAACTACATTGCTATTCCCATATATTTTTACTTTGGTCTATGGCAATATCATCCCTGCATTATTTATTACCGCTGAGTCATGCACTGTCAGCGCATCATTTATCATCATCATTGCCCCAGTCATTATCGCGCCATCTTCCCTTCTGTCCATTGTGGATTATCATTACATCATGTATCATCAGCGCATCTTTTATTATCGCAATGTCCTGTATTATCGTTACCATCTTCATTATCACTGAACCTACGTTATCGCTATATCACGTACTATCACTACATTTATCGCGACAGCTCATTAGATTTCATCGTCACTGTATCATTCCCTGACATAATTTTATATCGCAGACTGGAGTGAGGAAAAACGGATCTAGGTTCATTCCCATGAATCCCCGTCTGTGAGAACCGTCTCGGCACCACTGTGACAAATGAGCTGCTCCAACATGTAAGCCAGTGTAACGAATCAGCTGCACTTACATGTCAATTGTTCCATTATGTAAGGTAGTGTAACATGTGAGCTGCACTAACATGTCAACTAATGTAACACACGAGCTGTTCTGAAACGTGATCCGCTGTACCGTATAAGTAGCTCTAATATGTGAATCGTTCCTTCTCGTGAACCACTCAAAGATGTGAGCCGTTCTTACAGTCGCGGGACGGAGACACCATGGCCAGGGGACAGTGCAGAGCGGATGGGCGCGTGTGTGGGGAGTGGGGGAGGTGTAGGTGACACTGGGTTATGATTGACTTTGATGTGTTGCCAGTCGGCATGCTAATAAGTGTCATAAAGGGCGTGCATGGGAAGGCTAATCGCCAGCTAACACCCGTGCCACCACACTCCCGTCTCCCTCTCTCACCACCACTACCACATCCATCCGCTACCACCGTGAGAGTGTGGCACTGCCCCACTAGAGTTAATGCCTGGGAAAAACAGGGTCGGCGGACTTGGGGGACATATGGCCCGGATGGGAGTAGGTTTTGACGTCGGGCGTTGAGTAGGGGGCAGAAGGAGTGAGGCTAAACATGGGACACTGTTATAGAGATTTACCATAGGCGTTTATCATGGGACGCATCGTTACGCAGTGCCCGTTACACACCAGAGGAACCGGTGGGAACCAGGATAAATATGCACATGTCAAAACGCTGGAGGTCTCCTTTGATGTCTTTTTTGTCTGTTGCCGCATGCCATGTGAAAGGCAGCCCGGGTAGAGTTATAAAGGCAATTGCCGCGCAGGAGTTCTGGCTTCTTCTGGCTTCCTGCTGGCGACTTGGACTCAGGGGAGAGAGAAGGGAGAGGGAGAGAGAGAGGGAGAGGTGAGAGGGAGAGGGATGGGGAGAGGAGAGAGGAGAGAGGGGAGAGGGGAGAGGGAGAGGGAGAGGGAGAATCCCTTCGTCTGAATAGTATGATTCAGTTTCCCTGAGACAAGTTTTTCTCCCTTGCACTTTTCGGCGACAATTACCCCTAATAAGGTACAAAATCCCATGAGATTTCGATTTTCCACATGTTTAGAATTTGCAAAGGAATTTTGTAGAGCCAAATGGACCCACTACTGTGTTGCCGACTAAGTACCAAACATAGCAAATAGGAGGTCAGCAAGCAGGGGTGTCTTTCACACAATTTCACCTCAAGGGTACTTGTTCTCTGGGACTATGTCTGAGACTATGCACCGGTCTCAGGTACATTAGTCTCTACGTGTGAATCCAACTTAAGCCCAATTCACACTGGAGGTGCTTAGGTACGCCTAGGTACGACTGGAGGCACCTGGGAGTGCCTAGCGCCACAAATCGCACGGTCTGAACTGCACGCTTCCCTCTAGTCGGAGACTAGGCGTTCCAGGTCCTCCAAACGCCGACTGGATGTACCTCAGGTACCGCTAGATGCAAGCCTTCCAGTCGCAGTGTGAACGGGGCTTTACAAAGGCACAGAGAGTATCAATATGAAGGGTACTAAATGTAATAAAATTGTTTTGGCAGGACAGTTGCCGAGAATTATTCCGTATATGTTCTCCTTTAGCTTATGACTCGGAGGCAGATGGTTGAATGTGAATGGTGGCACAGGATAGTGGATCCAGGCGGGTTGTGTATAACATATTCTTGTGATCAACCCAATCAGAATTATCGAGGTAGTTTTCTATAACAAACATCTATATATTCACTTCCAAATGAGAAATAATCCAATGTCTTATCTATTGCATGAAAGGAACATCATCAACTTTCCTATATCAACGTTTTGTTAGAAATAATAGAATCGTCTCAGTAACATAAGGACAAGAGAAGACATGATGATGTAGGAGGCCCTTACCTATGAAGGGCTAGACGGGAAAGAGGAGGATCTGTAACTGTTCCCCCATTGCGTGCATGAGGTGTATAGACGTGGCAGCGACCGAACCTTCCACCATACATCGTGCTATACAGCATTCTTGTTCACAGGACAATCGTAATCGACCTTCAAAGCAGGACACCCTCGCTTTGATGTCGGTTCAGCCACGAACCACCAGGGGGCGTCCTGGTCACAACTACGCTAGATTAGCTCACATCCGGTTCCGGTTTCAAGTAACCAGGGAAGGGCCTCCAAAGGTGGCTCTGTTTCAGAAATCGGATGTGCTTTGAAATCCGAAAATCCGGACCTCTATTTGATAAAGCACAGCTTTAATTAACCTCCTTCAATGACATGACATCTAACTAAATTTTCTCGATGGTCAGTATGACTAACATCATTCACAAAGAAGCTGATGACAAGACATGTGTTGAATGACTGCAAACTTTGAACGAACCGGGCCACTGTGAGGATTGGAAGTACAGGATTAATTTCGTTAACACTACATAGTAGTATATGGAAGTGCCCTACTGAGCAGGTATTTTAGTGAAACGTTTTTCCCTGTTGTAAATCTATGCCATAACTTGTTTTGTTTATAAAACGTATAATCAACGAGTCGCAAGATCGATATGCTCATTATATACTTCATATCTCGATGATTTCTACACATGAAGACGTCTAGCCGCTATATAGAGTTTAGGTACGGTAAAATCACCATACCAGCTCCGTACACACGATTGGATTACATCTAATTATTTTATTTTCGTTATATGTATGTATGTATGTATGTATGTATGTATGTATGTATATAATATTATATATATATATATATATATATATATATATATATATATATATATATATATATATATATATAATGATACTTTAATCTCCTGTGTATTTTTGTGGTGATATTTAATGGTTTTTGTGTGTGTTATCTATTATTTAATACACTGCACTACTCGCTGATATCAATTGCGTATTCAGAGTATGTGCATGTGTATTTGTTTTCCCAACAGCATACTTTAGTATGCCGATAAAACATGACCACCGATACCTTAGCAGAGGTTGGTATCTGTGAGGGTTACCAGCATAGGCTCATAATAATAGATTCTACTAATTTATGCAGGTAGTATTAAGATCTGAGTTTAGAACATCCTTGTGAGTAACTAAGACCGTAGGTACAACATCTTTAACTTATTATTTTGTTCAGTAGGATCTAATTGCTTGGTGTAACATTCAACCATGCCAAGTCTTGAGGAGATAACAAGAAAGGCCTTAACAAGTCATAGGCCCACAGAATTGGAATACATGTGTATACACATCAGGAACCTAAGTTGTAAGATGGGACTTGCTTAAACCAATCAACCATTATGATTATACTCTGAAATAGCATAAGGTTGAATGACCTGGCATTAGTGCTTATTCATTACGTAAGTTCTTTGAGGACATCTCTGGATGTATAGGAACACCAGCGTTTACTGCGAGGAACGGAGGGAAACAGGATTGTGGAATAAACATGAAACAGCTCATTGGCATGTCGTATCACAACTCTGGCAGAACTTAAAAGGGATTTATATTTTCACTTTTTACGGCCATAAAACTGAGCCTCTTTGATGTATATTGGGGTCCGTTCGTAAGGCTTGCTGTATACACAGACACACACTTTTTTCCTGGCTCTTATATCCTCTACCCCTAGCCCCGCTGTATCATATTCAGCCTTTGAAATGTCTTTTTTATTTAGGGTGAAATTTTATTAGCAAAAGCTGTTCTTGTTTGTCAAGGGACGGGGATGATGATGTGTCGGTAGCGTAGCCTCTGTGTTGTTTTAACTAAGTGTAGCAGTGTGTATGGATGTTCCGTCGCTACGCCCTCAATTCCACACCCCTTTCTACACCCAGCCCATCTCACTACCGCCCCCACTCCTTTCCATCTACACCCGTCTTTGCTAATGTGAGATCCTACGCATTAGCTTCGTTTGAATATAATCAGACCTCACTCAGACAAATAAAAGTGCGCCAGGCAAGATGCAGAAAAATAAAAACAAATTTAATTTATATATGTAAATCAACCTCACTTTGAACTCTTCAAAGCGTCTAGGTTTTGCGTCTCTCCTTCTAGTCCACAGAACATATGTGTGTTGTTTCAAGTATATTTGCAGTTGTTTTTTGTTAAAGATACATCCAGAGATAGAGGCCCAGTGATCTGAACTTTCCAAACTATATGTATTTTCCCACTTATTCTATGCAGAAGAATTTGTTCATGGTTACCCTTGAACTCAATCAAATATCATTGAACAGATAGAGGGCTTCACGAAATCAATGTAACATTTCATGTTCCAATAGTACAATTTTGATAAACCCTGTAAAGTCATGGTTCAGCAAGTTGTTTCATATAACCAATTTTCCAATATTCTTTTTTTAATTTTTTTATTCAAAAATTATTTAAAGACGTTACAGACGTTCATTCGCTTCCAGACGATCTTCCACGCTGGCGTCGTTACAGGACAAAGACATATATAGTACATAACTAGACAAGACAATACACTCATTCACGCACACAGTTAACCTATTTAATTACATACTCTACCATTATTATCACTCCATACTTCAGTCTTCTGACCGTTAGTATACTGGTCTGTATGACCTTTCATATAGTATTTTGGATTTACTCTTTCACTTTCATTTTAAAATTGTCTCCTTCCAATAACTGAGTCTCTGTATTTAATTTACACGATGTATGATACTGTGCTTGTCAAACATGCTCTTTAAATAAGTCGTGGTAGAAAGGCTCCATCCAGATCCCATTCGAAAAGGATATGTGCGAATAGACAACGCCAACATGCTCTTTAAAATGCTCACAAGAAGGCTGTGTTAACAAGGTTGTTTGATAGTATTCTCTTAACACGCTCTTTAAACTGGCCAAGTGATTGAAGGTTCTGTCAACACGCCCTTTATTCAAACAAGCTCTTAAAACAGGCTATGTAAGAAAGGTCATATCTTCTTTATGAGGACACTGTGAGACTAGGCCTTGGATCTTTGGGCATGCTGGCTCTATAAGCAGGTTTAGGGAACAAGGGTACCGATTAACGGGTGGGTAACTTTGGGTAAACTTTGGACTGACTGCGGAGACACTTGAGCCTGATGTATAGCCCCGAGCCTCAATCAGGACCAGGGACAAGACCAGGGTGCCATCAGGGGGTGATGACGGCACTGATACAGTTACCAAGGTGATCATTAGACACATTAGGTAAGGCCTAATCGAATTGTGCATCAAATAAGGCCTGCACTAATACGCCTCACCTGACCAACTCGAACCAAGGCGTCTGACCGCCTCACACCACCCTCACATGGCCCTTTGCGCACTGTTAATCTCACTTTCTCATGGTTTTGGAGTAGGAATATTCTAGTAGTTTGATGGAGTATCTAGATACATTAAACTACTCCAATGAATCTAATCATGAATTTAAGTTGTAGTCATACAGGTGACATTGAACATCATATGAACATTACGATTCCATAAACAATTATTTTCGGACATTGGCTTTAATTTCCATGGGTAATATAATTGTATTTCAGTATCATTTTCATATTAAAAGGTGTTGGTAAAAATATATGTTTAAGATTACTATACATCTTTACATTCAACCGTGAATAACCAACGGATGGGAGGGACGAAACGGACGTGTTTGCCAGTCGGCGTCGCCATAGATCCTGGTCCTCAGTGCACCCCATGTGCAGAGTACATGTTGTAAATCTATACCCTCTTTCATGTTGCGAGTTCACATCACAAAGAATCTGCGCGATAACCCACCCTGCCTGTTTGTGTGTGTGGTTGGCCAGCAGACGGGTGGCCGGCCCGCCAGCCAGCCGGCCGCCCCAGCACCACACACAGCCAGTTGTTTAAGTGACCAAGGTGACTGGGGCAGGTGAGCGGACAAACACGGCCGCAATCCCGCACCTTTCATCTCCCTCTCTATATTGACCACTTTGTTAATATCAAACGCCGCGCGGAGGTCATGTGACTGGCAGCCGGCCAATCAGATCTCCTACCGTCGCCAGACGCTGCGGCCACGTGAGCGGCCTCTACCAATCAGAGAATTAGGATTAGAGGCGTCCCAGAAGCCCCTGCGATTAGCCTGATATCCTTTCTTTTTCCGATGGTAAAACCACAGGAGGTTGCGCTTTCTTTGCACCAGCTATCAATCCCTATTCATGTGACTACTTCAAGCAGTACAGGTCAGTGCAAAGGCAAGGCTGTGTTTAATGCTTTTTATAAAGCATCAAAGAAACTTAAGCCTATAAGACACCAAGGGCTGATTGTCACTGATCCGATGAATTCGTTTGGAAGTATAGGTTTTGTCAGATGCCTGCAATGATGCCCCCCACGCTATTCAAAATTTGCGCATGAGTGGACAAGTACACGATCACAATCGGGGCTGGATCGGCCTGGTGGAACAGCAGATATATGTAGTTATGATCAGGAGAAGGTGCCAGTAATATAGGCGGTCGAAGACTGCCGTAATCCTGGCAATGCAGCTCCACTGCAGCGATTTGGCACTGACAGACAAGACCTGGGTATCGGATAAGAACAAGTGTATAATCTGGCATCTGCCGGGCCCAACAGGCGCCGTAGTGGAACTACAGATTTACATGTAGCTAACATAATTATTGAAAAGTAGGCGATTATACGTGTAATTAACATGTCTTCAATTTGATACAAAGGTTTTGATTCTTATCCATAATTCTATATATATGTACTAAGACCAGTGATAAAAAAAAGCCGACGATTATCTATACCCTGTGAGTTTAATAAATGACCTAAATATAAAACAACATATGCATACGTCTTGGAATATTTTTCTTTCAAATAGAAGCCGCTCGAACTATGAAAGCGATCGGGTCACAAAACATATGCGAGGATCGAGTGGCAGCAGTGTGGCCGGGGCTGGACATGCCCTGTTTGTTCTTTGCCCACCAGGATATTCCCCGCTCCTTTAAATGCTGACCATCAGTTGACGCCCTCTCACTGACAGTACTACCGGGTGACATACGGACAAGATGCTGTCCAATACGAGCCATTTCTGTTACTCACAAAATAACGACAGCCCTGCAATACAAGTTTATGGATGCTCCGTTTGTTGTGGGGTGAATTGATTAGAAGCCCCGCAACAGAGAGTCCTTGCATGGGACGGGCTGGGTACGCGCCCTCTGTGACAAGTAACCGGGCTTGGTGCAGTGACTGTTCAAGGAATACCGAGTATGGACTACTTTTCCCCCTCTTGCTCCACCTCATCCAACTTCAGCCGGCTCCACACCACTCCGCCTCGTACCGCCCCGTAACACCAACAATTAAAGCCATGTTGCCGGATGACCACATTCCGCACACGCGTGTTGCGCTCTGACGCGCGGCGAGTGGCAGCGAGGCAGGTTTTGATAGGGCTCGCAAAGTGCATTAACATAACAGAGGGCGAAAGTCGGGAATCACATCTGTTTCCCACTTGGTCAGCCGGTGGTCATCTGGAGACAATGCAGCACGGCTTACACGTGCGTTACCGATTATGTGGAGTTCGGGTGCCGACGATCGGTGCCCTAGCTCCACTACAGCTCCACTGCTGCTCGACTATCGGCGACGGAGGACCCGCCGGTCGGCGACCAAAGAATCGCCCCCCAATCTCAAATGAATCGGCGCAATGGAGCATAGCCTTCTAGAGCGTCGCCGACTTGACCTTTCGAAAGTCATGTGCGTTAAATCCGGGGACGGCCATGATGCACAGGCTGCACAGGCAATACACAAGAGTTGGCGCGAGTATAAATCCACGAACGCGTTAACAATAAATCTATATACTACAAGTTGATTTCTGGAAGAAACAAGGACCGCTTTCTAAAATCTGCCTTAATAAAGTCCTGAGTGAAAGTATATCAGATATTCGTAAATTGTTCACTAACGAGGTAATATAAGAACAAATAAAGTCCTGATTGTATCATGATTCAATAATCTATCAGGAATAATATTGTCTATAATAAAGAATTGGAATGGAACCTACTCCGAGACAGAGTGGAGAAAACTCCCGTGACTGATTTTAGGAACCCGCCCCACATCTCTTGCCATAAATACACAAAGGTTTAGCAATTTAGCTTCTTATGGCCACGGACCATAACTAAGCGGTTGGGGGCCGGGGTGGGGGAACTTTAAGAACACACTCCCATACGTCTGGAAGTTCTCTGATTTGGTCCTGTCATGATTTGTACCTAAACCACATCCTGTGAAGCCTTTTCTAAGGACATCAAAGATGGCGCCGTCGACTGGGGAGCGCCATCTTGTCACGTGATGAGACGTCTGTACGGATTCTGGTTCTCGTTGTATGGAGATAGGACAGACAGAAGAGATTTCTCTGTGGTGCAATGTGTGTGCATTTACAAAGTTTGCGTTTTTATAACCCTCATTAGTATGTATTCTATATTGAGCGATGTACACCCATGGCCATAATGTTTAGTCGTGGCCATAGGTGTCTTAAAGACGCATGGTTATAATTTTGTATGTTCGAATAATTCCTTAAAAGGCGCCACACAAACTATCATAAATCATTTGAAGTGCGAGTCAATGTCATCTAGGAATATGACGCCAACCTGACTACTCTCTCCCATGTGCTGAAAATGGCCAATTCTTACCATCCCTCCCAAGTCACATACAATAGCCCCTCCCCGGCTTTTCGCTGGATGGGCCTATTAACCGCGGGTGACCAGCGACACGTTGGCTCTGTGGCCTGCACGCCGTCGACCAGCGAGGTCGGCGGTTCCCGGCGGCATGTGAAGGGGAGCTGGACTTCAGAGCGAGGCGATCCCTCTCCACGAGCCACAGATCATTTGACATCAAGAAAAAGGCGAAGGTAATTTTCCCTTGTGGTGCAGACAAAGGCCCCTGCCGCTTTGCCAAACTCTCACTGCTATACCGTGTGATCGTACCACTCCTCACAAGTATCGACCTAAGGTTGAGGCTATTCACTGCTAAAACTCTAAAAAGAGGAAGTTAGGAGAATTTATCAGTATTAATTCCCCGTAAAATCTGAGCTATCTATCTGCAATTCAACAGGGAGAGCTTCACCGTTTATAAGTTTACATGGGAAATTATTTTTCTATGTACATGTACTATTTTTGGGGCGGATGAATCCGAGTTCTGTAACAGAGGTGTGTGGGGCAGTGGTTGTTTGTACTTGGCGAACAACAAAGAGTACATTTGCACTTCTGAGGACTTTCTGAAATATCTCTCGTGATCATCATTAATAATGAAGCATGGGAAAGGACTCATAGGACTCATCCCCCGTCATATCACTGGGGATCTAATGTGCTAGTTTTATTTCTCAAAGCTTTAGTAAGCTTTCATTTTTAGCAAAGGCTGAAGAGAAGTGCTTTTGGTGGACGTATATCATCAGAGGTACTTCAGTTCTCTGTGTGCGATTTCCCTTCGCTAAGTCGTCGTTAATATATAATCAAAGCCCACGCAAGGGCATGTCTTTGCCTCATCTCTTGTTGAAACGACCTCAGTGAAGACCATTAGATTTAATCAAACCTACGACGGAGCTTATGTCACATTAAGACCTCTATGAGTAGGTAGGTAGGTGGAATGATGATGGTTGGAGGGGCACGGGCAGTTGGTTGTTCTCACACATGGAATGTGCTCTCTCATTTAACAGTGAGTAAACACAAAATTCACTAGGAAGAAGAAAAGTGGGGAGGATATCTGCTGGCTGCAGCAGGTAGAATTTATATATGTCGTTGCCTGAGCATTGAGCAGAACGCTGAGCATTGCAAGAATCACTCAATTAAGCGGTGTGTTCGGCAATGCATTGCGCATGGCGTTGAGTATTACTCGTATTTGGAGCATTGTGTTGAGCAATGGATGAAACATTTTATGGAGCATTGAATGAAGTATTGTGCTGAGTATTACAATGAACACTAGAATGCACTATGAATTAATTTAGTAATCTACCATATGTCCTGCTGTTTACTGAGATTAGTATTTCACTTGCACGCAATTTATCTAAGCATTACATTGAATAATATGTCATGCATCATACTGAGCGCGGCATTGACCACTACGCTTTGAGAATTATGTCGAGTACGGTGTTGAGTACAGTGCAATATTAAGTATTGCGGAGAGTGTTACACTAAGCGTTACACAGAGCACCACGTTAGGACCTACGCTGTCGCTTCAATTCAGGCCCCGTTGACAGATACTTCACAAAGGAAAGCACACACAGTTCCACCCTGCACCAGCCTCCTCATCCCCCTCCCATCACTCACACACACTTTCACCACCTTCCTTACAGCAAGTATTTCTTGTAGGTCTCCTTTCTCTTTTTGCCAGAGCGTCTCCGCGCGGTGGGTTTTCCTCTTCTGGAGGCCCCTCCAGGGGAAATGCCCTTCAATTAATATCATCCGCTTCAGAGGAATATTACTCCTATCCTCCAAGCCTGAGAGACGAATTAAGGACCAAAGAAGAGTCGCAGTGCCCTTTTTGATGGATTCAATTGGAGTTCCCAGCCCCAGTGAAGAGCATAAAATCCACACGCCCTCCCCGCCTCCACATCACACACGCCTTACCTTCCTTTCTGCTCGGTTCGAGTCTATTGAACTTCCTGTACATTCTATATTCGATACGAAAACATGTGCTTATCTGTCTCAATGCGATGCCCGTTTTTATCGCCCACTCTTTTTTTCGGGGGTTCGTGTTTTTCGGCGTCTTTGCCACACTCAGTAGAAAACGGCTCTCTAATCAAAGCAACGCCTTAAGTAGGAGAGTCCCGCCGCCTTTTGTAAAAGATGGTGTTTCTGGTCTCCTTTCTCGCCTCTAAATGTCTTGCATGGGATCTTAAGGCATAACAAAAGCCACAGGGAATTGGGCATTACCCTGTTTTGTTATCACGTTAGCAGCCGCCTCCTCAAAAGCGCCCTCTTATCGGCGTATTTCAAAATGAAACTTTTTCCTGCTCAAAGCAAAGCTTCTCATTGCGCCCCCAAAAGGACCTGGTCTTCTCAGTACATGCATGCTTCAAAGTATCTACTCCTCTGGGTTTTTATTAGGTTTTTGTCAGAGAAGAACATCACAGGCAAGCTACTTAACACGCGGGCAACAAGCACACTACACTACCCAGCATCCCCCTGCCGCCTCCAAATTGTTCCAGAAGCATAGCACAAGATGCATATAGAGTGTTTAGCAATGATGTCGTATTTAACTAAATTGAAGATAACAAGTGCCCTCATTACCTCTCTTTGTTCTAAGGAGCGGATGGATGGAGTGTATATGTCTTCATCTGTGTGTTTCTGTCGTCTTTTTTCTCCTTTACCTCGCTTGTTCTGCTCTCCCCTCCACTGCTTTCCTGTAGGTGCGGAGGAACCGCTTTCAAATCTCCAAATTACAAGTTCTTTGAAGTCGTTGGCTTTGATCTTTTCTGTATTTGGATCTTTGTCTTTGAAGGACTCTCTTTCCACTCGTGCTTTTAGTTTAGCCATTGAACATTAGTCTGCAAAGCCTCTTCTCTTTTATCAGGTCCTTCACTGGTTTCAAATCCTCTCCCTCGATCCCTGTGTCTTAAGGCATGGTATTTCCAGACTTGAAATCTGCCACCATAATAGTCCCCGTTTGATAAGCAGCTCCAAAAAAGGCGAATGTCGCGATTGATGCGTTATCAAATTCAAAAGGCGTATCATAGAAGGGCCTCTGATGTCTGTTTGTACGTTGAAGCATCCTTCTGGCTTGTTTTCTAAGCTTTCGGCCTTCTGCTTCCAACTCTGCACTACGCTGGAGCAGCAGCGAAAGCTAACGCAATCCCACACACACTGTCTGACGAGATGAAGCCTCATCTACAGATGTCAACCGAATCTAATTTTAATGTATAGCTTACACTCAGATCGAGTCTATTCTATAACTGAAATGGAAAACACATAAATGTTGGCCAGGAAATAGGGCTGAGGGTGTATGGGAAGGTTCAAACTTCTTTTTTATTGGCTTGGAAAAAGCTTAATCTATAATACCCTTGTTTTATACAAGAAAAAATAATTGTATGAATTGGAAATGAAAACAAGGATTTCAATGGAAAAGTGGAAAACTGCCATCCCTTTATGAAAATCGTTACAATTGTTGTTTAAGACGGAAAGTGATGAAAATAAGAATCTACCTGAGCGTATTCCTCTTCATCGTTCTATGCTGATATACTGAAGTAATATAATCCTATTCCGTATTCCTCTATTAATTGATTGAGTATATGGGGTTTACTCACACACTATGAAGTAAACTTGCTCAAGTCTTTGATTATGAGCGTTCATTAAATGATTAAACACAATCAGGATAGAGGTCATTATAGTATGTATCCTTCTCTGACTGGCCCATGAATCAAAGACTTGTCCACTCTGAACAGAATCTCCTGTTTATGCCCCCAAGCTGCTCCCTGTAACCCTATACCTCCTCATACCCCTCCCCCTTCCTTCCTCCAGTTCTCTGGCTGCCTGCGTTGTCATAGCAATAAATTTCGCCTGCTGCTGACTGTGACCCGATTGAGATCAAAGTGATAGGGTATCAATCTCCAAGCAGATATCTTGACCAGTAGCCAGGATATCTGTATGGCGAGTGTTGGGAATACTGGTGCTAAACAGCGCCAGAAATCCAACACCATTACCGATTGTACCAGTCCCTGTATCCTAGCAAGGAGGATAGCCATAGTATGCAGGGACTGGAGCCAGTCTAACTATGAAGGTAGCGTGCTCGCATAAATCAAGAGGGGTTTCCTGCTACCATACACTGTGTCAGAGCATTTGGAACAGAATCCAGAACTTAGTGTATTAAACGGAAAGGGCTATAATGGACATTAAAAGTGTTATATGTAGGTATATATCAAGTCCCAGGCGACAATAGGATATATACTCTTTGTGTCTTTAGTGACCCTGGAATAATGACACGGAATACCGTAATGATGGAACCCCTGACTTGGTGTCCAGTTCGTCTGAAACAAAAAGCAATAGAGCGTGCCGCTCGGGAATCCCTGATTTTATATTACATTTTGCCTCATAGATAGAATCTCTTACAAAGTCCCCAGTTCATTTGAACTGTGTTTAGCGTTGAATATGTCCAACGTTTAAATTCAGCAGTATAACTCCATAATATGTAGGGGGGTTTTAGTTCAATTTCACACATGGACAGATGTGGTCCTATCCTACTCATATTATATCTTTTTCAAAATATAACAGCAGATCTTATGGAAATATTGACAATTATGTGTGTACACGGAGGCAGAAGCACATTTTAGCCGTTTTCATGCCACCAACATCAATACCCATCAACATCAACACCCATCAACTCCCACACCTATTAACCAGCACCCACAGCAAGACCTACCAACACTAAGACCCATAGCAGGCTGATTTTCGGTTTGAAAACAGAGATAAACTTATGTACACAGAGGCAGAATCTGCCTTCATGTACATTATCTAGCAGTATAACTCCATAGTGTGTGGGGGGATTTTAATTCAATTTCACACATAGCCAGATGTGGTCATATCCTACTCATATTATATCTTTTTCTAATTATATAAGCAGATCTTATGGAAATATTGACACTTATGTGTGTCCACGAAGGCAGAAGCGCATTTTAGCCAAATCGATTAACTCCATGTTCAATCATATTTTAGGCATAGTAGAGAGCATTTTTTCCCCAGATTTGATAACTACAAAAAATATGTTTTAAACCAGTGTTTAAGTACTATTTCACTCCCCTTAGTAATGTTATCTAATTGAAAAAATAGTTCAGTAATTAAACCGAGTTGGTTTACTGTAAAGTGTAGACAGTGACAAAATAAAAACGGATTGACCATATACATGTATATTTAGATTCAGAGATAGCGAGTACAGCGTGGCACATTCACGGATTGTGATTTGCTAATACAAGCTGTCTCAAAATCTCTCTTTGAAATAATTTTCACTCAGTCAACTTTATTTCCTGAAGCTGGCTTGAACTCGCTAACTCGCTCGTGAGCAGTCTTGGGCAACCACTAGGAGTGGTTGGAATCTAAGATCTGAGACTCCAATTCGGGTTTTCAATTGGCATCCTATCTTTTCTTCATGAAGAGTGTGTTTCTCAATTTCAGAGGTAAAAATTCTATATGAAAATGTCAAACCCACAAAATAGGAACTGAGCTGTGACGTTGATTGACAGGATTAGACACTAATCTTTTCAATCTGTCCTGAAAATGGTGTTGAGTGGATAATATTAAATAACAGCACACTAGAACAATCGAGTGTTAAAAGCTCTCCATGAAAATTCCGTTACACAACGTCATTGTGATAGGCAGAGACTGCTAGCAACACAAAGGAATGACCAAGACTCTTTCAAATGCAAACATATCCTGAACACTGGGGAAGACGGGAAAAGGACGGGGACATATTTATCCAGAGACATTTAGCGATGAGACTGGACAGGAGTAAACAAGTTGGGCTGAACTGGCAAAAGGTCCGGTGTTTCGTATGCTTAAGGCTACAAAAGAGGGCAGGAAACAATAAGACATGGACACTTTCTCCGGTAAGACGACACAACGTAACTGGTCTCCAGGAGTCTCTAGTCGCTGCATCGTGTTGGCGGGATACAGACATAGTACCAGCGATTTGACAAGACACATTGTCTAAAGTTTTCAAATATCTTTGCTCATTAGTGAAAGTATGAGGCATACACAAAGGAAGTCATAGGACACAGGTGGAAACAAGTCGTTTTGTGTTGTGTCGCCAAACAAGGGCTCAAGTCTCCAGTCCCTAAAACCTAATCCACCCAAATCTATACCACTCTATAATGAGAGCGTATAACAATGTGAATGATATGTCATTCCTGTGAACTGGGATAATGATCTTAAGGAAAAAAAGCCAGATTCTCATTTGAATTCTTTTTTCATTCATTTTGAGTTCGGTAATAAATTGAGAAAATGAGATCTGTCTTGTGTATGGCAATGCCTAGTAACGTTAAATGGACCTGTTCCTAGCAGCTACAGGTGCCCTTTGCTCTTCCTGATCAGTAACGGGTTGGGCACTGTTTCCCCTATAATGGGTAAGCCGCTCCTTCACACCCCACCCTCTCTGACTGTACCCAGCCCTCAGGGGCGCGCAAGCAGCGGGTGCGTGACTCAAGGCCCTAGCAGGAAGCACCCCTTTGATGTCATATAAAAAAGCCTGCAATAGATCAAAACACAAGACAGTGCTCTCCGGGAACGAGGCACTCCTTACGCGGAGAGTCATACACCAGCGGCATCCTGTCCCTAATACCCGGCTGTGTAAAATAATCCCTGCTGGATTAAAGGCTACCATTAGATTGGATCCACTTCTGGCCAGCTAGATATCACTGATCAAGGGTCTTCTTTCAGTTTCAAAGATGAACACTTGCCAAGAGCCTCACCTCGACAAAACGCATAACGCTTTTGATCTGCCTCCATCGTCCTCCACGACGCAGACCGGTGGCGTCTGGGCCGCCTTAAGAGGGGCTAAGGCAATTGGAGCTTAATCAAGAAGGGGGTTGGACATCAGAGGCTGGACAGCTTTAATCTTCAGGGGCCTTCTTTTAATGTCTGAATGTATCGATGCCTTTGTATGGATCAGCACACCGTTGCCCACTCGCCGCCGGCCTTGCAGGGCCTTTGCCGCGGCAGGCAGGCAGGCGGGCGGCATTGGTGGCTCCGGCCCCAATACTTGCATCACCCAGGACTGGAGGGTAGTCAACTGGGCCAGATACATATACACACTAACCCCCCACACATACACAAAGATACAGACTTGGACCACACCTGGCAATTAACGCCAAACCCAGCCCTCATTCTAGCCCACCAAAGACGGCCTACTCGAAACCATCCAGAGACGTCGGCACAGCAAACCAGGGCTCGGTTCCTAAAACAATTCTCGAGAGTTTTAATTCATAGACTGCTCTGAACAACGACATCTCTGGACGTTAATGATGTTACACTGCAATACAGTTACCTACATGTCGTTTGTTTCTGTGCAAAGGAAAACCATTTTTGTGGTGAATTTTTGTTTGTTTTTAGGAACCATTTCTCTGTGGACTTGTTCAGAGGCTATCTCCTGATCGTCCAGTGTACGAGCTCATCAATAAATACCTGCTCTGCTAAGTCTATAGGTGCCCCATATATAGCTCATGTTTACAATGGTATTAAAGTTCAGAGATGTAAACTAGGTCATGAAAAATGGAAATATCTTTCATGTGAAATCTGCCTCTGAAAGAGAAAACAGAAAACATGTTAGAATCAGTCCTAGCCTGTGGGTTGGTTCAAACCACTGCTTTATTGGCATAGATGAGGTTCAATTGATATTACCTTTGTTCTACACAAGGATATATAATATTATACATCGATGGTGAAGAAGTGAACTTCCACGAGAAACTGGAAAGTTCTCTTTTTTTTCTTTTTTTAAAAAACTTCTTTATGAAAAAAGATACGACTCAACCCAGTTAAGCAGTGTGTCCTCTATTAACCGATTCGCTACACTATACTGCCTTTAAGCATTCCTCGGCCTATTTTATTTATTTTCTAAAGTTTCTGACATAGCTATATCAATTTGTTGTTCTGTTGCAATCCACTGAATGTTCTAATGGTGATCGGGGTCCATTGCATTCAGTCACAAGGGGACGTATCCAGGCCTATAGGATCCTTTGAGTTGAAGTGTTGGCCATTTTACTGTCGGGATCATTTTGATAATTCTGACAAAGTGTGTAGTAAAGCACACTTTCGGTTCACACTTGATCTACCAAATATATTGCATCTTGTACCGTTTGTATAGTACATAAGGTTGGAGCTGGAACAGCATCTTACATCTCCACACATATGTATGGCTTGGGGCATGACAAAACATCCTGTCTTCTGTGTTGAGGCATAAGCAATATCGATAGCTGTTCAGTTGTAAACTGATGTTTGTTCTGGGTTCGTCAGACTCAAGAGTGGCTTGCGGCAGTTTCGACCTGACCAGCTCGTCATTTAGTTTTCTGAAGGCCCCTACCAGGTTGTTCCTATGAATGTCTCTCGTGACACGGCATTTACCTAAAATATCACAATTCTTGAGTACCACATTCTTTAGGCCCATAAAGCCCGGGATTATTGTGGTGATTAAGATATTGGGGTACTCTTTAGTTTCATGTAGTTTACTGGTTAACTGAATATCTTGTTTTAGGAAAGAGTGTGTGTATTAGCTCTGGCCTATGAAACAAACACCAATTAGATTCATATATTTTCAGGGGATGTCTACAGTCAAGGTTATAAGATGCTACTATCAACACAATATCATACTGACCTATTAGCGGGCTAACTATCCTATACCTACCAACTCTTCATTGATCTAACCCAATAGTGTGTGAAGTAATTACAAACTCCTAAGAAGACTATCAGCGCTATTGCGTCCGCCATGAAGTCTAAGTGCTTTATTCTAGCCTCAGACAATGAGCTCAGCTGGTGTTAGACTAGAAGATTAATCCTCATACGACGGCTTTAATACGTTACCAGATGAAAAAAAGGGGATAAATCAAGGCTCATCAGCGGCACGATTTATGCCAGGAGCCGCTTCATAAAGACTATTAGTCGGCAGGTCTGACAGGCGCGGGAACTGGCCGTTAATAATACTATACGGCAATTAAAAGTGACAGGCGCTACCTTGAAGAGGAGTCAATCAACGTTAATTGTAGCACTGTGAGCTGCTCGCATGGCTGTACGTGACTCACCAGCCACTGGCAAATATCACACACAACTTAATTACGCACGTGTAGTGTCCAACCACCACCTCGTCAGAGACTAAAAAAAGTGTTATAAAGAGGTGAACATTTGACTCCGTTCAGCGCAGGAGTCTGCGGACGGGACAGCTTTTCCCGAGACAGCAGTGAGTCTGGAAGGCCAGGGTGAGGTCATCACAGGATGCACTTGTCTCTGGTCCTTTTCATAACACGATTATCTATTGGCAGCGTCAGAGGCATTTTTTTTTTATCTCCTCACCGTCTATATTTAAATCCAGAAGCAATCTTTATCGCTTAGATTTTTTTTCTCAGCGGCGATTCCTAACTGATTCAACTGCTGATAATCATGATGCCCCCCCCCCCCCTCTTCTCTCTACAAGCAATTGGTTTCACGTTCTTTGGATTAAATTCCGTGGAGCTGTTGCTCAAAGGGTGCAAGGGTAGATGGTGGAAAGTGGTACAAATAGCACAGCAATGTCGGGGAAAGGAGGGACCTGACTGGCGTATATTCGTTTAATAAATCAGCAGATTGCTTTTATTCATGTATATGAGTCATAAATGTGCGTGTAATGTCTTTAATCTAGCACCAACTTCAGATGTGCAATTGAAATAGCGTCGGAAAGATCGACGCTTGGGCTTTGCGCCAAATGCGACTGAACTTGATCAACTTGGCGTGCACCGAGTGTACACCGATCGAGCTTTTCGCAATAACAAAACCCCCATTGATCCCCGCGCCATTGATCAAGGAATCTGTGATCTACAAAGATGTGGGCACGCCTCTTTCTGATCAGAAGCCGAGGGAATAAATCCAGTAACATATTGATAACACAGTAACCATAGGCAGAGAGTGGTGCGTGTGGGGTAGAGAGGGGGTGAGGGTTGTGAGGGTGGTGAGTGGCGTGGTGCATGGACGAGGTGTGGTGACGGGTGTTGGGGAGGTCAGTACCGGGAATGACAGAGAGTGGTAAGGGGACTGCGTAAATTGTGTGGGAACGGGGAATAAGAGGGTTGATGGGTGTGGGATTGGTAATGGAGTGTTTTAATATCATTTATTGTATATGGTAGTGCAATTTTGGGACAGTGAGCATTAGGTGTCGGCAGTGCGGTTTCACGGTATTGAGATGTTATGGGGTAGTTTTTATTAGCCTTAACTATTATCACTACAACAATTACCAATACGAGACTATGGGGACTTTCATTATAAAAATGAGAGTAGGAATCATTAAAATAAATCCATCGATCTTGAATATCCGATATTGTAGGTGTCCGACACTGGTAGGGAGTTGTGTCTATCACAGGTCATGATCGGGTGGGTTTCATTAGAGCAGTTGTAGGTGCTGAGGGTTGAGGGCATTGGGCGGTGATAGGTTGAGCCTTTAATGTAAGTGTTGAGATTTGATGAAATTGGGTGGTGAAATATAACTACACTTTCTATATTGATGAGAAAGCCAACATCAGATATTAAACATTTGATATTCTGAAAAAAATGCTTTTGATGAGAAATATTTACTGATATCTTTGAACGAATATATCACGATCCTGCGTAGTTGTTGGAAGATTATGACACTGAATAGATTAAAGACGTTAGGCGAATATGAAATGATACTAAGTAGATGAGGTTTCAACAAGCAATGACATTGGACAAATATGACATGATATCGAATGAGAGAAGGTGTTGGATATACATGTCAAGATATTGAATCAGTGGTTGCTAAGGAGAAATATGCCACCATATTGAACGAGTGATTGCAGGGGATAACAATGTCATGATACTGAATTAGCAAATATGAACAGACACCGACATCAAAGGGGTGCTTGCGTGAATATCTAAAACTGGTTTAAAACAAATAATCACATTCTACTGACGTCTGAAACTGGAGAAAAGGACAATATGACTTGATCTTGAAAGGATGTCATTCCAGAGTATACATGCTGTAAAGCCCTGTAAAGTAGTAACATGATAAAGGGTCCTACCTTCTCTTCATACTCCTGCTCCTGATGACTGCTTTGTCTCTCAATTTGACGGGCCCTGGACTTCAATGATTCTATCTCTTGATGGAGACTCTGTTGAGAGAATATTTAGAGTCATTTTTTTTAACCATTTTCAATCATATTAACAATTTACACAACTCAAATCTATATGGGTTGACATATCCTTGAGAACTATAGCCACGGGATCTGACATCGAGTATCAAAACCAAAATCAAAGCTATACTCCCACAATTCTAGCAAAAATAGATTCTGATAAGACGAGGTGAAACAATTACTCTAGTGTCCTGGCCTTAATATATACTACTTAATTTCATAGCCAAAATTGCTTCCCACTACTGAATTGTATCTAAACGGATTCATCGACTAGTGTTGCCACCAATCGTCTTCCGGTGAATAGCTAAAGGTGATGTCATAGGTATATGTTGTGACATCATATCTCTGTTTCTCCGTGATTCGAAAGAGCATTTTTCTTACACTATGTGAAAAATGCTCTTTCGATTCGGTGTTTAAAGAATGCATATATCCTCTGGTAGCTAATATGTGTAATGATACTAGAGTGTTTGGACTTTGAGAGTGTGACATAACGTCCACATGTATAACATAACGTTCGCTAAATTGCTTACACATTTATGAATGTCTGCCAAAAGGGCAGGATAGAATACATTAAACAAAAGTTTGAAAATAGTCTCCATAACTAGTTGATCGGAAAAGGAATTATATTGTTCCTTGTCTGATTAAACAAACACTTTTTCTGAATCACGATGATAACTAATGAGTAGCACATGAGATGGATATTAAAACGGTATCCTCATACTTCTAGCCACTAACTATATATAGTTATCCTAAAGGCCTCACTGTTATTTCAATTGGAATCGAATATAACATTATATTTGTATTATCGGCGTCCGTGACATGTATCTTTTTATAAACCACTGACTCAAAGCTGTTAGTTAGTGGGCGGCAACTCTCACATCATGCAGCCGACATTTTTCGAAAGCCCCAGCTCCATTGGACGGGATCGTCACAAGTCCATAAAATGTAATAAATGGCGGGCGAGGGTAATAAAGATGGCGGCGCTTATCCCACCATACAAGCACACCGGGGGGGGGGGGGGGGGAGGCTTGTGTGAAGGTGCGATGGAATGAATCAGTCACATCACACATCATGAGATGTTCATGTTATGCGACGGATCCGTCGCACAGACATGGAACACTTCCTATAATATAAGTAAAGCTATTATTACCACAGGCTGACTGTCCTGTTGTCAATGATACGCCCATATGACAGCACAAGGTCTCAGAAGGTGTGATAGAAATACAAGCTGTGAAAATGGCAGGCTGTGGCTGTAGGGGTAAGCCTGTGTCTATTTTCTTCTTTTTCCTTTCCTATATGCAATTATCGGTACATATCTTTGTGAATATAAATCATATCTAATATCTTTACACTATTTATCAGTATGTATACTACTGGTATAGGGTTCTGCCATTAGCGCTGCGACGATTCTGTCACACCAGTGTGGCATACCCTGTACTTCACTTGAGATTGAGTGCAACAAATCCATCGCAGTTGGTGTAATAAAACAGGGTCGACCAGTGTTCATGGGCCCATAAAAAACATGCGACGATTCCGGCTCTCCAGTAGAGCCTGGCCTTAACTCACACATTTTATGATTCACTCGAATGTCGCACATTTATACATGGCTTACCCAACAAGCTCGGAAAGTCACAATGCAAGCACTGTGAATGGTGGTCGGTCTTGAAACTGTTACGTCAACCAGAACACCATTGCATAGCAACAGTCACAAATGACACTATCGCCACACGACAACGGTCACTGTCGTTGAAGGTTGTTAGCTATCATTGAAATTTGACACCCAAAAAAATATTTCCGGTCAGTTTTTAGTGGTTTCTTCCCATGGGGTATTTTCCCCAAAACGGATTGATGGTAATGAAGACAGAAGACTGTTTCCTGTAAGAATTAGTGTTTCGTGGAGATGGGGTGAAGTAGAAGTAGCTTTGATTTACCTTGACACATATATACCCTACACTCACCAGCTTCCCGACTGTGAATTATGAGACAAAGGCGGCGTCTCTCAGAAAGAAACCGATCTGGAAAGTTCTACAAGCTAAGCCATCAAAACCTTGAGGAGACAGAAGTAATGTTGGCGATTTAACACACATAGATAGAGAACTACGGAAACACACAGATATTTGAGACAAAGGCAGACACTTATAAGCAAACAGAAGGACGACCAGAGGAGGAAACGTCTAAAGATACACTTTTATCTACAATCATGGGACTGCTTCAAAGTTATGAACAACAAAGGCAAAGGGAGGACAGAGCAGAAAGAGAAGCAGAGCGGGCGGCAGGCAGGCACAGTAGAGAAAGCAAGGGTCTGTATGTAGAACTAGACTTTGATGACCTACCATCACAGTTGAGGAGTGCTGCTGTTTGAGCTTGTGTTTCTCCTCTTCTAAACGCTTTGTTGTCTGATTCAAGCGCTGTTCTGCATGTTGTTGTTGGCTGCAAACAAAGAACAAAGTATTTTTTTGTAGCGAAACAATACGACGCGTCTTGGAATGTCAAACTAGACGCAGCTTTGATATGATATACGACACTCATGAAAGGGTCTGTTAGAAACACATAATACGTAAATACACACTAGGCTATCTGCTCAGTAAGCAAAGTCGGGGTGGTTATACATCGTCAGGTGGGGAGATGAGTTTCATCTCTTTTGGATGAATTTCTCCTACTAGTCATAACCATACCTATATACAAGATATAAGATAATCAATAGCCTCCCAACGTTAACGGGAGGTAAATAACCACTGGTGGGTACCCATTTGGCGCAGAATGAGAGAGCTTGCAGAAACCACCGGCACAGTGGCGCCCCCTGGAGCTTACCTCAAGAGACTATTCTCCGGGTCTGTGATCTAAAATTGCTCAGTTTTAGACACTCTTTACACATATAGCTACTGGGGATAGATGTATACACGTTGCTGCTCCCGGGGTTGGGTGGGAGAGAGTCGCTGTAGTGATCCACAAACACTGGCTGAAGAGATTAGCTTAGAGGCCTAGAGCCTACAGACATCCGATGTGCTCGAGGCTCAGAGGCTCCTCCTGGTGTTTAGCAATAACTCGTTGCGCCACCTAGATCAACTGACGAGTGTTATCATCTAAGGTATGACTTAACAGACTCTCTACTTCTCCATCAGTCGCGTCTATGCTAATCACTCTTTTCTGATCGTGGATTATAGATTGTAGAAATTGTAATCTTCACATTCGTGAGGATGGGCTTACCGGTGACTAATTCTAGCTCAGAAATTAAGGCTCGTAACATTAAAACTAGTCCGATATAAGTAAAAGTATCATCGGGGTATCTTACTAGGTTATGCATTCTAAACAGAGCACTGACGATGTGACTTTGGGATATTAGAACCAGAAATGTGCTTTGGATATAGGCGGGAAGGGGTTGGATATCGACAAGGAACTTACACGTATTTATCATTTTTTAACCCACGTTATCAGTTTTTCTAATATAGATTTAGGCCGCACATTTATGTCACCATTTTCCATTCAGTTATACAGACTCATCACTCTCTGTTATTTACTGGGTATACTGCGTCTTACTTTTCTTATTGGAATCCTGCTGAGAAAATTCAAATTCGTGTGATGCATCGCCATAATAATCTTTTCTTTCCACATTCAATACATTGCATAAGCATACCAGATCTATTGAGTATTAACCACCGTTTATACAGAAATCCGTTATCATTGTACATGTAAGCTTTCATTCGCATACTTTCAATGCTCAATCAGAAGCGTCTCCAAAGTTAACACACTTTGTTATAGAAAGTAAAGTGGGCAAAAAAGGATGATGTATCTTATACAACAAGCCCCGGGGGCAGGGCATCCCATTAACCATATGAGGACGACCGCCTGTGGCCGGGTTACTTCCTTATGGACAAGGCTAGCTATAGTTACTATAGTGTGCGTTAAACCTATAAGACACCGAAATTTGTGCCCGATTCATCCCGACCATCGGCTCGGTGAGAGTCTGGAATAAAATTTCGGTGTCTTATACCTATAAGACGCCAACATGTAGACTCTTCCTGACGACACCTCCTCCTTTTATAACCTCGTACATTACCCGGGATAAGATCAAAGAGAGCAGCCGGGAGGCGAGCCGGGGTGAGCCACGGGCCGCTGGTGTGGAATCATAGAAATTAATTCAAAGTTTAATAACTTCGGATCCATTTAAGATATCGGGAAACGGTTTTCAGAACTATAATCACCTCTGTTACACCTAAAAATCGATATAAGGAACTTCTAAATCGGACTTGGGGATAGGTAGCACCGCTATCCAAACGGCCAACTCAGAATCAGTAACAATCGGTGAAAGTGCGTACATCGAAATCTTAAGGTCGGGAGAGTCGGTCATATTTGACATGGTAGTAATGCCCGATGCGTCGGGAAAAGCAATAAAACCAGGTCAGTGAAGTGCGTACATCAACCCGATTGATGCAGATTGTCACAGACCCGACGGATCCGTCGGGCAAAGGTAGAATCGGGCACAGTAGTCGGGTCGGTGTCTTATAGGCTTTAAGGAACGATGGGTGTGTACTGAATATTACCTTTTTTCCTAAATGGTATCTTACTTTCTTGTTTATTGTAGCCGGGGCACCCTACAGCTGGAACTGCTTTGGTTAACAATGGATCGCACCCTCCTCAACAGGGTTCTACTCTATCTCACTTCATACACATTTAAAGTCTATGACAGACAAACCTGAAAAGTCTCCATGACTCACCTCTTGATATCATCCCTCAGTAAGTGGACTGTTTTCTGGAGCTCGTTGATCGTCTACAAAAGGAAGAGCGATGCAATACGTCGAACACAATTGATCAATATTAAAAAAGAAGCTAAACACAAATGGATTCAGTTATTTCCATGATGATATTTTCATATAATCTTCATAAATGTGAAGAAAAAAAAGAGTATAATTTTGAAGAGATTCTTGGGATATGACACAATCCCCTGGTGGAATACCGAGAACTACTTACGTACCCCCCTAATATCATAATACATCAAACATAATACATCGTTATCATTTGTTTCAAATATTTGCCATTTCTTCAATTTTTACACAGGATTAAGGCACGACTGATTATATCAATGTGATCCTTCAACGAAATCTTGAATGAGGGTTGATTAAGCTTGGGGGGTGGGGGAGGGGGGGGGGGGTATGTGCTTAAACTTCAACTTTCTATTAAATCAAGTTCTAGTTTCCCCCCCTCTATTTAGAGTTTATTTTAACCCCGCTAAAGGGGACAGCTCACCTGTTTATTGTATGCACATTTCTAACACCCCCCCCCCCCCCCACACTTTTAGCAAATACTTGAATATCTCTATATATATAGAATCTACCTTGAAAATTTCACTTCCTAGCACCTATTGTTTTTTTTAATCTCCTTCAAATGAGACATACCATATTATGTTTGAACCAGTTTTAGGAGAAGAAAGAGGTCCATAAATCAGTTCTTAAAAAGGGACCTGTGACTCAAACCCCCCCTCCCCCCAAACTGAAATCACTTTTTTTAAATCCAGGTCAAAATAATAAATACTGAAACTGTAGGAAGTTATTAACATATATTCTTCAAGATTCTTTAGGGGAGAACAAATGTTTATTATTATATATATATGGCCAAATTCCTACATATACCGCCTGCTCCCACCCATGTCGTATTTATGGCCATAAAACTTGTATGTGTCATACGGGGTATGTATGTGGCATATGGGGTATGTACAACATCGAAACCCAACAAATCCTCCAAGAGCGAAGGTAAAAAGATGGCTATTTTAAAGTATATAATAATATGATAACAGGTATAGAGTGTTTGTACGTGATTATGATCGGTAAAATTTACGATCGCCAATGTTCCCGCATATATTCATCACATACAGCCACAGTTACAGTCACATTTTATGGTCCTAGTCTTCAATGTTTCCCTCTCACCAATTTTGAGTGGGAGGAGCTTGCGCAGTGACCTCTTTCAGTGGGGGGGGGGGGGGGGGGGGGGGGCTGACCTACTGACCTACTTCAGTGAGAGAGGCTGACCTACTGACCTACTTCAGTGGGAGGAGCTGACCTACTGACCTCTGTGGAGCGGTTGGCCCGTGCCGAGTACTCCTTCTCGATCTCTGTGAGACGTCCGTTGGTCTTCTCCAGCATCTCCTCCATAGCGGCGCTGTGCGCTTTCTCCTGCTCCAGGCGCTGCTGTTCCAACTCGGACCGCAGACGGGCCAGCTACCAAGGACACGAGGAAATTAGGAGTGGGTGAAAGAGAACGTTGACAGCTGTGATTCAATCTATCATAGACAAAGGGAGGGTTGTGGGGATAGGGGCGGTATGGAGTATTGGGTGTTGTAGAGATAGAGGCTCTATGGAGTACTGAATGGAACCATAACCCAGTGCACATGCAATATTACTACATCTATTCTATTTTCCACTGCGAGAAAATACCCCGATAAGCGGTAGTGACATGGCAACTGGCGGTCATGAAAAAAGTAATACAGCATCGTCAAGGCGGACATATTGTTGCTATAGAACATTGTGCTGCGTTAAGTCGAAGAGGAGTCTTACCTCTTCATCGTGCTCTCGCTGCTTTTTCTGCTCTTCCTCCTCACGCAGAAGGCCCAGCTCGAGCAGCTGTTGACGCCGCAGTTGGTTGGCCTGCACCAACTGTTCACGGAGGTCCTGCGCCTACAAACACGTTAACAATATAAATCATCTAATAGGCACAAGTACAGTTTGCAACCATCTGACATACATTACTCACCGTATGCCTTAAATACCAAAAATGTTTCACATCAAAGAGGGAGATACACAAATGACAACAATTTTGTAGGCTAAGATAAGAAAAGCTCAGTTTTTTTTCGTATGGTCTATATGGTTGAGGACGTATTTTTTTATCGGGACAAGATTCGTTAATCCCTGGGTTCTGTGAAGGTGAAGGATGTTTTAAGGTTACAATTAAATAGACTGGAAAAGGTTTACGAATATAGACCCCTTTTATTATTTATAAATAAACGTGAACGTGACCTACTTGCTATGCACGCGCAAACCGAGGGCAAAAGGCATTATTTCCTACCTTTACCCTCCCTTATCATTATGTATTTTTAAACGTAATTTGGTTGCTCACCATAATAATGGCAATAATCAGCATCTTCAGCAGTGAGTAGGGGTCAGGGGAGGGGCTGGCCCATGTAAAGGCAGGGGGCAGTCAGCGGTGGTCACAGAATGCACTGGGATCACTGAGTGGTGTCCAGGGTGGGGTGTATGCAGCTCGTACAGTGGCAGGCAGGGGCAGGGGCAGGGGCAAGGTGCACTCAGGAGGGGTCACCAGAGGTGCCTGCCATACTCCAACTGTGTGTGCATGATGGTGGGGATGGTTTTACTTTGCTAGGCTATATTCTTTCAATGAACAAGCTTATGATATCTTACATTCAATATAGCGTGAGTCTGTTCCCCAGGCCTATTGTATTCTCATAAAATCAAAACAGTAAATATTGCATAAACTGTACTCGCATTGTGCTATTGACAGTGTCTTCTGGCCTTGCTGTGCACGCGCATCGCCGTTAATTTATGTGTGACGTCACGTGAAAGGGGTCTATAGAACCTCTGTTATGGAATTCAATTTTATAGAACAACTGTCTTTTAATTCAACAAGTCATGGGATATACATGCCTCTTTCTATATCTACCGACTCCTTATAGGAACTACACATTAAAGAACTAAATATGTACAGCATGACATCTGAAGCAATCAGACATTCCTGACTTTCTGACAAACGATCATTACATAAGCAGATCATGAAATAGATTTGTACAACATTTACACTATTGTGTTATATACGGAAACAGGGTTACAGTGGCCGTACGTGATAAATACGCAGTAAAATTGACGATCGGATGAACCGATGCCGAAGGTTATACTACCACAGGTATACAATAATATATATATATATATATATATATATATATATATATATATATATATATATATATATATATATATATATATATATGTGGTTAAATGAAGTATTTTTTATATACACGGTCTTTTATAAATATGCATAAACAATACAGTTCAGATAGAAACACAATGTTATTATTTACTGAAGAGGAATGTTATATTAGTCATTATAATATATTACAATGAAAATGGGGAAATTAGTAAGATGGATGTCTTACGGGTATGATAAATAAAGGCAAGAAATACTCTTAATCTAAGTGTACCTGACTTTCCAATTCAGTAATTTGCTTTGATGCCTGTTCGCTCTTTTCCTTTGCTCGCTTTTCGCACTCTTTGATTTGTGACGTGAGACCAGACTTCAGTGAAACCCTTTCTTGTTCGGCTTTGACATACAATGTCTCCTTTTGCTCGTGGAAGTCACGCAGCATTTCGGCACGCTCTTGTTCAAAACTTATTTTGAGTTCAGAAAGCTGTTGAGGAGAGCAAATGGGGTGAAGGTCACACGGGGTGGGAAGTCACACAGGGTCAAGGTCATATTACACACATCTTGGTGAATTCAGTGGATTTGCCTTTCAGATAGATGTGGAGTGGGGATATTCATTCAGGGTAAGTAAAGCAATGGTGTTTAGGATTATTGGATAGAAATAGCCTGGGAGGTACTTTACAAGAGATTACTAAATAAATCGTAGATGAGCTGCCAAAGTAATGCGTACTAGAAGCAATACAGAAGAAGGCCGAAGGAAAAGCCATGGATGAGAATTAATCAATCCTGTGTCATATATAACTACAAGTAACAGAAGAAGTGAAGATTACTCTCACTGTTACATATATGGTAGAAGATATATATGTAAATTGATAAGTCACGTTAAGGTGGTTGGCAATGTGGTTAGGAGGTTAAACGTCACCTGTTGCTCGTGCGTCTGGCGCTCTGCCTCCTGCTCCTTGTGGAACTCGCGGGCCTGTTTTTCACGGAGCTGTTTGGAGCGGCTCAAGTCATTTTCCACCTTCTCCATCTGCGGAGAGTGAGGATTTACAACTCATTGAACTAGTCTGCTACGGCTCACACCTATAAACTATTACCTTATTTCATTCCTGATGCGCTGGAGACAATGTTACTTCTAGTAAAATTGCAAAGTGCTAAAATCATAACCAGTCATGACGCACTTTATAACGATATACGATATCGCCTGCATAACTATTCTATAACTGCAACCATTTCCCTTTCATATATTAATCAGGTATATGGTCAGATTGGTGCTTTTATTCTCAAAATCGGCAAGAAGCGAAAAAGTTATGGGCATTTCTGGATCTGTCACAATGGAATCGCAACCTTAGCATAGCCACTTTCGAATGAAAACAAGACACTATACTACTTAGCCACCATACTAAGCCACACGACACTATGCTACGAAAATTGGACATTACGCCCACAGTTTCTAGAGATCTCACGGTAATAACCTAGTACACAGAGCTATGTTTTTTCGGGGTTTTTTTTCGATCAGAAAACTTTTAAAAGGGTATTTATGGTTTACCTGGGAGATTGGCATTAGCTAATTTGGTATTTTTAGTCTATGAATCTATGAAAATAAGACATCTGGGGGTTTTAGCAAAAGCTTTACTCAATGAAGTGTAGAGTCCACGGTTTACTACGTGAAAAACGTAATAGTTTGTCGATGAAACGCAGTGTTCAGAAACCCTTTTGAACCCCCTTTTTCAACATCGATGGTCCTATCATCTAGTTTTCAAATCTGCCACAACGGCTCTATATCTTCTAATATATTAATGGTGTAAGGTACTTGTAATTACAAAGGAGTTTGAAAACCCATTCAATATTCCATTTAGTTCCGAATAATCTTTTTTTAACTAAAATATCTAAAACATTTCCTTTGTCATCTTAATGGTTTTGAAAGAAATAGCAATGCCTCTGGCTTCAGCTTTGTTCTACTAGAATCCATAATGAATTACAGGCTATTAATATCACTATGGTATCTGTTTTAAAGGAAAATTACTTAAGTGGAATTTTTTCCGCTGATCAAGAAAACTGTTATCTTAATGATTAATCACAGACTCAAGCTGAATTTACAGATCATGACGATAGAATATTGCATACTTTCGTTAATTGTTTTAAAATTAATATCGTTTTAGTTAAAGCCAGAAAGGCGAAGTAAATTACAAGAGTCTTTATAAACACTGGAGGTTGCAATCACGCTATGAGATCGAGACGCATCCATAGAGCATCATACATAGAACAAACTACCAAGGGCCGTTTGTCTTAGTATATTGAATCAAATTTCTACATGGGGAAAGAATAGTTAGTGTTTTTAGATATAAAATAGCATACTATGCAATAAACAAAGGAATGTCATAACATGTTCATCACGCATTTTTTTTCAAATAAAATTACTGCACGATTGGTTAATGGATTCAAATATTTGACACTTTGGATAATGCATTAACATCTGCAATAGCAGCCAAGAAAATGTTCATGGTTATATTGATGTAACAAGTTTTAAAAATGATTTTTTTTATTTTTTATGTTTCTCTTTTCTCGGAAAGAACAATTGTGCTGAATTCACCTAGACAAGTTAAGTAGCTTACTTGTTGTTTCATGCCTTCATACATTTTCGTAGAATTTCTTTCAACCTGAGTCTTGAACTCTAAAAGTGCTTGTTCTGACTGCTGGACCGTGTTCTTCTGTTGTTCGATTGCTCGACGCAACTCTTCGTCTTTGTCCCTGTCACAAAGAAGATAAATCGAATAAGTCTAACGAAATTACATAATTAGTAAATCAACAAAAAGAATGTCCTGGTTGTCGATGGAAATGATTCTCATCAAAATAAGATGTAATAAAAGATTATGCTAAAAAATCTGCTTGTCTTTTGTAATTTATCTTCTTAAATATTTAACGTTCAAACCATGTCATATACAATGTGCATGCGTGTATGTATCGAAACGCTACCATTTTCTTACAGCTGATAAGATAAGATAAGAGGTCTCCAGGTAGCCAGCTTTGTATTGTTTTATTCTACTAAAGTGTCCTGTACCTTAGCGATTGCTCGAGTTTGTGTACAGTCTTTTGAGATGATTGTTCGATTTGGTCAAGTTCCTTCTGCATCGTACGGATCTGTAGACACCAATAAATGTATTATATTCAGCATATATGTTCACAACACAAACACAGACTAACTGAATATTGATCTGAATTTAATTTTTTAAAAACAACTCCGATCTGTACTAGACCCATACATGTAGATCTAGATATAGACCCAGACTATTAAGAGAAATCTATATGTATGAGTTTATTCTAGATAAATTTGGGTACACACAAAAGGTTGGGTTTAATCTAACTCAGTCAAGTCTACGATGTCATGCGTAGAGGATGTTGAGCGACAGCATGCAGATTTATACAGGTGGTTCAGGTCTCAATCTGAGGAATGAGACTTGGTGATACATACTAAATTTGAAAAGATAAGTTTATATAGATATGAAAACAGAGGGACATGTATAACATTTTCAAATACTGCATGTAATATTTGATAGATTTTTAATGCATTTCTATGATGAACGAATTCTAAATGAAGAACGTTCGATATTGATGACGAGCAGTATGGAATTTAGCGATTTGTTATGAAGTCAGAGTATGAGCAAACATAAATGTGGACAAAGTTCTGTCATTTCTTTGCTTTAAAATTCTCTTTACCTTGCTTTCGTGTAAGTGCTCTAAATGCATTTTATCCTGTTGATGCATTTGTTCCATTTCCTGTAGTGATTAGAGAAGTAATAAAACTGTAAGATACACTTTCGAACAGTTTCAATTAAGAGATATAATATTTATTAACTACTCTTTCTATTCAAGTCTATTTTCGTATGTGCTGTCATCAGGGATATCTGTATAAGCTATAGATAGCTTTTGAAAATTGCATTCAATTTCCAGGCTGATATCTTGTAGATTATATATAAAACTTTGTTTACTCTTTTTTAAGAAACAGAGGAGACGGGCATTGGACCAATGCTAATATATTTATTATTGTATCTTTGTATTCATCAGAAACTGGGCAGCACTGGCTATTATAAATATTAGATTGTCTTTAGATATTCATTACATAACAAACATTCCCTGAGAAAGACTTTATTACTAATTTGCTTATCTAACAAATTTTTGTGTTGAACTCGAGTAAAATGAATAGAGTATATAATGATTTACCCGTGTTTGTCGCTGGCGTTGTTGTTCACTGTTCTCCACGGACTGCTTGAGGTGAGTTATATGTTGTTCTAAGTCTGCTATCGTGTCTGCCGCCTGGAGATACAATATCCATAACTCAATCAGTATTCATTCAGATACATTCACTGGCAATATATTCTTTCCATGTATGTAAGATTTTTCTTCGATAACCAATTGATGCGACCCCAAATCAATCTATACAATGTTAAAACAATATCGGATGTCACACTGAACATTATCTGTCTTTGCTGTACTTCAGTCATACTAATCTCAAATGTTTAGTGCTAGAAAAGGCCGTCCATAAAAAAAACTTAAATTTTCATTTCGAATCATTTCGAGAGAATCCTGAGTAAAGATGTGCCTGGCTAACCTTGACTGAAGAAATGTCATGCTCCTGTTTGAGGAACTCCACGGTGGCTTTGTGCTTATTGGCGATCGTCCTGGACTCCTGTTCATGCTCGGCAAGAACTTGTCTGTGCTCCTTCTCCAGGTCCCCACATCTAAAGACACGCTATGAATTATCCTCGGTTCTCACAGATACCAATGAGAATAGTTAGGGGTGACTAATAAGCCATGAGTTCGACGGCATAGTAATTTCACGAGGTGAAGCCGAGTGAAATCAGGCAGAAACCAAAGAAATGGCATGTTAATCAACTCCAATTAGTTTCAGATTATATCCCACTTCTGAATTCTAACAAGAGCTAAGTGTGCATTTAAAAGAAATGAAATATTGGCCTTTAAAGCCCAAATTAGCAGATGGACACATTTAAAACTCAATAGACCTATTTACAAGGAGGGGAGAGGCCAACAGAAAGTGTTGGGTCTAAAGGTAGTCTAATGGTCAGTCATCCATAAATAGAAAACGGCCTTTTTAGAATCCAGAGTATGTTTATCTACCTGTTGGCGATTTCAATTGGCAATCAGCAATGCACTTCATGGATCAGTGCACACAGAAACTTAGCCCTGTCTGCATGCTCCCTGGCCATGTGGGGGACAAACTATATCTATGAACACCAATAAAGTAGGTCAAGCCAATATCTGGTGGTAAATGATATTGCAAATGATTTTACAAAACAATATCATTTGACTGGGTCTTGACTGATTCCTATGACAAAGTTATGAACCATTCTGACTTTTGTTTGTGTGTAAATAGGCTGAATAAACCATTCTCTCATACACCTGCTTCCTCCCCCCCTCCCATTATCAGATTTAGAAAAAAAATACATGAATAGCACATAAAATATACATTTCACCTAAGTAATGACACTTCCATGCAAGTAAGCGACTGTCAGTGCCACTTATGGTGATGGGAAATGTTGTACTATACACCTATGCACTGAAATACTCCAAATACCAACCTAAGCTGTCCAATTGGTATTTGAGACGTACCACCATACTGTGCCGGTATGGCACCATACCACCACACTTTGAACATTCAATAGTCTCCACCAGATGTTGTGGTATGCATTGCGCTAAATACCTCTGCTTGGAGAGTTATGATGACGCATGCGCGTGGTGCGTAGCATAAAACAACATCCGCACTACCAGCACAGTTTGATTTCGGCTTCGACATTGACTTTTTTTTGTAAGTTATTAAATAATTACGAATATTTAGAGGTGTATAGTACAAGTGAAACTTGTTAACCTAATTGGGACAGGTCCTCGTACCTTGTGTCTTTCGCTAAATCTACCACATGAGCTCTACGAGCTCATGCGGTAGATTTAGCGAAAGAAACGCAGTACGAGGACCCGTCCCAATTAGGTTAACTAGTTTCCCTAAAATACTAATTCTCAATATAAATCAATATTGATTAAAGATCTGTTTGAGTATGCCCATTTCATCCCAAATTCCCCCTTTTAACAAATACTGGAATATCTCTGTAAATATAGAACCTACCTAGAAAAGTCCACTTCCCAGCACCTACTGGTTTTCATTCTCTCTCAAATGAGGCATATTATATCATGATTAAACCAGTTTTACAGGTAGAAATATGTCCATAAATGAGTTCTTAGAAATGGACCTGTGATTCAAAAAGCCCCCCCCCCCCCCCCAGCCATCTATAAAGTATGTACACCAAATGTCTGAGGAATTGGAGCCCAACCACCTTCTTGGCTAAGCTTTACTGGAGTGAACATCCGAATATATCTAAATCACCTGATCAATTGACATTACCATTTAGTCTAAGAGACTAAATTGACAGTTCTGTATTATCTCAGTTGTGCCCTTATCACGTAAATACAGAACGGCTTTACGAGTTTGGTGAGAGTTTATCAACGTAATGATGCCTTTAGTTTCGCTCTTGACCAAGAGTATATATCATCATTTGGAATTAAAAGAATGTAAAATCTCGTTTTCAAGAAAAGTGTCTATCTCGTAGTATAATCAAAAATAGCATTGTTATTCTACTCTGCCTGGTTTAATACAGACATCAATTAACAACTGAATGAGTACACATATGAACGGCTGATGTGAGTGTATGCTGTTGCTGCAGATCGCGCCCTTACTTGGCCTGCAGCTCGCGGCACTGACTCTGCAGTTTCTCCACCTCTGTCTGTAGGCGAGTGTTGTCCTGCTCCAGGCGTGCCCGCAGCTGTGCCATGGCCTCGGCCTCCCCGGTCATCTGCTGAACGCGCGCCTCCAGCTCCACAATCACCTGACCCTGTCACACATCAACACGTTAGTTAAACTGGGAGCAAATGGTATGTTTATCATTTATTAATGAGCGTGATTTGTTGGTTGGTTGGTGTGATTTAACGTCTAGTTTCATAACCATTACAGGTTCTTTTCTCAAGGTTCTTTACACCACAAGGGCAGTGATCGAATCTATGTAATGCATTTAGGTAGAAATCTCACCCCTACACATTTACCGAGGTTAGGGATCATTCAGTCCCCACACCACATGGACATGTCATGAGAACGATTGGCCTTTGATATAGCAGTAAATCTACCACTACTGGGAATGAAGGAAAAGAGTGGCTGCAGTGGGACTCAAACCCACAAAGTCCTACAACCTTGGGATTAGAAGTCCAGTGCCTTAACCACGGAGCTAACTCCCCATCTCCAAATGAGCGTGGAATTATGAAAAATAGTATTCGTATTTATCCTACCCCGTCTATGCTTTTGTATTTCTAAAAGATAAATATTGAGTCAACGACCAACAGAACTCTTTTCATAATAGCTGACATGCTGCTCTCTGATTTGTCAATATTGTTATTACTCTAGTGGCATAAAAAACACTTTATGTCACGGCCTGCCACATAAAATTTCCCTATGTTAAGTCTATGGCGGGTTTTTTTATTAGGGGTAGGATAAATAACAATCTTATTCAGTCTATGGGTCATTTTCTGGAACCCACTTGCACCCAGTCAACTTGCCATTTATACACCTGCCTTTCTTGGATCCAAATATATCAAACACCAGTGGGGCCAATGAGTTATTTTGGTCTCTAGATATTGCTCATGGTCGGCCGGACAAAACGTTTGAAAGCTGCCAAGCCCGCTAGACTTAGTTTTAAGTATCAAAACCCTGAGTGCTGAAAGATGCTTACCGTGGCTTGTGTTTGCTGTGCATACTCCTCCTCCATACGGACGAGTCGTGAGTTGGTGTCCTCCAGTAGCTCCTGAATGTTACGTGTGTGCTGCTTCTGCAGCTCAAACTTCTCCTGCTCAAAGTCGGCCGTAGCGTCGTGCAACTGTGCAGTGTAACCAAAACTTCCATTCACTAATACTGTTACAGAGTTCAACTTACATGACGAGGAAAACAAGCCCAGTTTCCCACGTCATATTAATGATTATAGTCAAATTGGGAAGAAAGTCGTAACAAGATCAAGTGACAACTTCTATGTTCTGCTTATTTCCTACATATTTGATCAGGTGGACTATAACCTATGTTACGCCCTAATCATGTCATATGCCTGCAGTCGTGTTCAAGCTAGTACGTCATCGATAGATGTTAGAATTTACAGACTAGAATTGGTAAAGTTTTTACTTCCCGGGCTCTTAATCTCGTTGCTGGCTGAATATCCTTCCTTTTGGATTATGCGATTAAATAATTTAAATACTTTTTATATCGACGGAAGCTTAATCAAGTATTTCCCGATTCGATTAAAAGTAGATGGCACTATATTACCCTCGAGTTCTGGGTGCGGCTATCTTGCTGAAGCAACTGTTATGAGGCTAAATATTAGGCCAACTTGTACGTTTATCTCTACTATCATTTAACGTGTGAAGTACTTTCTCAGGCCTTTCCCTTGACGATATGTAATTCCTCTTGCAGTTTCAGATCAGATAAATACGGCAATGCCATTGTTTACACTATGAACTTGATGTAATCATATAATAAAAAACGGCAATTTTTTAAATAGATAAGTTAAGTCATGTTTGGGTACTACAAACAGCCTTATTTTAACCTTTATATCTGCACATTACACATTACAAAGTTAAGTCTTTTAAAAACCATTTTCCCCGTTGACAGCTACTTAAATATGGGTTGTTGCCACCAGAAAGATGGCAGACTATCCAGTTGTCAGGGGTATGAGCATGTCTCCGGTAACTGGAGTTTCTGACCTGACCAGTGAATAGCTTAAGCAATTTGACCTAAATTAGAATTGCGCCCTATACACCAGGTGACTTCCAGTCAGTCTACTTGACACTTAATCTTGGAAGTTCCAGATGAAACCCCTGAACATACCTCAACCGTGCAAGATCTAACATTCCACTTAACTAGCAATAAAAATATAGTAAATAGACCTGGAGCGAACTAATTACCTTCCTCTCAAACTCGTTCTGTGTGGATTTTGTTGAGTGTTCGGCCATTTTCCGGAGCTCCTCGATCTGTTCATCTTTGGTGTCCAGTACCTTGGTCGATTCACGTTGTAGGAGACCGGCTGTTAGCGCCATGACAAGGAAATGGATCAACGAGAGTTTTGATTAATGAAGCTGGAGAACTCCAGTATAAACACTGTGTGAATTATGGACAATGTTTCAACCTCTGGAGGCCTTCATCCTGATCAGGTGTGGATCTCAATTCATTTTTTTGGCTTGAGTGTTTGTTTATTCCGGAAATCTAGTAGTGTACATATAGTTCTATTTATTTGATTAGTTGTCAATGGATATAGATATAAATTACTGAAAAAGACACACATTATGTAATACTAGTATATATGTAGAAATCATAATCATAAGCGAGATAGTTTGTGAGAAAGATTTTAATAAGGTAGCATCTTACAATTCAAGAAAAATCTTTTGGCAATTTTTATATGGAAACTAAAAAATGAGTAAGGCATGATTTTACTCCCACCTTTCTTTTCCAGTTTATTGATTGTTTCCTCGAGTTCTTTTGCTTTGTTCCTGTAATGTATCTTCAACTCTTCTATCTCCGTGTTTTTTCGGTCAAGAATCTACAACAGGGACAAATTTTAAATATTACACTCATTCTTTCTAAATTTACCTCCATGCCGAGGATTTTCTAGGAGTGAATATCTACTCGGAGTCAATCTATTGACAGGTAATGGCCAAAATATGAAAAAGGAAATAAATGTACCGTAAGGTCAAATAATCTTTATGATAACATCGAAAACACATCGAAATGTAACAAGTATTTCAACTATCCGTATGAACGCCATACATTTGGATAAGTAAGAATTGGATGCATACTACTTCCAGGATGTGTGACCCTATTCTTTCAGATTCAGTAAATCTGTATATATATACTTTAACTTTAATGCCTGAATATGAGTATTTCTTTTCAAATAGAAATCCTTGTTCCTAAATTAGATTTTATGTATTTGCCTTTACCTTTTGTACAGTGGCATCGTGTTTCTGTTGCATTTTAAGTTTTTCTTCTTGGAACTTTGCTTCTACCATCTTACTCCTCATATCCAACTGAAAATAAAGATATGTAACATAAGTAATATGGGGTTAGTGAAAATATGATTATATAAAGAATATCTTGAATGAAGCTAATGGTTGATTATTTACGATCAATTGAGTATGGTGATAAAGTATTCTCGTTGGATGTGGCTAATGACTAGTTGGACAGCTAAAATAGGATGTTAAAGTATCTATCTTAAATTTCCATTTGGCTTGGAAAAGAACAGCAGTGAGTTGAAATGTAGTGTAAATCAAGAGTATAGTGCGTTTGAACAAGAGTGTGTTAATGCTTAAAATTAAGTACTCAAACCAGTACTTATATAGAACGACCTGACCACGCTGTACATGCTACAAAACGAGATGGGGAATGATTGATGTTATTTACGGAACTCGGCCTGGGGCCTCGTTCCGTGAAAAACATCAATTCCCATCGAGTTTTGTAGCATGTACAAGCATGTTGGGTCGTTCTCTATTTATTATATACCCAAAATTAATCAAATCTTACCATATATTGGCATAGAAGACATGTCAGAATGAAAGTCTCTAAACTGCTGATGTTTCAACGTGTGAAGTGTAACAGTGTACCGCACAGGGTTCAGTATACAATTTGTACTGCATAGGGAGCAGCAGTGCGTACTTATCAAATATGCTGCATGGGTACATAATAAAAACTCTTTTGTGTTTAAATTATAGAAAATCAGTGTTAGAGATTTAAATTCCACATTAGCATGATGAAAAATTATCAAATAGATACTTTACATTCAGTATTGACTAGATGTGATTGGTTAATTAGTAGAGAAAAAAAACAGTGGGTGAAGGGTGACATAAGGTAGCAGCAAGAACGGCCTAACATAAGATCATATCTAGAGATACAAAATGAGGGCAACATACCAGTTCATCTCGTGCATACACTGGGAAAACAATGACAAGAAGGTCGTACCCCCAACCCGGGATAAATCACTGGTTTAAAACCCCTCCTATATTCTATTCATTCCGGAATAACAATACAGAATGAGAGACCTGACGTCATCACCATATTGTTGAATTCCAATCCCCAACAAAACAAAAAGAACAACACGCTAGTGGGTACCTGGGACCTGTTAAATATTTTAGGCTAGTACATGAAGACCCTTTACGCCAAAAAGACCCACGGACGATGTGAGTCAACTATATTCAACACTTAAGGACGGCCAGGACTGTCTAAGGGAACAAGCTTGAATATCATTAACCCTTTAAGGGCGAATGATGACTTGAGGCATCATCCAGCCCAGGGCGAATGATGCCTCAAGGCATCATCCGGCCCAGGGCGAATGATGCCTGGAGGCATCATTTCTCAAAAATATACAAATTAGTTTTTAACAAGGAAATAATGGAGCAATATTAATCAAATTTTCACAGAATGTAGGTCTAACATCATAGATAGTATTTGTATTCAGAAACAATTAAATATTTAAGATTATATATTAATTGTATCACGTGATTAAACACTCAAAGTATTGGTTTTAACGACTACGTGCTCGTCCCCTAGCGGTACAAAGTGCCACCAGCACCCGTCCTTTAGGGGGTACCTTGGCCGCAGGCAGCCGTCCTTAAAGGGTTAAACAATCATCATTGTACAATACAAAGTCTCCCTGTACCCTGTACTTCCGTATATATCAGTTATTCACCTCTCCCTTCCATCCTTGCCTTCCTTGTTAGTATTATTAGTGATTAGTAAAGATGTTGGGTGCCTACCTCACGCTCTTGAATCCTTACCATAGAGTCATCACGAAATGAGGGCCCTGTGAAACACAGAGTGTACTTCATCATCATTAAAGAAAAGCTGGACAGACATCAATTTGTGCATGTAAATCTGTTTGTGTGTGTCTGTGTTGGGGGGTATTGATAATCACATTCAAAAGTACATAGTAAAGGGGAATTCTCAATATCGAAACAGCAATAATGATATTCTTTTACCCTACAAGTTTGGGCACTTCAGTGAGGAGGCCTGGTGTGAAAACACATTTTTGTTTATAATGATTTTATTGCTTTCGACTTTTACAATCGATCTTCCAGGCAATAAGATGGTACAACACAACATAAACAGTCACTCATACGGATATGCATGAGCGTAATGATATTTACAATGAGTTTTAGATATGTATTTATTTCGTATGACTGGGACAAACTGCATGAACTCCAATGTCGCATTTCTCCTACTCCGTAGGTTGATCATAGGAGCCCAGTTCGTCGCTTCTACAACTCCTTGTTACCTTCCTACCTTACCTCAAACCATCGTGCATTTATGGTATACAGTAGCCGATACGCTTGCATTAAATATCCCCTTCATATCTTTATATACACTGTCGTAGATACATTTTCATACTTTGCTTAACCCTAGTTCCTAATACCTTATATTATACCGCTAGCTTCCTTTCCCAAAGCCTCGTGCCTTGTGGTCTATGGCAGCACATTCCTCTGGTACACCAACAGTTCTTATATGATCCATCATCATCAAATTAGTTTAAAAAGAGAGCTAGCTAGAAGAAATTTAATTGTACTTTCTTTTCCTTTATGGAGCTGAAACACATCCTCGTTACGGAATGTGTATCATTCCAGTTCTCCATTACAAATTATTTTTTTCAATTACAAATAAAACGCGTATATCTGTATTCCAAACAGTGTTACAGTAATCTTTGTGATCCATTTATTTTGTGATTTTAGAACCAGACTAGAAATGTAATATGACAAATTTCAATGGAAATCTGTCTATAGCCAATAGCAAAGACATTCTTACAACCTCAAGTATTACCTGACAAATTTCCAAATTCCCTAAACTTTCTGTGATTTCCCCCTGACGTATGGCAACCCTGCATATGATGATACGTCTTGACTTGCTTCTAATCTATATGCCTACATATTTCAGCTTCAGTGAGATTTGGGTCTTACCTGATGTATAGGTGGAGTTGTATTTCGTCCAGTCCGTAGTTCCCTGTATTTGATTTAAAAGAAAACGCCATTCAGCTCTAATAAAAGGTAATCGGTACATTTACGGCGATTGATAGAAATAGAAACATGACATATCCTTCGTCACCTTATCATGTTATTGAATACCTCTGTAATCAAGATACAGACAGGGAAGAACTATCGACATGAAGAATTATGTTCTGCTGTGTTCCAAGAAGCCTGTAGTCATTAATGTTCTCCCAGCACAATCATCAATCGAAGGAGTGTTCCCTTCTTGACTGCCTTGTTGGATAATACAAAGCTGAGACACATTGGATATTGGACACTGTGGCCATGCAGCAAAAGAATTAAAAATAACAAAACACCATCCATTTATGTAATTGAGACTTGTTAGGTATTGTGTAGTCTAGAAAGATGTTTTTCCAGCGGACTCCCAGTGTACACTTTGTTTCACAAGGTAAGCCTTTTTACACAGAAATATCTATTTTCAAGATTTATATGCAGTTACATTCGCCAGACATGACATATCATGTGTCTTTGCAGTAACAACGACGATAGTGGCATACCAGTTTACCATGAAACATCAACCAGAATTCATACCATTTCTTTTTAAAACTGATGTATCCTAAAATCATGGAAAATCTTCAAATGGTCACTTGACATACTTCAATAACAATCTAATTTAAGATCAAAACACAAGTAAAAATAATAAGGAACTGTATCGAGATAAGTAGCTGCTCAAAATACGCCATGAGTTTTGGTTGTGGAGTAATCTCACGAGGCAAAGCTGAGTGAGACCACATAGCAGACCAAAATAAATGACGTATCTCCAGGGGCTACGGATCAAGTGCAGTTCAGATTTTATTTCACCCCTATTACTGACTGACTGGCTAAGGTTTGTGATGTTCTTGTACATTGAGATTTCCTTCCTTACAATTCTCCATGGGCATTCTGCCATTTATACTGCATCGCATACAAGTGTAATGCACGACATGGACAGACCATCATTTAAAAAAAACCATACGTAACCGTTTTTAGAGCAAGTTGCTTTCATCATGACTGACTTATTAGTATAAGAGATTAGATAATAGGCAATCCTAGCTATGCTCGGTAATCCAGCAGTAAAGTAGGACAGTGTCACTCTCCTGTGGTAAATGTGGTTGCCCTCTGTTTTCTGTTTTTGTGTGAATAACACTTTTCACTGACATTGATTTGTACAGAACAGGCACGGATAAAGAGCGCCTGACCAACTCACAGCGTGTCTCCATGGCAGGTCTGTTACTGTCGGCTGGGCGGTAGTGCCTGCTTTCAGGAAATAAATGATGTGGGAAAACACAAGTAATTATCACGTGTACGTATTCATAACACAAAAATCGCAAATCCACCATATATTACTGATTTGACTTACTTTAAAACCAGTAATTATGCCTACTTGGCGGAGCTGATGATCATAATTAGGAGGATATATTCATAACACAAAAATCGCAAATCCACCATATATTACTGATTTGACTTACTTTAAAACCAGTAATTATGCCTACTTGGCGGAGCTGATGATCATAATTAGGAGGATATATAGCATTATTCAAGTTATTCCTCACTCTAGAAAATCCGCCTAAACTTGAACAATATTTAAATGAGAAAGAAATCGCGAAGATAAATAGGGAACTTTGAGTACATGTGACTTATTAAGTGTGTATGCTAACTAAAATGTTTCAATTATGCTTGAGAGATAATCTTTCACCATATTTTAGGTTCTCAATATCATATGAAGATGAGTCAACCACTTCCTCATTGTTACACAATATGTAACCTGAAATCTGTTTATATAATGTACACGTCCCTTTGAGAAATGGGTGGTTGGAGAGTTACGGCTTGTATATTTAGGGAACCTGAAGGATACATTGCAGGTTATATAAAATGTGCATGGACAAATATATATTGGGATACACGCGTCCGTTGATAAACACACAATAAACAACGGTTTAACTTCAGTAACATGCCTTGAATAAGCACACAAACATGCGCAGGTTTCTAAGATCCTTATTTCAGGAAGCAGCAAAATTAACCCCAACTACAGTATAGAATTGTGGAAAGCGGTAGTGCTATAGGCATATGCCTAATATCTCTGCTTTAAAATAAATACTGAGTGCAGGTGTACTTAGAAAAAAATCACACAAACTCTAGAAACACAAATTATGAAGAAATAAATTAATTCCTGTGGTGACATAAATAGAACTATCGAATTTCAGTGAACACAACGCCTATCTATTTTACATAGCTAGTGCTGTAGCAATTATTATTTGATTTTTTGTGATTCAGTGCTGTTGCTGATAATACTTTATACAAATAACGTATCGTTCACAAAATGTAACTTTCACTGAATTGTGATGTGGCTAATACAGGTCCTAACTCTATGAAAAAAGTTTGTCGGGAGAACATTGACTCTGTTCGGATCAAAAGAACACAGGGATACCCCATATCATTTATACAGTTGATAGTCCTATAGTGTTGCACTATAGTTAATAGGTACACTTATTATTCCATTTTATATAATGCATATATATATAAAGCAAAGATACTTGTAAAGCAAGGTTTGTTGTGTTGTGTTTGTACAAAGGAAACAAAGAATATTTGGTAAATAGACACATATACACGCCAGTAGTTATGTTTCTGGAGTATAGATACATTGTGGCAAGTCTAAATGATCCTCACGCAGATTTCTGAGGCAGGGAGGGGTCCATTGCATGTACAGAGGGCATTTCGACAGTAGAATGATACGTTATATGTTATATGCTGGTGAAATGTAATCGGGCGTATTGTTTCTTGCTTAAACCATAACCGTGTGGTAAGTGAGTTAAACTATCCCTAGACACACAATTTATCATGGTTACCGTCATCACTGCCATCGTCAGAGAGGCCACCTGGTGGCGTCAGACCACCCGCATCACACTCTACATCCACCGCCAGGGGGCGTGTGAATGCGGCATCTGCAGATAGGTGGCGATTCGATCGGTGAGGATCTTCTCCCGCTAGGGGGAACATTGTGCTGCGTCTCTGTGGTACACGAATTGGTGTGCGGTGTTATTTATTTATATCATGAAATCCCAACACGAGACGGTAAATCATCGGATTGTCCTTATAACCATGTTGCATATATTTATCCCGAGAACAACTCATGTTCAATGATGATTAGTCAACGGGTGTAAACGAAAGAGGTCTTATTCAGGGCCGGTAACAATTACATGACTTGTCATTAATTCCCTAAAATTAACTTCTACCTGTAGTTGTACATAAGATTCCAGTAAGCTAGGTGATTAAATGACGTTATACTTTGGGACTTCATATGCGAATACCATCTATTATAAAGAAACAAACATAGAAAGAAACTCTAACCATAGAAAACAGCTAATTTCAATATCTTCATGACAACATCATATCTGTAGCACATTCATGTTCTTATAATAAGCACGTCATACTTCATGAGGCCACAGATTCCAGGGGTCTATTGAATAACTTATGCCTATGAGAGTAAATAGTACAAGGAGATCTGGTACGAGGGTTATCGTTTGATAATGTTCATACTCGTTCACTAAGACAATCCTAGCCAACAGAACGTCGTCCATAAGTGTTGAATATCGTCTGATTGGCGTCTGATTGGCGTACAGAAAAGGGTCTTCATGTAATTATATAGAACGTCCTGACCATGCTGTACAAGTCACAGAACGAGGTGCTAATTTACGGTATGTACGGACCGAGGCGTTTACGCCGAGTTCCGTACAAAGGGTAAATAAGAATCGAGTTCTGTGACTTGTACAAGCATGGTCGGACGTTATATATTTACGATATACCCGAAATTTAAAAAAAAAATCAATTTAATTTTTCTTAACAACCAAAATTTTAATAAATGTGTATGGGTAGGTAGTCCGTATTTTGGTGTACGGACCACTGGTCCGTACAGTATTTTTACGTCATATACTGAAACGGTACGTATTTACAGTATATACGGCATGATATAGTAAAAGCGTAAATTATCCAACAGGCCCTTGAATAATTTCCGAGTTGACAGTAAACCTCATGACGTCATATCTAAAGATGCTCCAGTCGTAGAAATATACAGGTTTGCAGGTGGTTTTATTTCTTTCTTTTTTTTAAATTCCGTATTTTCAGCGTTTCATGGCACCGCAATTCATGACGATATCTCTGAAGAACCACTATCCACAGAAATATACAGGCCCCATACAGCTTGACATTCCTTTCCTGATTAGTTTTCGACTTTATCTAGTGAATGTTGGTTGATCTGCATGTTTAGTCCTGACAGAATCCTGATTCAATAAACAGTCTGAGCTAAATAACTCTTGAACAAAGTTAAACACAACCATGCTAAACCACCAGGACGCGTTCAATAACACAACATAACAATTTTAAGTATTACAGACGATCGCTAAGTGTCCCTGGGACCTATTACACTATGAGACAAACTCGGATCATGCACACCAACATATAATTGTACACGATAAGCATCCAGAATCTTGGTAGGGAATTCATAACAATATAATCAAATATACATATATCAAATATGATAGAAATAATGCCACGGACACTTACCCATCCAACTTGATTCACGATCTACGTAATACAACGTTTTTTGCATTATACATCATCCTCAGAGTTTAAACAGGTTGATTTGTAGAACGATTTATTCTGGTACTGTTCTCACAGCAGAGAATATTGCCCCTATTCAATACATGCCAACAACAGATTCTCCGGGGGTGAAACCAATTTCTGCCGCGTGACTATGCTTGTATCCACAGAAACTACCAGGTATCTGTACGGGCATCCAATTTGTGTACTGTATTTCAGTCGTGATATCTGAAAGGGAGTATTTCTTAAGATCGTTATCGAAAACTCACCCCATTGGAGAAGGTTTCCTTGTGGTCTTTAAAATCTAGTTTGTAGTCATCTCTGAAGTCACTCTTGTATTCTGGTAGTCGTGTGGCGACTGGTGAACCCATGTCAAAGGCCAGCGTTCTGCAGGACAACCACAATTTTCATATTTACGTACCCTAACTTTAGCAATTTCTCTCATATGATCAGTAAGGGGATAACATAGGAAAACAGGGATGTTTTATCTATAATAAATCACATGTATTTTTGTTTGTTTTTACGAGGTGTGGTTCCCCCAAACTATTGCCCGGCACTTCTCAGTTTGGTGCATATAACTGAAAATTACTTGTACAGCGACCGGACCAAGTGGTGTGTATTCATAGACAATAATGCAGAGTTTAATATCAAGACATTGGGAAACGGGTTTCACATCTTTAATCACCTTGGTCTCTCCTACAAACCGGTGTACATAATACTTGTAGATCAGACAGAGGGATTTACACTCTGCGGATTCCTGCCACCCACTGAGAATTGGCAACAATCTAGGAAGTGTGTACATCGACATCCGGAAGAGACAGTCATTACCCCCTTACTAGGAATCCCCAATGAAATGGGTCTGTGAAGTGTGTTCATCGACAAAAATGACATGGGTTGTCATCAACCAAACGGATTGGTTGGGAAGAGGTGTGAATAGGAGGAGTCGACATGTCTGTATTCACATCTATTGGAGCACAGTTCATGCGATTATCATACAAGGTATGGACCTTAAGGTTAATAAGAGGAACTTACGAGTCATTTATTTCTACAGTCTGTTTTCATGTTATTCGTGTTGGCCAAAATTCATATCTATTGAATAAAATTTGGTACCAGGGATACAAGTTCAGACTCGGGAAAAAGTCGGAAATCAAGAACATTCGAAATTAAAGAAAATTCTTTGCAAGCAAGTATTTGCTCTGGTGGCCAGTGTATCCAAGCGGTTTCCGTCCAAAAAGGTCGGAAAAGTATGGAAGCGGTCAGCACTTATCACCCGCTAGGTGCCAGGGATGCCAACGAGACAGGTACGCCTGCTAGCTGCAGACAACGTCCATGATCGGTCGAATACTGTTATAGGGAGTAGACCAACACTCCCCTTGTCTAAATATAGACGTTTTAATGTAATTTCATAAAATTCGGATTTCCGTCAATTGCTTGGTACTCTTCTGTAAAACTATTAGTCAAATGCACTTCTGATGTAATCGCTTGCCAATAGAGACGCCCTAAAAGGGAAATGGACCTTTATTGTTCAATGATATATATCAAGTGTCATCTGTGTTGGTAGCGAATACACGTTCTTACCTTCGGGATGTTGGTGAGAGGGGGTTCGCCCTGTAAGGGGACGAAGCAGCCGTGGGGTTGATGCCTAGTGACGTCACACTGCTTACGTCAGACCCCAGCTCTCCCCGCACCCAGTCAGGTACACTCTGCTGCTTCAGGACGAAAATATCACATATGCATTTGCAGTGCAATCAGAGTTTGTAACGCAGACATTGTCCTGACATTGTCATAGCGTCGTACGAAATAAACTAATTCCGTTTACATTGTCCATGTTTACCCTCAATATAATTCAGACAATCATAAAGTCAATCATTTTCTTCATATGCGTCACTATATCAAGTTATGTTTTGATAACATTAGAGAATAAATAAAAACACAATAATATAAGTTATAATTGCGAACATAGAGATATCAAGCTGTTACAACATCTACTTATATGAGTAAAATTAACATCAACCTACCAAGCAACCAACAACCTAATTTGACATATCCATTCAGCATACGTGTATGGAACGAAATATATCTAAAATTGTAACTTGATTACAGTGATTATTATAAATAACAGGCAGATGCAGGTTAGGTGTAAAATCACGTTTACGGTCAGATTAGTGTAACTTACCTTAGGACTATTGGGACCACTATCGAATTTGATATCATCAAAGTAGATAGACTGAAACACACCAAACTCATAATCTACAGAACCGTGCTAGTGCTACAAAACCACAGGTTAGATTGTATATACAAACAACACACTTGAATACAGTGAATTAAACATATCAATAAGGAAACAAAGTAAATCAAACCTGATTACTGCCTTTTCTTATGGCTGCTATTTAAATGTTTGAGGGAGTATTTTCGGCCCTGTTTTAATAATTACGTTTTGACTGATGAACATTATCAAGGGACTCTACATGATCTAATGTACTTCACAGCAACACATGGAAGAAGCATGAAACTGTACAGTTCCTGTTTTGTTTATTTAAGTAGTCATTGAATAAAATGATTGGAGAAAGACTCGAAAATATCCTATGGATATCTTGAAATCATTATCTGGAAGAAATTTTATGGCTTACAGTATGTGTCTTATTTTCTTAGAATTGCCTGATCTATAAGTTTGTTTTGTTCCATGTGAGAACTATCATAGAATTGACGATCACAATCATTAGAGAGACAGCTAGGCAGTGTAACTGAAAATCAATTTTTATATCATATCTTGTTTGATTACGGGAATATTAGTGTACGCACTTAAGGGAGATAAAAATAGGGAAATATTATTACAGCAGGTAGCTTTCCATATTTACTTTATCATAAACTAATGTGGATTTAAAGACTTTAGCCGTCTATGCGTAATGAAGATGCTAAAATGATCTTGTTTCTCGCTGGAAGTAGATCTCTTGCAGCCGCGTCTATAACATACAGGATGCTAAAAATTTTAAAAATACTATTTACTCTTTAATTCATTTCATCTTACTGAGGTCAAGCAGCTATCTTGGTCTGAAGGTCGTGAAGGTCAGAATGGTTGACCTCAGACTAGCACATCCTCACTCTGTGGATGGCCAAAAGCTAAAAAGCCCCAACGCATATTCTGTATCAAATCCGTATACACAGAGCATAATGGGTTGTCCATGGGGGTAACGCTATGTCTTGTCCAAAACATTCAGTGAACGTGTAACTCCCTAACATCCTGTCACCCCCCCCCCCCCCCCTCATTCGGAATACTGTCCTTTGCCTCCACTCTTATTCAGCGTTATTATATACCCATGACGTATGTATCGTAAATACGCACCGTTTCGCCATATAACGTATAAATATTAGACTGCACTGGGTTCCGTATAGCAGTGTACTGAACACGTTGAACGTACGTTGCTATGTATACTGAACACATTGACGCATGTTGCTATGTATACTGAACACATTGACGCACGTTGCTATGTGAATTGAACATGTTGATGCACATTGCTATGTGGATTGAACACGTTGTTCATAATTGAACAGTACACTCTTGTACACTCTTATACCTGTATAAGAGTATACGGACGACGTTGCGCTATCGGTGGATTTACGAATTCGATGTAATTCTTGTATTTACAGTGAGTTCTGGTTAAATTTCAACATTTACGGGTATATAATAAATATAGAACGCCCTACCATGCTCGTACATGCTACAAAACTTGATGAACATTAACGGTGAATACGGAACTCGGCGTAAATGCCTCGTTCCGTATTCCCCGTTAATGTTCATCTCGTTTTGTAGCATGTACAGCATGGTCAGGACGTTCTCTATAATTACATCTCAAACAAGATGAAGATGCTTGCAAGTCGATATATCATATATTCCTTTTGGAATAACCACGCTTATGGCAAAAAATATCACATCTGAGATTTCCCGTCAAGCAACGATTAAGATAATCATTACAGGGAAAGTTTGCGGGTACACCTACTTTCTGTATACTTTATAACTTAAACGTTCTCAACATACATTCCCTGGTCACCTTAACTACCAAAGAGTATATAAGAGAGGAATTCTTAATTGTTCAATCATTATCAATCCAGCCCTGATGAAGGTCAGATTTCCCCTTGTCCGAAACGTAGGTGAATGGGATTGTTAATCTATAATTAAACCGCATGTACACCGAAATATTGATGAGTGGTTGTTGATCATTTTCATAGTCTTATATGTACTTAGCTTTAGCTGAAGCTTGACACAAAACACAGAGACACATCGACTGAGTGTTAAGCGAAGAGAGTCACTCACCATGTAGGCTGGTAGAGTGGGCAGTGGACCTGGCTCTGGGCGCTGTGTGAATGGACCTTCTAGCACGGCCCGCTTTAACATGTGTAAAAGTAGCTGACTGTATGCGTTACGATTCTTCCGTCCACTGATACCTGACGCCGGTGGCTCGCAGAACTTCTTAATCCACTGTGCACAACGCTGTCTCTCTGTATTACAAATGATAGGGTAAGCATTTTATCTGAGGCTGGATTCGAAGTTAAATAAGTAGAAAAAGAGTATTTGGTATGGAGAAAAATATATTAGAGATAAAGCCCTGGCTTTCTCTTAATTAGTACCATTATTATAAAATGATTGATAAAAAATCCGTTAAACAGGAACAAAAAGATTCACATTTAACATCAAATGATACTCATTTTCGCATCCATCCTATCAATGTACACTATCTCGTCTTTATTCTAATGAGAATTTAAAGAAACTCTAGCAAGATGTTCAAAGGTTGTGTCATAACCATTATTTATGATTTCTTCATGAAGTATTTATTTCTTTATAAAAAGAAGTATACTCGTAGATACAAATAATGTGGTGATGGAGTGAAATTTCTCGAAAGAAATATCAGACGCAATAGAAAACAGATAGCACAGAACTTGAAAAATTTACAAAAGCAAATAGATTTCTTTAGTTCAATCTGTAACATGGAATTTATCTGGTAAAGCTTGTCTTATCTATATCAACGAAAAAAATTGTTTCGCTTGATTATTCGTTCATGCTACAGGATTACCATTTTATTTTGAAATAGGAATTACACATGTGCATCTGAATGTATATTTTACACCAGCGCCTTAAACCACTGACATTCTTACCTGACTTATGCGGCAACCTCAACACATGCGGTTTCATGTTGGCCAACATCTGATCGAATTCAGTGTCCAGTCGGGATGTCACAGATTCTGGACTATCCATGGCGATTCTATCATTGAGATAATGTTCAAGAATTTAATGTTAATAAGTGCAATTAATTCCCATGGACTTTCTTAAAGTAGAGATTCAGCGAACCCAAAACATCCCACAAAAGCTTTTATTGTATTATGTATTAGTGTTTGTACAGAAACACAAGAAACGACAGTCGCCGACGAATGAACCAGAGGCAGAGCGAATGGGCAGCTGGCTGAGGGGCTTGGTCGGCGACAAATAAGTGGGGAAACAACTGGCGACTGGGAATTACATTAGTTGCCAAGTAATGCCCCTCCCCTAGTCGCTACCCTCAACAGATAAAGCGGGATTTTTCATTTAGCGATTCAGCTGGAGAGTATGCAAGCCGCCAATGATTGTCACAGGGGGGCAGAGAGGACACAGTGGGGACCTGGCAGTGGTTGGGATGCTAGTCGCTGATGAATTGCGCTCACACTGTAAGTATGGCTCAGTACGCTATTTGCCGACATAAGCCTCTTCATTTCTCTCCGAAAAAATTCTTGTCTTGGTGTAAAAGCGGGAGAGAAAAGTACCATTTGGATTATTAATTACAACCGAAATGTTATGTTTAGTGCTGTTCTATGGTACCAGAATACTTAATCATACAGGGATGTCAGCTGAGGTAAGAAAAAATGTGGAAATGTTAGATTTCATATTGATTTTGCTGCTTCAGAGCCCAAGAGAACGTGTTGGGTTTGGGACGGGGCTGAGAGTCTGTGGGAAGCTTCAAACCACTCCGTCCATAATATATATTTTTCTATTTCACCAACAAATATGATGTTATATTTTTATTTTGTGAAAGTTTCGTGTTTATTGGTGTAAAATTTACAAAATCAATATTTTGTAAATAATGCCTCAAGGCATTCCCGGATGATGCCTTAAGGCATCCCCAAGCCAGGCCTGGCTGAAACCACAAGGCATCACCCGGTGCGAATGGGTTAATGCAGTCTTTTTGGTACTAATAAATACGGGCAATTGAGATAACTAATTTTTTTGCATAGAAACCAATATAATTGGTCAAAATAGGGATGTAAAGACTGGAACTTTACACAGTTTTATTGGCGTGAATGATGCTAAATTAATATTTTTGTTTGAGACAAGGAAAAAGAATTTTATACACTTAAAACAAAATGTGGATATCCGTGGATAAGAGGAAAGCTGCCATCTCTGAATGTCAGAATACCAGTTATCGTACCTTCCAGGGGCGCTAGTCACCGACAGATGGACCCGACAAGTATGAACCACTAGTTCTTCGAGAAATGCCTCTAGAGTTACAAGAATCACTCAATGTGGATCCCACTTAAATACTAAATAAATGTCCAGTTTCCGATGTAAAATAGCAATCCATTGGTATATGTCGGATATTACTATTTTGTGTCTCTATTCTTATACAATAACACGCTGTGATTATAATACTCGTTTAGTACTTTAATGATAAGAACTAGTCACTTGTATAAGGCAAGGGCTTAAAGGTCTGAAGCAGTAATATTGTTACTGCTTGAAAGTGGCCTAATGTAAATCATGTGCTTCATTAACTGGCTTTTTAAAAGTAATTGGACCTTGAGTAATCCAAGGGTCATGACAGAATTAATGCCTACTGACCAACGCTATACATGTATTTACTTTATTGCTACAGACAGAAACGACGGGGAATCTTAAGACCTGGGGCTTGTTGAATAATCTAGACTCGTAAATGAAGACCTTTTTTGTACGCCAAGGAGACTCAAGTGCGATGTGGGACAGCTTTATTCGACACTTATGAATGACCTTAAATATTTTTAAACGGTAACCCTAGTACAAGATACAGAAAAGGATCTTCAGGTTCAAGCCTAGATTATTCAACAGGCCGCGGATTCTATTCATGAAAATCGTATTTTGAAATAGAGATTTTGATGATGTCCTACCACATACCTATACATACACCCAAGTGCCTGATTATATTAATGTCACCAAACAACTTTGCAACTATAAAGTAGTAATGTCTCGATAAAATGAATATGTGATATCACTGTATGAATGAAGGGTACTCAATGATCGTCCCTGGTATGTTAGATAGATCAAAAGTTATAACAATTTTCACTGTGACACTGTGTCTATGTAAATATGCCCACACCAGATAAAAAAGACCACTTGCAACCTATCGAGTAGTATTATCATTAGTCGAGGAAATGAATGCACGACCTGCATGTCTCAGAGGATACCTCTCATAGATATGGTTTGCCAGTGTAACCAGCCCTGTCCACAAAATGAGGGGGTCAATATTTCACCTAAGATATGGTCATTTCATTTGGTTCTGATCTGGTGGACTATGGTTCTAATGTACCACAAATAGAATTCATCACTTGAACCCTTGGTTATTCCGTATATTCCTTATTCAACGACATTCTGCATTCATTTACCAGAATGCACTAATTAGTAATACATAAAATAAATGTAAATGGTCACCTGTAGTTTACATTTACAATTACAGTTCTATAAATGTGTGTTCTACCAACTAGGCGTTCTTTTGATGCTAAGCCGGCTTCTCAGCCTAGCTCCTACCAGGCCCCTGGTCTCCGGCCAGCTGAAAATGACCTTTTTTTATTGCGCTATTCCACCAACCACCTATTCTAGCCGGCCGAAGTCCACATGGCGTCCATACACCAAGACCCGGTGCAACAGAGGTCTGTGGAGAGTGGCATCTGGTGGACATTGGCTGCATTATGGTGCTTGCAGTGTTCCCCGCTCAGTCGACAGGCAGCATGTCGAATGCTCCTCCACACACTGTGAAGCTCAATCTCCACAAAACCCTTATATTGAGCAAAGCAGTGTGCTGCCATATTAGATTTGTATGGGAAAGTGAGAGCTTGTCAAATATCTGCTGAATACAGTGTAAAACCTAACAATGCAGGTAAATAAAGATAAGTCTTGATGTTATGAATGTGTATAGCTGACTCTGGCGTTAAGATTCTTCCCGAAGTACCAAACTGTCTCCATTCACGGGTTAGGCTATCAGTATCACATGTGTCGACTGTTCATGTTGACAGCGTTCTCTCAATGCGGGCCCTGGTAAACCTGGCTGTGGGTGACATACTCTCATCGGGACCCTCTCATCAAACCTATCGGCCGGCAGCATAGTTCCAGCTGGCAAAAACTAATAAATCAGTTTTTACCAGTTGGAAGAAATCCCCCCCCCCCCCCCCCAGGCCACAGAGAATTGGTAGATTGGATGGAACACCGGGTTCAAAGCCTAGCTGGAGGAACAGCGTGGAATGACTACCCGTATTTCAGCCAGTCTATTTCATTGGCCCGGACCCCGAGCAAAACAATCAACAATCTTGAGGCGATGCTCCAACAAACACCAACAGGTGATGATTTCACCGGGCATCCATGCCCCAGCGACTGCTGGAACCACTGGCAAGCTGTTTCACCAAACAGGCTGAAACCTCATCGAGGCCAGGGCTGCTGGCAAACTCTGTGTGGTTGGTGTACCACATTTTCGCCTGCTTGGTGGAACACACGCTATACCCTAACCTCGTCGGGAATTGGACGCCTTGAGCCTTTTACCGTTTGAGCCTCCTGTCAGCGCGAAAACGTGGACGCCTTGAGCCTACCCCGTGGACGCCTTGAGCCTACCTCATTTTAGTTCCGATTAGCGGGTTAGGGTTAGAAAAGGGTTGGGTAAGGGTTAGGGTTGAGTATATATGACTATAAACCAGTATAAGTACACTTTTCAAAGTTTTTTTATAAGTAGAAGCTCAAGGAAACCAAAATGGGGTAGGCTCAAGGCGTCCACAGGGTAGGCTCAAGGCGTCCACGGAAAGGCTCAAGGCGTCCAGGGCTCAAATCGTTCCAGGCTCAAGGCGTCCATAGTCGTCTACCTAGGTCATAACCGAAGCCACTTCCTCTGGTTGTCAAATCACATGCCTCCAATAACTATGTTTTATCTATATAAGATCTGAAAGTTATAACATCTGAACCACAATACTGCAATAGAAACGTAATAAACCTCTTGTCAACTGGTGGGGAATTGGCTTGGCATTCCACCGGGAGTCGGGGCGGACCTGTCCGGACGCGCACAAGAAACCAATCCCCCTAAGATAACTCGTACGCTACCCAAAATATCATAATTTGTGTCCATAGCATATACTTGCTTCTGAAGAAATCCTCAGAGGATAGTTATCTTTTGTGTTCTATATGTACATGGGAAATATAATTGATGTCTGGTAAATTTCCGAAGAAAAGCCTAAATAACAGGCACTCAGGCGAGTGTTGTCACGAACCAAATAGTTTATTATCGCTCAGGGTTTACTAAACTCATGATTTGCTTGGGTTTAAAATAGAAATTCTTAACACTTACGATGTCAATGTTATCCAGTTGGTACTATCCTACTTGTCTTCATACGGTATTGAATTTGTATACCTGATAAATGGTATTTAAAAATGGTTTATAGTTTGAAATCTCTGTCAACTCTAGTTTGTTTTGCTAGGAGCACCGAGCGCATTGAAATCGAGGCTGGGGAATACCATCTAAAAATAGCAATCCACGAGCAGGGTAGTTCCCCGATTCACCTCTCAGCGACTTCCGGCCAATCATAAATTTCTCCACCTGAGACACCACAACAAACGTGGTAAGTACGTTGTAAACAGTTATATTTGTCATCTTAGCATCAGTTCAAGGCGTTACGAAGCACTTATCCCGGAGTAGTGATTCTTCCACAACACACCAAGAAATCAACCCTCTGAGACTGAGAGTCTGAGAAACGTCTGCCCGTCTGGTGAACCACGCAGTCAGACTCACAGAGTGACTCTCTTAAGTCTTATGTCTACACATCTTTTATGTATCAGTATCTGCACAGACTTGGATGATAATGTATAAAAGTCCGGACTATGAAAATCAATGAGGCATCTAATTTGTACAGACAATCCCCGCTCCTTGGTGGATATTTCATCTGTAGTCAGACGCGCCCGACCCTATAGTATAGGCTATACTCTACTATTAAAATACCGGAACGTAGCTGTTTGGGTCGCCACAACTAGTTCATCTGTAGATCTACACCCTCACGACACTGCAAAAGATATTCTATGCCGACAACAAGAAGGAAAATCAGCCGCCGGTATGTTGAGTAGTACTTGCCATTTCAAATTTCAATCAATGCATTTAATATATATCACTCAGTACCCGTACACGCTTTGGGAAATTCTTTTATCGCCTATGTAAATGAATGATAAGCTTGGAAAAGAAAACGTAAAATGGTGCTTGAGATTCTTTAAATGTAGTCAGCACTTTCTGGCGCTAGCCAGCTTCCACCACAAATCGTTCACCCATCACCATGTACTACCAACTATATTTCTCTTGATATAAATATGTATGCAAAGAGGACCTACATATAGGCCTACTATTAAAGTGTGGTACCATACTTTGACTGGTCCCCATTAAAAGTGCTGATTCCATCAGCACACAAGATCTATAGCGAGATTGGTCCAGTTTGGGTTGTCTTGCTAAAGCCTATGTTCCATTGCGCCGATTCACTTGAGATTGGGGGGGGGGGGGGGGGCATTCTTTGGTCGCTGACCAGCCGGCCCTCTGTCGCCGATACTGGAGCAGCAGTGGAGCTAGGGCACGGTCGTCGGCACCCGAAGTCCACATAATTAGCACCCGATCTCCACTGATTTTTGCATGGTTCTTGATACATTCTCTCACTGGTCACCCTACCATCGGCGATTCAGAGCCGATTTCTCTGATCTTGACTAGGGAAGAATGGCTTGAGATGACATTAGAAAAACCAGATATGGTTGGGACCCGCAATCGGAAAAAATGAAATTCATTGTATAATTTTAGAACCAGAGTATCCTATAAACATTCATAACATCAAGGCTTATCTTCATTTACCTAAATTTTTCGATAAATCACAACTTTTATTTTTTTTGAATAAAAAACGGTCAATTTTCCGAAAGCTATGCCAAAAATTGGCCAATTCAGAAAAAAAAGAAATCAAAGTTTTTTTTACGGAAATCGCCGAGATTGACAGACCTGCCCCCTAGCAACTGATTGGGGAACTCCGTTGTTGCACATAATGCGGACAATGTCCACCAGAAGGTGTGAAAGTCGGCGCCCGATCGTGGGGATATCCGCGGTCGCGGTAATGGAGCAGCGGTGACTGGCAGTGGAGTAGGTGCCGCGGCGAGGTGGAAATCGAGAAGAGATTGACAAAAGAACAGTGAAGCGTTAATGGAGCAGGACTGGGTCATGCTGCTCCATTAGTGGTGATCATGGGAAGAACAACTCTGGTGGAGAATGGTCGGAGACCAGGTGGAGAACGAGGTTTGGTGCAATGGAGCAGAGGCTTAAAGGGCTGGTTCCACCAACACGATAGATTTGTTGTGGTATATCTTGTTATGTGTTGCAGTGTCACGATATGTTGTATCTCTATTGTCGTGACATGTAGCATGCGATTTCATGTGTCTATTTTGGTGCTTCACCACCATGCCACACCTCAAGACACATCGCAGCAAATATGCTCACAATTATTCAAAACTTGGCATGATTTAACAAAACAACCGAATTGTGACTAATCTTGCTGTATCTTGTGTGTTGGTGGAATCACCACTTAAATCTTGCAAGGTTTCGAATAAGCGTGTGCATATTTGTCGCGAAAGCATCGGTTTGGTTAAGCACCTTTGCTGTGATTTTGCCATTGCTCCTGCTAGGTTGGTGTATGGGCAGTGTACAGGCTCCATGTGGTCGCTGGTTATCCAGAATAAGGTGGGTTCGGTGGAAGAACAGGTTTTCACCTGCTGAACGCCTGTTCAACGCCTACCTGGTGGAATACAGCCTTAAACTGCTCGAGTCCTGTGGAACAGGCCATTTACCAAGTTGGTACTTTGAAGTGCTGATTCCACCAACGTGATACATTTGCCATGTTATATCTTGGTGTATCTTATAATGCAGCGATATGTCTTAATCCTTTGTCTCGACATAACGCACACGATGATATTACTATTTTTTTCGCATTATAGTGAGTATATTTTGGTATTCCACCATCACAACACCTCACGATCTATTGCTGACATAGACTTTATTTTTTAGATATTTTATCGATAAAGGAGTATATAATTTATATGGTTGGATATGATCACAAAACCTGCTGCTCCGCTGAGACAGGTGCTCATAAATTCAATGCCAGCTGTGAGACTGGCTCAGTGGAGCAGCAGGTTTTGTGATCATTGTAGGCGGCTGACACTCTACAACCCGTGTCTGGCGCTCCACAGGCCGCAGACAGCGCACGGTTTCAGCACGGGTGATGAAAGGCAGGCAAGGTATTTCACCGAGCAGGTTGTCGCCTGTATGGGCCCTGTATACCAATTTCACCTGGTTGGTGGAAAACACCCTTCACCGTGAATCTTAGGCCGTCAGGTGTCTGTCAAACATATTCATAGTGTACAAACTCATAGGCCAGTTCCATGGCCAACATAAGATTGCAGTCATTCTGGCGAGTTTGTAGGCACTGGATTAAAACTAATTTATTAGGTTTTATCCTACCCCTAATAAAAAACCGCCATAGACTTAACATAGGGAAATCTTATGTGGCAGGCCGTGACATAAAGTGTTTTTTATGCCACTAGAGTAATAACAATATTGACCAATCAGAGAGCAGGATGTCAGCTACTATGAAAAAAAGTTCTGTTGGTCATTGACTCAATATTTATCTTTCAGTAATACAAAATCATAGACGAGGTAGGATAAATACGAAACCGAACTCGAGTTAGACTTGTCAATGTCTATGCCACTCTGGTCAGGTCTGCTCCTCACTACACTCGGCTATACCTCGTGTAGTAATACGCGACCTTCCCGTTGTGGCATAAACATTGTCAAGTCTAACTCTCGTTCGGTTTCTACTAATTATCATTCCGCCTTTGTGTGGCCACTGCCATTGAACAAAGGACCTGCATGGCCAGACCGATTTCTATACTTGACATAACACAACTGTGGTACAACTACTTTTGTGCCCATATTGTTGGCTGGATGGAGCAGACCCTTAAGGGCATGTTCCACCGAGCTGGTGATATGACACGAAAACGGAGCAGTGTGGCTCAAGTAGTTTTCCTCAAGTATAACGGCTGGGCCAGTGGAGCAGGTCATACACCCACCAGCACGTCCTCACAATAATGAACTGGCAGAACCTAATGAATTAGCTTTTACCAGTTACCAGCCAGTGGCTGCTCACAGTGACTGGGACGCTGGGTTTGTACACGCATGTTTGTCGCACGCCCGGCAGTGTTGAATATCGCAGCCCCCATGAATCAGTCCTATCTGATGAAGCCTAGCATAGGGAATTCTTAATTTTTTATGGTTATTTACCCAATGTCAGTGTCATCGTTATGCCTTTGAAACCCCTTTGTCATACTGTGATATCACTTATATAATAAAGTAGATTTGGTACATGTATTACAAAATACTACTGATATCATGAACTGTATTGATTAATATGATCACTGGAGCCATCATGAGAAAGAACATATTGAATTGATTGATATTATATGTATTACAACGAATATAATAATCAGCTTATCTTTTTCATGGATCACCGATTCAATGATTAAACCAATTTCTTACTTTTCATGAACATGTAATAAACTAGATAATTTTTTTGTCAATTTCAGAGTGTCACGGGGCTTACATTTCTCGAGTCTGTAAATGTAACAAGAATGGCTTTCTACAAGCGCTTTGTTCGCGGATCAGAAACCTTAAAGAGCACTCCCTCGTCACCCGTGAATAATTCCTCTAAATCATATCAACAAAAAGGGCAGTACAGCGGTAAAGATGCCAAGTCATTCTACGATCAAATAGTCGGACTTTCAAAGTCTACTGATCATGAGCGCCCGGAGGCGCATTGTAGTAAAGAAGATATTAAACCCAGTGAGCAGCAAGACAAGGTGAAGAATTCAACTAAGGATAGTGTCCGATGTCGCCGCACAACAGAAGAAAAGACAGAAAAACAACTTAAACGGTTGCGGAATGATTATTTGAAACACGCTCAGGAGGGAGACTTGGCGGAGATGAAACGAGTTCTTGCTTTCGGCGTAGATATGAACCACGCCGATCTGTATGGATGGACGGCCCTCATGTGTGCCGCATTCTCCGGGCATGGCGAGGTCGTTAAATGGTTGTTAACAGAAGGGGCAGATGCCTCTTTGACGAACAATCAGAACAAAACAGCAGCAGATTTTGCCAAAAACAGATCCATCTCCCGCCTCTTCTCCAGACACACACAAGGACTGTGTCTTGATCCTGCAGCTGCGTCGAACAATGCTCGTCCGGAAAAATTCTATTGTGACATTTGTAAGAAGGAATTCACTGATACAACGCAAACAGCACACATAACCTCCACCATCCACCTGTTTAATCGACAGGAAAAGCCACAGACTACGCACTACTACATTCCTCCGGCCAATAAAGGCTTCCAGCTCATGGTGAAGGGTGGTTGGGAGCCGGAGAAGGGATTGGGTGCAGAGGGACAAGGGAGGAAGTTTCCTGTTAAGACTGTTCTTAAGAGAGACCGGCAGGGTATTGGGGGCGGTGATCCCGTACCTGCTAAAGTGACTCACTTTAAACCAAATGACGTCAGTGCTGTGACTGTACCTGTCAAAGAGCGTACTATGAGAGCATCCACCATGTCAAAGAAACAGCGCAAAAAGAAACTTTCTAAAGAAAGAGCAAAAGAACGTGATTTTAGACTAGAATTCTATTCAGAGTGAGTGTAGAGTGACGGTGAAATACACAGAACCTCCCGGAATATATATATATTTATTTACGAGGACGTTGTACACATATCGGACTGATCCGGTTGTTATATGGAGAATAATATTGCTAGAGAAAATAAATCTGATGACATTGCTACAAGAACATGATTTCATTTTCTTTTCGCGTCCAACGTAACCCCCGAAACACGATATTGCCAATGTAGTAGTAAACTTAGATGGAATATTGAAAATGTCCCATATTCCAATCTAACTCCCGTTTAGTATTCATATATATATATATATATCTTTAAAGAATTTAGCTAATAAGCTAGAATAATAAGGTGTAGCATGTTGGAACAGCGTGTAGTGTGCACTAATGAGAAACTATATTTTCGTACTACTTATACAATTTTCTCATTAGAGGTATTAAAGACTGAACTGTTATCATCGAGTTCTTATCAAGCGTAATAAAACTTACTTTAGTTCCTCGATATTCGAGAGGATTTCTCAGTATGTTGTGAGAGAACTGTATTATCCCTATTGATTTAATATTTCTATCAGAAACTTCAGCGAGGAAAACTACCCAAGTGTACTTTTGGGGTATTTTTTTCAGCTAAAATTTTTGTACTTTTGTTCACTTATTTCTGTAGTTTTTTTTCTGGTAATGGGCTGGTGGCGACACTGTAACACTCATTTTCACTTAAAATGTGAATAAACTACAGACCTCTCGGTACTGGTACAGTTCTGGTCAGAACTAGATGTATTTATTTTCTTTGTTTGCATCCAACTGGGAGTAGTCCTGCATTAGTCTTGGGGGAGAAAGTAAAGATCATGATCATCCTTATATGTGTCTTTACATTTGGATTTGTATGTATGTATGCCTGTGTATCCTGACAACTATTCTGATGAATATTCCTGGTCCTACAGGCCATGGCAGGCACCCCTGATCGTGTCCTGGACCATTTGATGGAGATTGAACAGGCAGCAGAAGACATTCTCGCCGACAAACAGCAGCTGATCTCCCTCGACCGACGCAGACAAGAAATCAGACAAGCACTCAGGTACACTCTTTGAAAAGCTGCAATTACATGTATACCTATTTATTCCGGCCAGTCCTGTCAGATTAGACAAATCTTCTCACTATGATGCATATGGCCATTTCTCAGATAATAATATGCAATTGATATATAATGCACTATGCGCTTGTCCGAAATTATGTTGGTGCCTTGTAGACAGTAGTAAATAGTTATTATTTAGTGGCTAATAATGTAATAGCATGTGAGCAGAGCCTTTACCATGAAGTGAAACAACGATGGTTGGAGCTAAACCGTAGCGTAGACATTCTGTATAAGAAAGGGGATGATCATGCGAGTTGCTGACGTAGCAGCAGAGGGGTATACGTCTGCGGTACCTGCTGTGAACAGCAGTAGGTACTAGGTTAAGATCTAGATGAGAAACTAGGGAGAAAAGCCACTCCTCGTTGGAGAGTGAGCTTATTCTAGGTGCCAGAGGCTTCACTCTACATGGAGTGGAGTCGCCTACTGGTTAAGATTATAGCGTGGAACTTTCCTACTCTGTGAGTAACTTACATAGCGACATGTGAGGAACTATCTCTCACTGACGGAGAAAACAGAGAATACTCCAGACTTGTATTATCGGAATGTTTGGATGAGAGGATCACAGGATGTGTTAGCTTATAAATGTGAAAGTCATGAATCGTACGGATAACATCCGGACAATCATTAAGGACAGATCAAGAACTATGATGTGTTCTCTCTCAGTGAGAGATTATTAGCAGGTGGACGGTTGGGTTTTAGGTTATGGCTATAGCCTACTGTAGTACAAATGCTTGTAAACTCACGAGGCAACCTGACCACATTTTTGCTTTTTAATACTCACTAAGTAGAGATAGGAATATGGTTTCTGTTTTGGACAGAAAGTTTTATGGCCATACAAAATCCTACAGTTTTAGTATTTTGTATTTTGACATGGATTTTCAGAAAAAAGAGATCTCAGTTGGGGGGGGGGGGGGGACTTTATGAGTCACAGGTCCATTTTTAAGAACTCCTTTATGGACGTATTTCTACCTGTAAAACTGTTCAATCATAATATAATATGCCTCATTTGAAAGAGAATGAAAAACAGTAGGTGCTAGGAAGTGGAATTTTCTAGGTAGATTCTATATTTGCTGAGATATTCAAGTATTTGTTTAAAGTGGGGGGGGGGGGATTTTGGGTGAAATTGGCATACTCAAATATTGATTTATAGTGAGCATTAGTGTAACATTTAACTTCTTCACAAGTGGAACTTTGACCTTTGAACTCTATTGAGTTTTAAAGGTGTCCACCTGCTCATTTGGTCTTTAACCCTATCGTGCCGGGTACCCGCGGCAGGGCTACAGTCATGGAGCCGGGTACTAGTGCCAATGGATGCCGTTAGAGGCTGGGTACATAGGCCTATTGTGAACATTTTTATTTTTGGATCACGTGACATGACACGTGATACTTATTATTATTTTTCATTTCACCTAGAAATATCAAATACGATGTTATATCTACATTCACCAAATGTTTCATGTTTATTGAGCCATTATTTTCAATTTTTTGTAAATGATGCCTCAAGGCATCACCTGGCCATCCTCGGATGATGCCTTAAGGCATCACCCGGCCAGCCCTGGTTGATGTGATATACCCTTGTTATGGCTAAGATTTCATGTCATAGATTGAATATCAGAATTTCTTAGGTAAAACCACTAAAACATGTTACCTTCCTGTCTTCACAGTGATTTAATGAAAAATCTATTGCGATGAGCTATAGTAATAAACATCCTATCTTCTTAGCTTTCTCAAGACAATCAAAATGATACCTATATTGCCAGGATGTGATAGATATTTCCTGAGGTACAGGAGCATTATAACAGATGACAAAGAGTCCAAAAGAGCACTAAAAACGTGATTTTTCTTATATTATTGTATTTTTGGCATATGGCATAGCTAGAAATGGCCAATAACTACCTCTAAATAACGTCTAATCAATAAGATAACCTACAGGTTGTATCATGTGGATGTTCATCTACAAATCACACATTTAGAATATCTATACTGATTATTGACTGAGATAGGACTGAAGGAAATATGACCTCAGGCCAAAGCTCTTTGATAAAATGACAGGTGGCACCACAATTTTAGAATCTTAGGCCTGAAAAGTTCTGTTATGTATTCTTTATGGAGTTCTCTTGATTACTATCTACTTAATTTTCGAAAAATTTATATTTTACAAATGCTGCATTTCATTGAACTAGATATTGTGATTTTACCCATATTAAACGCTCAGGACTATATTTACATAGTTTATTCCAAACCATGCGACATATCTGACTACGAAACAAACTTTCCTATGTATTAGTATATCTTCTATTAAGGGACCAATGTAGCACCTTTACAGGGTGAATGACCCCTTAACCCTTTAACCACCGCACGCCTAAAACGAATCGGGTAAAGTACTGCCGCGCCCCCTGCCGCGTCCCTATGTATTACCGCTGCAGGCTTCTACCAGATGTACCACTGAAACGCCGGCCCAAATTGATCTGTGCATTACTTTTGTTTTCTCCGATTTCTACTACAATTCAACATCTCCATGGCACTATATGGACTCAAAACACACAAATACATTGTTCTAAAACTGTTTTAGTTACATGTTGGAATTTTCTTAACCCTTTTGTGCTTAAATTAACTGAAAAATGAAATTGAAAAAAATCTGAGTTTATGATGCCTCAAGGCATCATGCGGCGGTTCACACGGGAATGCCAGTAGGCATCATGCGGCGGTAGCCATGGGAATGCCTCCAGGCATCATGCGGCGGTTCGCACGGGAATGCCTCCAGGCATCATGCGGCGGTGAAAGGGTTAATTGCTATGTCAAACCATACACAACTTGACTATTTTAAGCTGTGATTTCCTTCTGTGATAGTTTTCAATATATGTTTAAGTATCAATAATTCTTATTATTTAAAAAAATAATGTGATTGTTCTCTTTACAGGGTCCTTTATAAAGAAAAGGATGATCAGAAACAGTGGGTGTGCTTTGGGAATCAGTTCATCAAATTACCGAAAAAAACGACAAAAGACTTCCTAGATAAAGGTATGGCACTTTGTTATGCTATGATAACGTAAATATATATTTTTTTGAATCCAAAAACATAAGCAAAAGACCCACTTACTCCCCAAGAAGTAAGTCAGACACACTTGAGTAACAGTTTATGGCAAAGTAAGTTGCATAAACCTTTTGGGTTGCCTGATTTTCATCCCCATCCTATAAACTGACAAGAGGGGTACTTGCTCGCTAAGCAGTGTACCCATCGTTCCGAATAAGTCTTTTTATAGGCTACAGCTGTACTCGTGTAACAAACCATCCGCAAACCAGGTACAGCCTTTCTTTCTATAGAGATTTATTTGTTAAAGGAATTCCTGTTAATATACGTTTGAGGGGAAAAGATCTTACCACCATAGAAATCCATCAGTTGTAGCTCATCAAGATCTAATACGAGGCATAAACTTTCCTATATAAAAGAAACATATATCTCTTCTTGGTACTGAAGTAAAACCAGCCGTTTTTGCTTTTTAAAGCGTCAGAAGGTAATGGAACTTCCCCTTTCAAACGGCATTCCTACCCTACATACTGAGAGGACTAGGGTACCTGTTATGATAAAGATATAATCGAATTCGGATGCTCACTTATATTATAAATATACATGTACTCATAACTTGTATTAAAATATATATGAATAGTAAACCTTTCGACTGTTCCTCCTTTCCAGATTTCAATCAGTTGGAAGAAGAGATAAATAAAACGCGTAAGGACCTCAAACCAAAGATGAACAAACTGAGAGATTTGGAACATAAAGAGGATCTGAAAGGATTTAATCTTAATGCATTAAGCAAGGACGACTTGAAGACGATTAACCACATGTTATGACACATATCAAATAAGCACCAATTAATGTTATTACCCTGTCTTCAATGTGATTCATAATACAGATGTCATGCCATTACATTCCTCTTGAGATTTCATTCGTGAAAAAGGTACAAATAAATATAGAAATCGGTTATGTTGTATTCAAGAGGAGTTCTGTAAGTGAACTTATTAAAACAAACTATTAATAAAAAAAAAAAGATATGATTGGTTGTTTCTGCGTTGTTACAACCCTGAACTCGATTGGAAATACATGGACGGTGATATAACAATTCTTGTCGCAAGGGCTCTTTTAAATGTTAATATCGTAACGATCGCGTAATGAATGCGAACAGCACCGTGAATAAAAGTGCCCAAACGTTAATAACTTGTATTGACGTCAATAAATGTACATCAATCTCAACCATCGGTCAATAATCCTCAGCCTGTAACTACATTACAGAGGAGTAAGAGTGTTTAGTACCCGTAAAAAAACCCGTATTCATAGCACCCCGTGTGACGTTATTTCCCGTGATCTCATGTTCTCCGCGAGAAAGCCCGAGACAGCGCTCCCCCAGAATCTGATCCGAGAGGGAATTGGAGATATTCATTACACTAAGTACAGAAAATAGGTTTTTCCTTATATTAAGTAAAATGAACACATCGTATACTGATCCTGTCATATCATTTAATATTCCATAAAAGGCTGCTGCATACTGCAATTAGACATTGACAATATTGTACAATTTTATTTATTAGCTGATGCCAATATCCATAGGATTTAAAGTAGAAAGATGGAGTGTTAGGGCTCCTGTGTATGTAGTTGGTATAAGGCGCTCAGGGATGAGATGCTATGTCGTGTCCGGCTTGCCGGGGGTATCCAAGGCCTCTGTGAACCACCTCGGCAGGAAGGAGAACTCAGAATCGGCCGAACACCGTTCTGCCGTCACCGACTCCCGCGGCTCCCATCTGAACACGTACGGCACTCTGAAAGGACAAAATATATTCAGTTGAGGTGATGAAAAACCATAGGAGATATTTTTCAAATGGAATTTACTGCCTCAGACAGACTCAGGGATGTCAAATTTCAGGGAAATCCTTGAAATCAGGGTTTAAATAAAAGACAGAAATATTGTCTTACTATTTAAACGCGAATCATTTTGCCTTACTTAAAGGGTTAAAAGCCTCGATAGAACCTGTGCATATCAACCCCATATTTTTTCAGGAACCCTATATGCATGATTTCCCCATAAATGTCTGCATTATTACTTTCATGATCTTCAGGGTTTTCCCTGACAAGCTCCCCATAGATAATGCATGAATAAAAATCCCTGAAACCCTTGCATTGCTACCATGCAAACCACTTTGAATGTATAGCTAACACCAGGAACCAGCTTCATACTACAATCTTCCATGCACATATTTGGTTTAACATAGGACATGGAAGGTAGGGTTCAGCTTGGAGAGCCCTGGCTATAGTACAAGTCCTACTCAACAGGGGACACAGTTTTCATCGTTTTTGAGTTCCCAGTAAGCTTGTTCATTGTAGTTTGGAATTGGGTGCTGTGGGAAGGGGGGGGGGGGGGGGGGGGTGATTTATCCCAGCAAATAACTTTTCTTCAAGGGGTACTGACATCCCTGGACTGATAAAACAAAAAAAAGAAAATCCACATCGTTACTGGCCATGGAATGGAGCTGGAGTATGTGGGGAGGTGTAAACCTCTGTTTATTGGTGTGAATTAGGCTCAATCAAAACAAGGATTTCCTTGGAAAAGAGAAAATCTGCCATCACTGTAGAGTAACCCATAAATAATTGAATTCCAAATGAATGTTGGACGGATGTAATTTTTTCTCCGTTTTTAAAATGAAATATTTCTTGACGAAGGGAAATCCCTGAATAAAGGTAATTTAACATCCTCAACTGAAACTCATGCGAGATATACAGTAAAACCCCGCTTAAGGGGTAACCCTCCGTTCCGGGCCATGTATCCCCTTAATTAATAGACAAAGCGTTCTTGGGCGGGCCGTGGCGGCCAGGGTTTGTTAATAGTGAGATATTAAGTGGGTCTGTAGCGGGTCTGGGCGGCTCATAGTGAGTCGCTTATAGCACAACTGATTTTCGCACCTACTCAAGGTGGCTGGTAAGAGGCCTGCTTACAGGTTAGCGGTGGGCAGTTCAAGGTGCGATATGAAGCGGGTCCTTAGTGATTCTGGGTGAACATAACGAGTAGCTTTTAGCCCCAATGACTTTCGCGCCCGCGATCAGGTAAGCGGTGGGCGGCACAGGGCAGGCTTGGGGCTTTGAAGGTTCGTTTTTGTTGTAACAACTGTCTGGCCAGCACACACATATACTATAAACAGGGATTTAAGATAGTCGGGTTTCATTTGAGAAGATGCCCCTCCAAACTGTCCCTTAAGCGGGGTTAAAATAAACTCTTAATAGAGGGACAAATTTCCAATCCGAGCAAATTGTCCAGTTAAGCGGGGTGTCCCGGAAGCGGGATTCTACTATACACTGTTGACATTTAATATATTAACAACTTGAAGTACAAACCAATAGAGTACCATACCTGGGATCATTTTCAGTAACTGTCTGCTTCACCAATTCCAAAAATTGATCCAGGAAATTGAAACACACGTTGGGTTCCCATGGATCTCTGATGTCCTAAATCAGTAAAAGAATTGGGTTGTAAGTTAGCCCTGTGATCTCATATACAAAATTAATAACACGCATACATCATCTAGTATTCATCAACGTTACATGTATGGTTTATTCATCTGTTCTATTTTCTCTTATTCATTTTGTATAATAATGTGTTTAGGATGTCGTTTGCAATTGAAAGAGAAACACTTATAATACAATTCAATGATTAGAGTTATTAGTAGCAAGCCCTGTGTTTGGAAGTAAGCATAATTTCGATTATTTTGAGGATATTCTTTCATACCCCAAAAATCACTTGGTCAATTTTAGTTTGCATGCGCTACAAAAGTAAGGAAGAGTCTTATTATATTACCAATCTATTATAAGACTGAGTCAGAAGGTGACGCCAACCTTGATTAGTTTGGGAATCTCTAATGTCTTGAAGGTTTCCAGGCGGTGAACTATTCCATCATCGTCCCGAAACCCGGCTATGATCTTTGGAACTCCCAGCAGGAAAGACTGAGCCCACCACTTGATGAGCTTGAACCTGGAGTAGTGGTATGATACACACATGAATCATTTTCAAAGGCACTCTGCACTATGTATAATGAAGTTATGAATACAAATCTATTGTGGTGACAAGAGGAACGACTAGTTTCAATTATCAGGTTGTCTTTATTGACAAAGCACACTCCAATTTGTATTTCCTCTCTATAAACCCTAGCACATTCAATTACAGTATTTTCACGACTTACTCAAATATGCAGAGGATGTCAGCCAGGTAGAACACGAGGACCTTGGAGGATTTTGTAGGAAATCTTCCATGGTCACATGTTTACTTGTTTGATCTCATTATTAAGAAAAGACTTTACGTGAAATCCAACTCTAATTTATGTCGGTGTGTTTTATTATAATCATTTTCACAACGATTCAGTTATAAAATCAAGGATGTCAGTTGGGGTCACGGAAAAAGAGTGGGAATATTTTTCATGTGGATTTTTCTGCCTCTGAAATACCGGTAAAAATTGGATAATATATCCTTATCGGCCATGGCATGGGGCTGAGGGTTTGTGGGGAGGTTCAAACCACTGTTTTATTGGAGTAAATGAGGCTAAATCAATATTATCTTTGTTTGACGCAAGGGAAAGCAATTACATATAATGGATATGAAAAGGTGGTTTTCCACGGAAAAATGGAAAACTGACATCTCTGTAAAATGAACAATTTGACCTACTTTTTGAAGTTCCTCAAATTGTTTTCTTTGTAGAGCTCACGACTGGTTTTTAGTTCCACATACTTCATTCCTGATTCCTTCTTCTCACAGCAGTCAACCTCACCACCATAAACTGAAAGAATTCATGGGAAATAACGTGGTGAGTTTCCTGGAGGTAACACGGAGGAACCTCCAACGGTTCCCGGAGGTTTTCCTCTGGGAGGCTCAGGGGCCCGCCAGGAGGCGCCTGGTACCAGGAGCTGACGTCTCAGAGGCGGACCCTCTGGCAGGCAGTCAGACAGGCAGACACAGACATGGGCATACATCAGGGAGCTCCCGTCACACCTGAAGGTCGCCACTGTGATAAAAATCAGTAAAGTGACTAGTTGTGGAGTCGATAGAGCAATTCCTCAATATCGTCCTTGATTATCACTACACTGTAGATAGTTGGGCACATAAGTACATTAAAACCTTCCAAAACTCTTGGAAGTAATTTCCTTGGGTTTCAATCACTTGACCCATTCAGGGGGAGTGATGCCTTGAGGTATTTCTCAGTATAGGGCGAATGACGCCTTGGGGCATCATTTACAATATTCATGATGTTATTGTTTTATCAAGAAAAAATCGATTAATAAACTTGAAACTTGCAGAGAATCTATTCATGATATAATATTTAACATTATTAGGTAAAACAAATGATGAGATTAGGTTTGAAGTGTCGTATCACGTGATCATAAAATCGAATCTGGGTTTGAACGACAATAGGCTCGCCCCCTAGCATTATACCTGTCCCTGGTACCCGTCCCAACCAACATGGGTCTATCACAGATCCCCGCCTGTAAGGGGTTAACGATATTTTCTGTCCTTTGTAGCAGTTATTATCATATCTGAATAGCTTTCGTAATAAATCTAAATATATCAATACATATACAAAATTGACTAGCATCAAATGCAAGTGGCCATATTCCGCAAGGAGTTGACACGTAGTAATATCCAAGCAATTGTGAAGATATTGCCATGTTTCTGGTTGCATCGGAGAATTAGGTGGAAAATAAAGAGTCAGAAAGACTGAAGTGAAAAGTTTTACTGGACTAACCAAGTGAGTGTTGCTTGAGTCGTGTCCGCACAACCGACCCGTAACCTTCATAATTACTTACAGGTCCAGATGTATCAGCTTGGCCTCCATCAATAGCTATAAAATGTAAAAACAACAGGAGAAACTTCATGATCAAATTAGCCTCACGTTCTTTCTTAGGCAGGAATGAAAGTTGGGACAGAGGAAAAAATCGGAATTTAAAAACCTTATCATTAAAAAGAATTATTTATAACGTAATTTTGGAACAGAATGTCTATAAATCGTTATATATATTTTAACTTTGCGAGTGTTGCCGATGTATATGAAAAGTCGGAATTCCGTCATTTGTCGGAAAACTTGCATCCTTGCATGATATGAGTAATGGTTTAACTTTCAGCGGTGATCAACCTACTTCAATCTTTACATGAATTAATTATATAACTATAATTTTGACCGATACCATTACGACTAAATTTGGTCCCCTTAATTTGGTGACTATTTGGGGCCTGTCAGATGTGAATAATTGTATAAACCCACTTCCTCCACCAGAAGTTCATCAGTCTCAAATATAGTGTAGTGGACGGGGATCGCGGTGTTCCTCCCCAGGGCGGGGTTCTCTACCGGGGACCTAGTGGGGCTCTCTTGGGGTCTGGTGGAGTCTCATAGGGGCACAGGGGGCGGCGAGACGTGACGTGACGTAAAGCCCACAATATCTGCATACCTGAAACCCAATTTATCCACAGACATTGGACTAACATCTATATTAAAATATTAAGATTCTTTTATAGGTCTGAAATTTATAAGACCGGTATACATACCTGAAGTTGTGTATTGTTCAAATTTATAGCCCCAATAGGTCATCTCTTTTTCTTTGTCAGTTTGTCGAGCTCTTTGCTCTCGTCTCTGGGCTGTGTCATATTCACACAAGAACCATGTATCAGCATGCCGGACGACGGCAATTATCCATCCTTCACGATTTTCATAGGGTGAACATAGAACTTTGGTGAGAAGGCCCCGCCAACATATAAAGTCAGTGTTCAGGCTGTAAACAGAGATCGAAGGTAAATTATTACAACTATTATGTACATTATCTAAAAGATATATTATGATATATACGTAACTCTTTAGTTGTCACTATTAAAGTATCTGATAAATATATGATAAACTAGAACTAGTAGAAGTTCATGAAAAAGGTTTCCAGCCAGAGCTGTATTTACAAATGTTGTAAAGGAATGCAAAGTATATAAAGTAAAGGAAATTGGCTTGACAACTAAGCTACTGAAATAGAGGTAGGTATTATGGTGAGTCGCCACATTGATATTTGATTTGGCCACAAACAGGTGGTTTTCCCCGTTTTTGTGTAGGGGCAAATGCCACTCAATATAACGATCATATTTCAATATTCCTGTAGGCTGTAATACATTCCCTACAAAGACATAGGGGTACCGTACACAGACACCCAGGCAATCTGCAGGTAGCCGGCACGTCAGCACCATGCCTTTACTATACACAGAGTAATATGACATGTCGGCAATATGAAGAAAATTAAATAGTTACCAGTTCCTTTGTCTATCTTGGTCACCAGATATTTGAAATTTACTTTTGTTCAGCAATATCCATCGCAACATGTCATCCAGAAGCTCCTTCACAGAGTCGTCGCGAAGACGGGCTTCCTTGAAACCGACTCTTAAATCGTAATGTACATCATTAAAGTTTGATGGTGAAACAAAATATCGCAACTGGTGACTGTCATGGTGAAATATGCGCTCAGTATCTTGTGAAAATGTTCCTATTTCACGTGGCTCACGGAAAAAAGGGAAACTCCCGGAGTACTGCGACAGCGGATGCACGCGGAGTTGTTTACAAACACTCTCCCGTTGTCTTTTATTATCGCCCAAGCACGTTTGGTTATCCCGGATTGGCGTCGTGTTGTCTCGCTGTCCGTATCTCCTCTTCATCTCAAATCATTGATAGATGCTAAAATAACATTTCTATGGTCCATAAAAACTGATAATTTACCTTCAGACACCTTTATTTATCTGATACCCCGTGCCTTGTTCTTGTTCTGGTGGTTCATCAAACGGACGACAGAGGACTTTCTTTTACCGTAATGCACCATGGGTAGACCTATTTTTCAACCAATCGTCTCTCTATTTTACATACCACGTGGTCAGAAACCAATATGGGTCCTGTCTCAGCTGGATTTGGACTAAATTTTTGATAAATTTATTCTGTTTTTGACTAAGAGAAAGAAATATAACTTCCAATTTTTCATGTAATGTATGCTATTTCTAAGTCTATATGGCATGAAAAGTTTTCTGAACTGGGGATGAATGAGAATTAAAAACTCTGCCACTTTTAGGAAGTTCTGGTTGAAACCCCGTTGACCTCGCGAATGAACTGGTGACGACGAGGGAGCTTAGGCTGGACTCCCCAATGCCACCGATGCTGGCAGAACTCGAAATGGTGGGTGGTGTTAGCCTGTTTATTTCACATATCCTCCCTCATTTGTAATCTCAACTAGATATCTTAGTCAGACTATTCGACCTTCTTTGTTCTGTATTTAATGTCGATAAAAGAGGAAGCTTGTAGACATTTTGTGACGCCATGTAGCCTACAAACTGAGGAGACATTCCATCGTTTACCTCACTGTCTCCATCTTCCTGACATGAATCTGTCATCATGGACATGTTTCATCGCTGTAGTTATGGTTTATCGCAAATTTCTCTTCAAAATATATTGTGTTTCTAGTTCCCATCCACGCACGTCAAGCCAAATCATTCCATCGACGAATGATGACTCCAGATATATATTTTTAAGTCAAACATTACTATGGCGGACTTGAAGTTGAAGTGACATAACTTGTATGAATGATTTGCAATATTACCACTCAGTAAGTTGTAGTACTACCAGTCGTGAATCTAGTACAACACTTATAAGTTCAGCATAGTAGTGCCACTTCATAAGTTCATTGTGTGATAATGTGTAATGTATTGTCATAAAATCTGGCATTTGCAATCATGTTTTATCATTTTAAATAGAATCTAGACATTTAAATACCGTATCAATCTACAATAAAACATGACTAATTTGTCTTTAGTGGAGATTTGAGATGCAATTACTAAATGACTGAGTTTAGTCAACGACGTTATACACGGATGTATAATACTAGAAAACAGTAAATATTCTAACTATATACACATGTATATTACTATTTACAACTACCGCGGTACTGTAGATTTAAACTTGTTTTGAAAAACGTTTTTTGTTATCAAATAGTTTAATGAGTGGGTTTCAGTACTAGGTTTGAACCTGTTTTCATATTGTTAACTGTAGAATAATACTTATTCATTTATTTATTTACTTCTGTTTTTTATTTCATTAATGATCTAACTTTTTTTTAAAAGGGCTAAAGAGCTGGTTGCACCAATACTTAAGATGTAGCATGATATGTCACGATTTAGTTGTCTTGCTAATTCGTGCTAATTTGCATTCTTGTCGCGATATGTCACGATATGTCAGCAATAGATCTTGAGGCATCATGGTGGTGGAGCACCAAAATATTCACATGATATTACAAAAAAGTACACATATGATCGTGCGCAACATGTCACGGCAAAGGAGGTAAGATTCATTGTTACAATGTAAGATATAACAAGACATACCCTGGAAATCCATCATTTTGGTGGAACAAGCACTTAAGTTTCTGCTGTACGCAGATATTCTTTTTCTGTATTATAGTGATGCTGATCCGCAAGCAATCAAATCTGTGCTACAGAGTAAACTTGACAAATTTATGGAATGGAGTCGGCGATATTGTCTAACAGTTAACGCTAAAAATAACTAAGGTATGCTGGTTCACAACTCCTCCTAAATGTAAAATTATTAGAAGTATTGATATATACACCAACTTGATTGAATTTGATGTTGTGGAACCCTATAACTATTTTGGTATAGAGCTTGACTCTGGTTAAAGTCTTGAAAAAACAAGCAAGAAAAGTGATTGAGTAAGTAAGCCAAACAGTTTTTAAGTTCAATTGTATGCGACACATGTGGACAACTTTTGTCGCAACTAAGTTTTACAAACAATCTATTTTGCGGAATTTTGATGACACTGCTATTTATAAATATGGAAGTAAAAATACCTAGTTAAGCTTCAGCTCCCGTGTCTGCGTGTGTGACTGAGCTATTGTGTACACTGTCGAATAGCTACATTGTATGACTGGTGTTAAGCCACTCAAATTTAGATCCCTTGACCTATTAGTTAACTACATGAGAAAGGTTTATGATATTCAGCTTCATGGTGAAATCTTGAAGACACATATGAGCCTCCGTTCACTGAATAAACTCCTTTTGAACTGATGAAGCCAAGTCATGAATTTTTAAAGAAATCACCCAAGTACCAGGGTGAGAAAATCTGGAATGGTATACCGGAAGAAATCAAAGGACTCCCTGGCAAAATGACAAGAAAGTACTTCATTAACCCAAGTGTGTATGTATCACTGGATATGGTAGTAGTGTACGTCTTATAGAGAACTCGATGACTGTAAAAAAAACCATCACAATCAACATATATATTCTGTTGGGCTAAACAATATATTCTAAAAATGTATACAAAATACTTGTATATTACGAGGTTCCGCCAATCTGCTGATGCCAAAATATATTGATTAAGCAAAATATGACACTGTGTGAGTAAATCAGTTGCTAAAACAATTTACACCATGTCCATCAGGCTAACAATGGAGTATTGCTCTTTTCACTATGAAGGTTCGAATTTGGCCGACACTACCAAATCGCAACAGCTCCAGATCAGAGCTCTACGTTTAGTGTTACTGGAATACGATATAGGAATACCCACTAATGCAATACACAAAGAATGTGATATTGAGAAACTAGCAGACTGACGATGACTTCAGTTGTTATCCAAAATGTATGGGGGAGACTTGTACAACCTAATACCAGTGCAGAGAATTTGTGTACAGGGGCTGTGCCCTTCCTATGAAGTGGGTAAAGCCAACACCCTATGATTCATAGGGTTAGCTCCACCACCTGTGGTTTTGTCAATAATTCGGTAATGAACAAACAAATTTAGACAAACAGTTGGATCAAGAGGGATGATCTTTGCTGAAAGGGATTAGAGGCTACTGATAATTGGGTACATCTATTAGGTTTAGGCCATATGGAATTTGTGTTAAGAGTCTGAACATCCAATTTCTCTCTATAATGTTAATGACCAAGAATACATTAAGGAGTCCTGCGGTTAGCCTATAGCAGATAGACATGAACATAGACACAGCTTGTCCCTCTGTGAAGAGTGATAGTGGACACACAGCGTTGTACTATGTATAACTATTGTTTAGAGAGTTCAGAGTGCTCTGTATGAAATCGAAAAAAAAAATATTTAAAAAATGGATACTTTATATTGGATAGACCATTGTGTCCATAGGTGTTAAAGTGGTGGCCCATGTCCGTTTCCAAGAGGCCATACTTAATCCAATTAAAGCCCAGGCATCAGTGGGGCTCTTTAAATACCATCTATATGTCCCCATCCCTGCACCCAATAATTTTTTTTAAAAGTAACAAGGACTTAACGAAGTTACTCTTGGTACACTGTGAAGGGGTGAGGTATTTGTAGACGGGATGGGATGAAGACGTTATCATAAGAGTGAAGGGATTAAGCGTAAGACTCCTTTATGTACTCTTGGTCATTAACAATTTTAAATCACGTGCAAGTGATGCTGTTAATTTCTTTTTCCAATGATACGAATGTGGAAATATCTAGCCAGAATTCTTAGATAAAGCAATAAGTTGCTTTTCAAACTTCCAAAAGTCAGAACAGAACGAGCGAAAAAAGTCAACTATGTACGTGGGATATAGCCTATCGAACTTCCAACCAGAATATCTAAAGAATTCTGATAGTAAAGACGATTTTAAGAAAAAAACGTTAACGACCGTCCCACTTTGCGACCACAATGAAATGACTTCTACCTGTATCCCATGCCAATACGCAATCATACTTAGATATCAATACGCAACTAGTCTTTAAAATATCCTATCTACATTAAATTATATTTTATTATCATTTTATATTTGCATTGCAGATTGTCAGATTGCAGTTTTATTTGAAAAAATCACTAATGTAGATTATGATACTTATGGCCTTACTTACAAAAGGTGGAAAATATAACCCTGTGAATATATAGTGGAACATAGGCTAGGAATATAATACCATCATAAAAGTGCAGGGGAAATTGCATTTCTATGATGGTACACAGCCAAAGAGTGACTGCAATCACGAAGCGTGTTAAGTGCAATCACTCAAGGATTGCAGTTCTATGGCAACTGGTTACAGACTTATGATGGTGAGCTGCGGAATGTGTGCACATTGGGAATCCTATTCCAAATTTGTTTATTATACCACTATCGATTGATATTGTACAATCAAGCATCCTGATGTCAGGTGCAAATTGTAAAACCGAACTTGGCGTTTCTTTGTTCAATAAACAAAAGAAAAACACTTTTAAATTGCATCTATTTCAGGACCAGCAAAAGATGATTTACAACACTATATAAATTCAGTTGTACGTTTGCTTTCTAGACACAAGGCAATGGCATGGTACAAGGGAAGTGTTGAACGGTTGATGTCGTAGTTGATAAACATCTTTCCAGTTCTACAAGACGAGTTCGGTGCGTTCTACCAAATCAAAGTAAGTGACAGTTATTTATTGACCAATATGATTTTCAACTGCTTAAGGTGTTGATAGATCAGCAAATGATAATATGTGTAAATATGCAGTCAGCAATTATGAAGGATCTTTTTCATCAACTATTCATGATTTCTAATGGAATCCCTAATCCTGGTCAGGGACAGAGGGAGCATTCTACATCCCATGATCACCATCAATTGATATATGAAGTTTTCATGACTGCCCCTGTTTTACATTGCAGCATTTTATACGACAGGGAAGCAACATCATTCATATGTTGACCTCTATATGCAAATTACTATCAATTTCCATATCGGCATACCACTTTAAAGTATGTTAACATGGACATATCAGCCATTCAGACATCTGAGTCCGTATGATGAGGATAAGCTACAGTTGAGAAAAACTATTATTTCAAAATCCATCTTAGATTTAAGATACGAGGCGAATAGCACTTCTGTCTCCAACCGATGCTACTTTGAAAGTGACATTTACTCGTCAGATCCAAATCGTTGCTATGCTATCTCCAGGTGAGCAGTGTAATAATAGCACAATGCAGCATAACAAAGAAAACAACAACAAAAATTCAAAGTCCATCTTGGTCTGTTTATGTGGCGTTGTCCAATGTGGCCACATTGTTTCATGGCAGTTTTTTTCGGTAGAGTGCAATAGAACACTCGAAATCATAAAGAGACTGCTTTGTTATTCCTCTATGCTAAATTGCTTCCCTGTTCCTCCTGGTTTTATGAAATCGATTGCCTTGTGATAGTGCTCCTTTCCCCGTCCAATGCCCCAATAATGAGAAGGATTTTTCAAATCTGCTTTGGATGAGATATTAGATATTGTACGAAGCGACGTCCGTTCTCTATGCTGATGCTACCTTGAATGACGGTAAAACGAACTGCACCTAACCACCGTAACCATGTACACTGATGGGTGGGGCATCACAAAAAAATGGATGAAATATCAGTCTTCCTTATAATACTGTGAAGATGCCATATAACCAATAATTGTTTTGTTGGTCTCGCCATAGATGAGTCGGAAACGGACGCTGATGCCTGAAATATATCGTAACAAGAAGAGAATGTGTACCGGGAACAAGCATGGCGAATCGAACTCGGCCTGGGGTAACGAGGAAAAACTTGGTACGTCCTCTTCAGTACTGTCCTCTCAAAAAATAAAAAATGAACAATGAAACGGGTTTATAACGTTTAGGAGAATCAAGCTTACTTCACTGTATAAAGTACCATAATTTATTTTTCTTAAGTCCACTATAAAACTGATAAAGATCGAATATATATTATTGCCGAAATAATTTGGTCAAGATAAAAATCCCGTTCTTTGTGAACGGTCCAACATAGGACAGAAGATTATTAATGCTTTTGTTTTATGTGTGTACAGATAATGACGCGATGCCGTCTGACACGAAAGCTGCCTTACTGTATCTGAAGAATCTGTTCCCAATGGAGAAGTTTGAGGGCCGCCTGCCTCCCATTATCATAAAACACCAGCTATACAGCATTGTGAAAAACAGGACACTTGTCGACAAAGAGCTGGTAAAACCAACAAACCTTATTCTACAATTTTTATTTTGAAGAAAGTTACTAGGATTTAAAAAAAAATATATTTGAAAAATTATGAATTAAAAAGAATTCACACTTTGACTTCACAATTTCATCGTAGTTTATCATAAGAAAGAAAGTCTGACCTTCTGACCAGTAGAGTGTGCATCGTCAATTTGATGTGGCTGACCTAGAGTCTGGTGGGACGTGTTCGATTAACAAGAATATTTTTTTATTCATTTGTTTGCTTTTACATTTTATGGAAAAAAACTTAGCCAAAATTATACAATTGTACGCGTATTTATTAAAGTGTGTTTTATTTCACAGAGTGACATGCGGAACAGTGGCGAGGTACGACTCTTCAAGCTGGGTACTGAGGCAGACGAATTCTGTGTCGTGCTCACTGAAGACTACAGATTCCACGTCCTCAAAGCGACAGCTAACCTTGGCGTCAACAAATCTGTGATAGGTAAGACTCCTAGATTCACTGGATTTGAACTCACTGGATTTGAACTCCGTGTGAATCCATGAGAACTGAAATAGTATCTTGAGTAGTATAAACTACTCTATACATGAGCCTAACCTTTCACATTAACGTAGTATAGGGTAATAATAGTTATATCCTTCGCGTTGGATTGTTGCACTTTCAAACATCAAATGTGATTATAAAGTCAAAATGAGTTTTATTTGTATAGGGTCCTCATCATTTGGCCTATACTAGTACACCCTTAAGTTTTCAAACAAAGTACAATTCATCTAGATGTGAGTTTCCAAATCTTTTTGCTAAATTCAGAGATATTTTACATGCCTAAATGGTAGGTACCGTTGTCATAAAAAAGAAGTGCACTTTAAATATAAAATGTTATGATTTTCCTAAGATTGGGTTTTAAATTATCTAGCCATTGTTGATATATAATCCAAATTCATTCTGCTTTTCTCCTAAAAGAACATACACATAAAAGGGCACAGTGTGTTTTAAGCTTCACGGGGAGAGGAATAAATTGACTGATATAGATCTGTCTTGATTTGCAGATCGTTTCCTCTCAATAGTGCTTCCACAGTGCCAAGACTTGTGTCTCAATAAGCAGACCATGATGGGAGACTTCAAGTTCAAGGATGAGGAAATTACGTGAGTACCTCTACCGCAGTGACATGAAAGAGGCACTGCGTATCCTACTACAAGGATTTCAACTGATAGAAAGTGCAACTTTCAGTTTTCATCTTGACTAAAAATTGTGATTTTAATTTCCGATGCTTCTTGGTGATAATCTGTTCACCATAAACTGTGGTCACTTATTCATGTTTCTCCAGAACAAAATCGTGATGAGGCAAATATAAATTCAATTAACACAAAGAATGCCCGCTGTCTAGGTATAAAGAAGGTATATGCTTCTTTTTTATCAACAATTATTATTGAGATCTCTAATTTGTTATATAATTTTCTCTGTAGCATAATTTTTTTTATCAAATCAGAAAATTCAACTCAACAAGAAGATCATATATATATAGCTTGATGCAACATCTGGATTTTAAAAGTTCTTTTAGAGATAACATGTAGGTTTAAGGTGGAAGACAATTGGGTAAATGAAATAAAATTGCTTGATTTGATCTGTTTCATGACTAATACAGGCAGCTGGTGAAAGCGTGTGTGCTCACTGTCCGCGACGTGGGCAGCTGGTGGGTGGCCATACCAGCCGCAGGGCTCTATATGAAGAGCTTCATCCGTGGGCGGAAAGCTCTCCTCATGATGATCAGGAAGTGTAAATACAGAGAAATCCTACAGAAGGTAAGTTTCGCCTCTTCCCAAGTCAGTTTCTGTGTTGTAAAAAAGACGAACTCGGGTCTTTCTAAATTGTATATGGTTAATTAGCATTAAACATCACTTTCCTCCCAGGATTTTAGTATTGTGGGTATAGATTATCATTGCAAATATTCCCTTGTGAAAAACAGGTGACGTGTCCCATCATTGACATTAATGCATATATTTATATATCGCGAAAAATTGCTATGATTTTCTCCATTGATTGTCCATTTAATAGAGAATCGTTATCAACCTAATTCAAAAACCATCGGGGAGTTAGTGCAGAATTTATTTTCCATTACAAAGATCAGACGAGATTAGTTATGTATCTATGTATCACTGCATAGTTTTATACTTCCTGACAGAGGCGTTATGAGGAAGATAATGAATACTAAGTCAAGCTCAAAATAAACATATTTTCGTTTTAGGAGTTGGAGGAGAGAAAGCTACCCAAAGTCGCCAAGCTTGGCATCCACTATCATATTAACGACATTATCGGTGCTGAATTAGTTCAATGGTAAGTCTCCACATTTTATGTTTGTGCCATATATAAGCTCCCCTTCAACTACATGGTAGATCTTCTCTTGATAGGGAAAAAACAGGGTACTTACATCATGTGTATTCATTCTCTCTATAACCTATGACATATAACACCGTAGTTGTCTGATCCTAAATATCTTAGCGATGATATAGATAACAATTACTTCTTCATTACCCATACTGAACCTTTTATCTGTTTCTTGGACTTAACATGATAATAAAATTCATTCTCTGTTTCTCTGACCTTAAGTCATTCACATGTGTCCTTGTTTACAACAAAAATCATCTTAACCAAGCCTCGTTCATCCCTATATAATTTTGTATAGGGATCTCAGCCCCATGCCATGTTTGGCACTGGTGTATTTTCTATGTTTTATTGGTCTCTCTGAGGCAGGGCATTCCAGATAAAAAAATATTCCACTTTTTTTTTGCATCAACTTGCGTACCTGCAGTCATTGTAATAAAGTTCTCCATCTCCCTTTCTTTGACCTAACGTCGTAATAATAAAGTTCTGACTCTGTTGCTATATCTCTAACATTACATGATAATAATAAACTTATAATACTGACTCTTTCCGAATATTTGGCTTAGGCTATCACTCTTCGAGCTACTGCATGAAAGTGACAGAGCAGGTGTCTGCTCGCGTTATTTATAGTCAGACCACTCGCTTCCATGGCGACATTGACAACAGAACAAAGCGTATGGTGATGTCAGTTGATTCCCTTTGTTTAGGATTCCCATAGCCCTTTCACAAGGTGCTCATCAGGCTCGAATTAGTGGCAGCCAACTGAAAAATGCTGTTAGGATCATATCTGTGACCCTGGGTGGTACTCTCTTTAGGTTTGACAGAGAGAATATAATTGACTGGATGTTTCTGAGTATAAACTAGGTCTGTCAACTTTATTAAGTGGTTGACAAAAAAGGGTGTCTTGTCAGTTATACTCGACAACTGAGTTGTTGTTAAATATGGGGTGGTAGAAAACTGCTGTGATTTTAAGGGAATGGTCCTATCGTCAGAGTGATCCTCATGACATGCCAACTTGAAAAAGTGTAGGAAAAAAAAAAAAATACTGACTCTCTGTTCCTTTGACATCTCATGATAATAGAAAAATACTTATTCTCTCTCTGTTTCTCTGATATAATGTAACAATAGGAAAGGTCTGATTACGGTATCTCTGTTTTTCTCACTTAACAAGATGAAATAGTTCTGGCTCTCTCAATTTCTTTTAGAATTAGATAATGGGACATGGCAAAACATAATGCTGCTCTGTTTCTCTGATATAATATGATAATGATAGAGTTGTGACAGTCTACCTGTTTTTCAGCCTTAATGCGATACATTATGATTGTTATAAAGGTATTTACCTCTTACCATTCACACAGTATACAGACCACATCTGGACAGCTGCTTCGCCTCGCTGACTCCTGATGGTTCCGATGGTGGCCGGTTACACGATGGTGTCTGCCCGACGCACCAGAGGGCGCCACAGTGGAAGACGTGCCCCCCGGGTGCTGGTTACCCACGTGGACCTCGGCGTTGGCACCAAGTCGACCATTCTCTGTCGTCCAGCCGTCCGCCGAGGAGCCCGACCTGACCGACTCGGACAGTGACGGCGGTCGTGGCGCCCGTTACCCGGGTTGTCGGGCTGCCAGCGCTGGCCTCGACCACCACGGAGAGCTCGCAGGGCCTGGAGAACCAGCCGCCATGGATTTTTGATCCTCACGATGAGAAAAATGAGACTATGAAAGACAATTATATGTTATTGTGCATATTTAGGACCGCCGCGGTTGTGATTTGGATAACAAGGACGAGTTCAGATCAATCCAGGTTGAATTTGTGTATATAGTATCACAGGAAAGAGATGCATAGAACACAGTAATAAACTATTGGGAAGTTGAGGAAGCGTTAAACCTTGGCTTATTGGTCACTGAAGTTCAAGTGACCCTTCCCCTTGTTCGTTGATTCCCTCACTTACTGCTTGGGTCAGTGCATAGCTATCCGCCGAGGAGCTGATTATTTTGCTATCTTCCGTTCCTGCCCGTGTTTTATTCTTGTGCCATTGTATATTTTTACGAAATAATGGAATCCCAAATCACTACTTGCTGAATATAGGACTACATGAGCCAAATGCCCCACTTGTATCATCCCAGCCTACAAGCGCTCATCATCTGTGGATTCTACACTTCTCTACATGGTATTGTTGTCCCAAGGACATTCAATTATTGTGATGTTATATGTTAACACGTTATTATTATTATTCTAACACCATGGATTAGGATTATTTCAGGAATAGTATTCATGGAAAAAATGTATCATAAACAAGATGTCGTCATTTTAATTCAATGATTTTAGGGAAAACTTTCTGGAGGATATATATTCATGCCTAGTTTCTGATAGCGGAATTTTGATCTTAGAATAAATTTTTCTATGGAAATCATCTAAATTTATCTCACCGAGGGAACTTTTTGTCAGGTATTAGATGATGGGGAGATTAGAAGATTGAAGTGATATTTATTTATTTGTTACAGTATAACTGAAAAAGAGATCAAATGTCTTACAATCAGCCTTAGGCGGTGGATAATCAGTATGGTTATTAGGAACGAAAATATTACTTATACACTATTATTCTTCTGTATCTAATTGTTACCGACCTGTGTAATTTTACGTATTAATTAATAGACCCTCTCGTCATTGTTTTCAGAGTTAGTCCAAATGGTTCTTCAAATGTGCTTTAAGATATTTATTATAAAACTTCTTATATTGATTAGGGTATATTGTTTACATGTATAGGGCAAAAATTACATTGTACTCCTGTATTATAATACGTGTGTGTAGTCTGACTTTTCCGGGGGAGATGGGGGGGGGGGGGGGCTTTTGTGGAACCTCAGTTGTAAATGATGGATCCCATTTATCATTGTGGACATCAAGTTTCTCTATGACAGAGAGTAGTGTTAACTAAAGATTATGTTAAGTCGTTTGGGTTCCTGTGAGTGGCATTCGTCTGTAGTAAGGATCAGTTGGGAAATAGTTTTTTAACATTTGCAGACTCATCTAGTATCCTATTGTCGAACAACGAGAACTATTTTTTTATGCTTAAAAGTCATACTGAATGTTTGGAAAATCAGGAACAGCTGGTTTAGTCTCAGAATCTAACTCGCGGTTTCTATTTCATCTATGCTGGAATACTACCTGGCTATTCTGTCTCCCAGAGGTAAAAAGGCACATCTAAAACACATATTTACTAAGATTGAGAAAGCATTATGATTAGCATGACCAAAGTTGATAACGAGGGGTTATCTCACAACTTTGATTGTTATAATTATTGCAGAGTAGTCCATGGTCACTTCCTTCGAAATTTTGTTCTTTTAAAGAGGGATTGTTAGGTGGAAAAGGGTGAGTGTTTTATGATATAAACCTCTTGGTAATATCCATGTTGAAATTAATCTTGCTCTTGGGAGAAAAGGGAATGATAACATTAATAAGAAACATTTGTAAAGCAGTAAAACAAGGGGCTGCCCCGTTGTTATACAGAGTATTATGAAACTGTTTTCCTTATAACCTATAGATAATTTATATAACAAGACTTTATTGTGATATACGGATTGTTACAAATGGTATATATATACACACAAGGAGACCGTTGATGAAAATAATATAATGGAAATAGTAGTGTGAATGCTGTATGACATAGGTACCTGTATATTTGCATATCAGATAGGAATATTTTATTTGTACTATGGGGAAGTGAATGTTTTTGCTCAGTACCATGGTTTGACGAGTAGCATGTCAGTATCATGGTATGGTGGGAGTGACTGGTCAATACTGATAAATATGGTCAGTCAGTGGCTGGCTTGGTAAATGGGGCCAGTCGTTACTGTGATTCGGTAAATGTAGCTGGCCATTGCTGGTGAAAGAGGCCAGTTAATGCACTGGTGACTGCGACTGGACAGTGTTATGGCTTGAGCATTTTCAAGGGTTTACTTGGTATGATCAGTCACAATGCCAAGATTTTGTGAATGAGGACTGTTAGTGTCATGATTTGGTGAATGGGGTCAGTTGGTGCCATAGTTTTATGCCATGGTTTGGTGAATTTGCAAGCTAATGCCATGGTTTGCTGAATGTAGCCAATTTGTGGTATGGTTCATGCTGTGGTTTGGCGAATTTGGCCAGTAAATGTCATGGTGGTTAGGTATATACAACGGGTTACTGGCATAGAGTAATGATCTGCATGGTGGGCTTTGTCATGTAAGATGCATATGCCTACTAAACGGAGACATTTATGAATCTTGCTTAAAGTATAGTTACTGCCGTTGTAAATGGTACATGATGAATTTACTAAAAGGCAACTATTTTACTAACACGGGTTTACTAGATAAATATGTGAACATCATCGGTAAAATGATTTATACTGCGTCCAATAATAGAAATATAACGAACTTTGTCAGCACAATGTTCTCAGTAGTCGAAAGCCAGATTAAGTTAAATGATCGTGTTGCTTGCACGTTGCACTATCTGGAGAGTGAAGTATAGACAAATTGTGAAAGCATTTGAATCTAGACAGCCCTACATTTGACATTTTAAATAGAATTGTCATACTATAGGCATGTTCCCACGAATCCTTCAATTAGCATGACTGAATTCATGCTGTTTATCATCCTCGAGAAGTCTGTCTAAAAGATACAAGTATTTCTATTCCTTTTCGCAATAGCACTAAAGGATTATACATGTTTACAATCACTAACGACTATTCTACAATTCAGTTATAAACCCTCAATTTTAGTATATGGGAAGTCTGTTCAAAACAATATGGTGGTATTGGACAAGGAATCATGCCCACAGACTACATCCACGTACACAGTTTGTTATGTGCTGTCTCGGTGGTTGTATAATCATTTATCTTTTTATAATCCAATTATCACGGAAATCGTTGAAATTTTCTTCCCGCGCCTATATGAATGAACTATGTGTGTTTGAATGAAAATGCAACGATCCACTTATAACATACCGGTGCCTACATAGAGTACATACGTACGCAATCACATGGTGCATACTCTATTTGAGAATATGTAACCTATTTAATAAATAATTTAATTCCTATGGTCGTTGAAGAGAGTACCGAAGAATGAGATGATATCCACTGATGGACCCATATTTGTGAAGCTCGTCTTGTGATAAAGTGAATATAGATATTCAACATTTAAGGAGTTTCAGATAAAAATACAATTACACTGGACGATTAATTAAGGACACATGTAAAGTTATTAGACAATGACCTTAAGATTTGTTATGTGTTAACGCAGTAAATCTAAGGTGAATCGTTTTAAGATGTGTATTTTTCCAATGTAGCATCTGCTCCAGCTAAAGGTCTCACACAAACTAAGCTAGAAGTCAATTCAAGAACTCAATTTTACTGAATGTCTAACTTCAGGCCAGGCTTGCAATTGGAACATCAACCAAAAGGATTTCTATGTAAATCAATTCGTTCGTACAGCAGTGGAATTAATTGAAACAATCTTGTCAATACAGGCTAATATTGTCCATTACACTTTCATCTTAAATTATATAGTAATACACTAAGTTTTTTGCGGAAAAGCATCGTTTACATTGTAAAAGCTGTTGAGTGAATGGAGTGAATGTTCCCAACAAGATTCCATCGCTGTAGTTTTATAATGAATTAAAGGTATTATAAATTTGGAATATATTTGAATGGTTTTGTGTGATAATCTATAGCCATATATGTGGTTGCTGGTAGGTCTTTATTTGTGTCTGAAGACTATCAGGGTCGGGTATGTTATCATGAACATTTACCTAACTTATCCAAAAATGACTAGAACATTTACTAAATCTGACAAGAATGAAATGACAAGGAACCATACTATGATAGCAATATCGGGGTTTTAACCCGTTCTGAATTCCCGGTGGTGCGTTCTGTATTACTAGATATTCGTCAAAATTAAAGGTAAATGGGTTCCTCTAAAGTGGTCTCTGCATTCTAATTCATACTCGTGTGTGCTAAAAATTGTATGATGATTCGGAGTTTTTGAAAATGATATCAGCGTAGCCACACTTAAATGACGAAATGTTGAGCAAACAAATAGCCCTATGAAAATAAAGCGAACCTGAGCACTATACTTTCGTTTCATTTGACTACATTTTCTAGGAACTCTTTCTCCCAGTGGTCTGTGTAAAATATCTGAAGTAGTACAAGTACACTCACAATACTCGAATAGGATCATCTTCAGTGACATGTTACGTATGTACATCTACATCTCGTGTGGAAGAGGTAAACCTTCCAAACTCCCATTAAAGAGAACTAGTAGACATACCTCTTGTAATTAGAAATATTTGGGAATTGTATTTAAACAAATGTTAGGCTAATCATCAAAAATACGTACTATTTGTTTTTTATGTTGCCGAAATTTCACCGGTAGAAACCGTAGGAAAATTAAAGGGGAGTGACATCAGTTTGTTACTCCGTAATTTGTCAGTACGTATTTGAGGACAGTAAAAACACAAAACGCGATTACCAAATCTGCCTTTCTTCAAAATATTTATATAATATGATGGTGGTTAACACACTTCTTACTCAGCCAGATGCTACCTTCAGAAAAATAAATCAGGTCAGAGAAAGTGAAAATCAAAAGACAAGATAGATCAATAAAAAAATATATCTTTATTTCCTTTCATCTTTAATTAGATGTTTGCTGTACATTTACAAGTTACTCTTAACAAAAAGCATGCATAATAACGTCAAGGTATTAGTTTGTAATATCTCAAGGTTTGTTAGGATTAAATTGAACCCATAATTTCTCAAATTCTGCCAGGAAAGACGCAACATCCGCGGTTTCTGTTGTGATGAGTACGTTCTCGTTGTTTCCCATGACAGCTTGTCGGGTCCAGTTGAAAGATCCATTGATCAACTTCCTTTTATCAATAACTGCAAACTTGTGATGCATCAGGTACGAAGAACTGTTATGCCGCACAAGAATTCCTGAAATAAAAAGAGACAAAAATAAAGTTGCAAGCGAGTAATTGAGAAGGGCCCTAAAAATGCTATTTTAGAGAATTTGTAGGAATCTTATAAAACTAGAGACGCTAAAGATATCAAGCATGTGATCAAATGTAGGAGAATCGAGAAAGATCGAGAGATCCTTTAAAGAATGCCAGGGCTTAGTTTGTATTATCAAAACTACTGAAAAAAACTGCTTGGATATGTTTAAAATATAGGTAAAAGAGATGAGCCATAATATTGGAACAACTATAACAATAACGACACTGTTGATATCTTTTGAATATAACCTTAATTGGATTATACATGTTAAGGACATGCCCCACCGGGCCAGCATCAACAGAGCGTTGGGAAGCCATTGCCTAATATAGAGGAAAAGTTCAGGGTCAGAGCTCGTTTCTCATCAAGTTTGAATCGCATAGTAAATCACAAGGCGAAGCCGCATGAATTGAGTAGCAATTCAAACGAGATGGGGTCGAGCTCTGACCGTAAACTCAAATGGGTTTCTGAATTTAGCTCACCCTTCACATTGACTAATTGGCTAACATTGGTGACAGTCACCAGCTAGTAACCTACAAGACTTAATTTATTAGGGTTTGCCAGCTCATCACCAGTTCATCGCCATCTGGCCACCACCAGTGGGCATGTACCGGCTCCATCGCACTGATCTCTATATTTGAGCTAACATGGGTGCTGCGCTGCCCTCTTTTCATGTCATCCTGCCAATATGGTGGAGCACGACATTTATCCCGTCATAACCTATTTATTATCAAAATCAACTAAACAGTTTACTTTAATAGGTAATGTGCTCACCCATCAAAGAAGATATTCTATGTCAAAACTTGTAGTACTGTGTAGTGAGGCAACGAGCAAGAAAGAATTAACAAAACTGCTCAATTTGAGAAGCAGGAAAGCTTCCCTGGCGAGCTACCTCTAAATACACAGTTATAAGGTAAGGCTGTATTATCTACTAGTGCTGCAAAAGTAATTGGTATGTGCTTATTAGCAGGTGGACGGTTGGTCTTTAGGTTATGGCTGTAGCCTACTGTAGTACAACTGCTTGTAGAGTCACTAAGTGACCTGACCACATTTTTGCCTCTTATAGCTAACTAAGTACAGATAGGAATATAATTTCTGTTTTGGACAGAAGGTTTTATGGTTGTACAATGCCTTACAGTTATGATAATTAGTATTTTGGTATGGATTTAAAAAAAATAGTGAATTCAGTTTGGGGGGGGGGGGGCTTCTGTAGTCACAGTTCCATTTTTAAGAACTCCTTTATGCACATATTTCTACCCCTTAAACTAGTTCAATCATAATATGATATGACTCATTTGAAAGCGAATACAAAAATAGTAGGTGCTAGGAAGCAGAATCTTCCAGGTAGATTCTATATTTAAGATATTCAAGTAATTGTTAAAATTTGGGAGGATTTTTGGTGATATGGGCATACTCAAACAGATGCTTACTCAATATTGATTTACATTGAGCATTAGTGTGACACTTACCACTTTCATAAGTGGCACTTACAGTAGCTTACATTCTAGGAAGTGTCATTACTTAGCAGGTGTATGGGAGGATGATTTATTCAGACCTAAATTAAAGTTATCCCAGTAATAGTGGGTGGGTAATCAGAAGGTCTGGGGTTAAAACCCAGGACAAGCCCACCTGCAGTTGTCTTTTTTAAAATTGGTAATAGGGGTTTTACATATTTACTCATTAGGCTGGCGTGTCAACCTATCTTAATTTTCTGCTGAATACTGCAGTTATAGGAATAATGGAGGTAAATAAAGATAAGTCTTGATGATATAAATGTGGTTGGCATGCTCTGATGCTAGAATTCTGCCCGGAGCATCCAAACTGTTGAATTTTTTTAAACTCTAATTGCTGCCTTGCTCTAACCAGGTAGCACCAGGGCTCTCTTATTGCCAAGTTGGTAGCATGGAGTCAATGCAGGTCTTAGCAAAACTTGTGGCAGGTACCATACTCTCATCAAACTCATTGGCCAGCCGTGCTATTCCAGCCGGCAAAACTAATAAATCAGTTTTTGTCAGCTGGAAGAAATCCTGCCAGTCCAACAAGAATTGGTAGATCAGGTGGGAAGCCGGGTTCAAAATCTAGCTGGTGGAAGAGCATTTTAGTCGGCACAAGGCCAGGTGACCCAGCAAACACTCAGCAAATTTGAGGAGATTCTTTGACAAACACCAACAGTTGCTGATTTCACTCAGAGCCGGCGCCTGCTTGAACCACTGGCGAAAGGTTCCACCAAACAGGCCAATACATTCTCGAGGCCAGATTTGCTGGCAAAAGCTGTGTGGTTGTTGTACAGCTAGGGTCCAGCATGGGCTAGCGTCTAGTTGGTGGAATATGCCGTTTTGTTCTGTCTTTCTCACTGGTTCGCTAACTGCACAGTGTATCTCATATGGAGATGAGAGACACATTCTTTACCTACACGTTACATAGCCAGTGTACCAGGCCCTGCTGACCCCCTAAATGGAGAGAATGGACTGATTAGGGGTGAATACTTTATCTACAATATACCCTACCTTCGCGCCTGAACTTTCCGACCTGTGAATGACTCGCGTCGATCTGTTCTTTGTCAGTGATCAGTCGAACCCGAACTCCCCTTTTGTGTAGAGTAATGACAACATCGGCAAGCTCTGGCGACGTGAAACAGAAAACACACAGGTCCAAGCTTTGTCTAGCACTTTTCAGATGGTTCATCAGTTTGTTGAACGACGAGTTCCGGTTGTGAGAGTAGCCACATTTAGGGTCGTGGCATCCTTGTCGTTCCATATACAAGGCCTTGCATGTGGGTCGGTCATCTGGGAAGAAGATAAATTCCCGAAATGGAATGTTTAGTGAATTCGTCTTGCCTTTCAAACGAAAATATAGGTAGAAAGATATACCAGCTCCTGTAACCAACGCGAGAAGGGAAGTGACCCCACCCTTCACAGCAAGAGTGTGAGTGTGGTTGACTTGGAACATCTTTCATAGAAGTCAGGTAAATGCTGCACACAAATGAGTATCCATTTATAACATAAGCTATGATCTAATATGTGTCGTTTTGTCTCTTTGGATTGCGATAATAGTATATACTAACGAGACATTTCGTACTGTAGCAGAGCGTATGACGCCTGTTGATGTTTTTAGATGGGCGCGGCCATATTGTCTTAGCTGGTTAGCTTAGATAGGCTTTTAAGCTTGTAAGTAGCTCAGGTACCAGCGCTCACTGCGTGACGTCACACGCACTTGCGTTTCAGCGCTGGTGACGTTGCGCACTATGGAGACTATGGACAGCCAGAGAATGGTAAGTGAAGTATTATGGTGAAAAGCTTTTTTTCATTGACTGTATGCATTTAGACTACAATAATATCACTGCCGTGACTTACTTCCAGGCGCTCACAGACGACACGGAAGATGTTTCCTTGACTTTTGGAGAGGACGACGAATTTACAAGACGGAAATTAGTAAAGTAAGTGCCCCTAACGATAATAGGGATATTTGACACCTACATGCCTCTAGTAATATGGTGCTGACAGTGGTTTCCTACCAGTTTACTCTGTGGTTTCATAGATTCATAAACTTTGTTTATAGTTCATTGGTTTATGATATCATTCTTTCAAATTAGTCATCTAGCAGGTGTCGCAACATCATAAACGTTCTTACAATAACGCACAATTACGCTAACACTAACTTGACTAAGAGTAAGACTAAGTAACAGTGTAACACTAGAGATCTAGAATCTAGATTCTCTAGATCTATATTATAGTATATAAACAGAGTCGACCCTGTCTGACCCTAGGCGTGGACCCAAACAGTACATTCCCGTATTTGGCTAATTCTAGAGTATAGGGTCTGATACGTCTGACTAGTCTGACCCGGTCGAGAATCTAAATCTTGACTTGAGCCTCGGTAAAATCAAAGGGAGTTGAAGAGGTGGATGTTTTAATCAGGGCTGGTTGAATTTGCTAGCATTTTTACAATATTATTTATTACCAAGCAACATCATATAAATCAGCTCTTTGTGCTGCGGGAAACTAGAGTAGCCAGTGTAACCAGCCCTGTCCACAACAGGAGTAGAATTACTGGGAACTTACCTTCAAATTGAAATGACAACACTTGTAGGCTAAGGATTTGAAAATATTTATAAGTTACTTGACATAGGAAATAACAAATGACCTGCAAGTACTATATCTGATGTAGGTTTAGGCGAATTTTGGACGACCCATGTTGACACATAGAACAGCTGTCTACCCCTCAATGGAGATGAGGGGGTGAATACTTTACCAAAGTGTAGACTAAAGATCATTAGACGAGATAACCGAACTCAGGCGATGAGAACTCGGCCCCCATATGATTGATGAATTACTCTTCATGTTTCAATGATACTCTGAATGTTCTTTGATAATAAATACAAACACAATAGGAAAAAAGGAGTAAGACTACAGAATGTTATCGAATTAACCAACTCATAGGAGCCATACATATTGCTGCTCTCTGCCCATACAATTCTCAAAATATTTATAAACAACAGATTATATATGAAAAGTATCTGTGAGTAATCAGTGTATCATGACTAGCAGCAATACGGACTAGTACAGTTCAGTAATCTCATTTTATTTTTATTATCATTTGTAAAAATAAACCATTTATCTTAATTTCAGATGTATTTGAGTTCTCATTTGTTTAACATACGTTTATGTATATTGTCACTATGAAAAACATTTTCAATCATCTTATTATATTATCAAACAGTATAATAGAAATTATGGGGCCAAGTTCTCCCGGAGTCAAAGTCTTTTGGGTGCTGAGTTCTCCTACAGGCCGATTTCTCTTTTATCCTACCCCTCATATCCATAGACTCATCTCTATGGACTTAGCATGGTCTGACTGTATGTCACGGTTATGCCATAAAATATTTGTATGCCACAGATGACATGCTATTAAAACATGTGAGGGGGTAGGATAGAATCTAAACATCACTCATTTTCATATATTTGTTTACCTTGCGTTAGTTGTCTTCCATTACAGATATCTCTCAGGTCTACTTTGTGAAATCATTCCACGAAGACAATTCACGCCATGTTTACAATCGTGAAATTTTGTGACGTTTCTTAATAGTATTCACGATCGAGGTGTACCTAGCCAGTAAAACCAGCCCTACCGCTGAGCAACACTAGGCACAGACTCCATTGGTTAATAATATTCAGTACATGAATCTATTTTGAGATTATCAGGTCAATTTTCAGATGTATTTGCTGCGACTTTCTATTCAATACCAGCTTCTATATAATCATTGTTTATCTTGCTTTATATAGGTATAATATACAATATGAAAATTGAAAGGTCAGTGTGTATAATAATTTGTGTGTTATGCAAACCGCAGGTTGAATTAATCACTATAAATCTTTCTTTCAGACACCCCATCGCTGTAGTTTTCCATCTACTATTCCGAGTGCTTGCCATTTTATCCTATTTATTATGCGGCTGGTTCAGTAGCTCGTTCATCGTTAACTTTGTTGTCGTCGTTATCTTTCTATCAATGGATTTTTGGACAGTAAAAAATATAACAGGTAAGTCAATGCTATCTTATTAGAAAATATGTTTCACTATTTCAGAAGAAAAAAAATTACTATAAACGTAAGGTCATAAAATGTGTATTGGAAAGCGGTAATATGCATCAAACATTCAAATATCCTACTTTAAATTTTAGGACCATTGACTCCATTTTGCCTTTTGATGGTGCACGAATCATTTTCTATATTAGTCGTGTCCAGTGATTACAAAGCTGTTGATGAATATCATATTTACAGGTCGACTGCTCGTTGGCTTGCGCTGGTGGAACTATGTAGATGAGGATGGCAAAAGCCACTGGATATTTGAATCAAGAAAGGTAAGTTCGAGAATTAGCCTATAAAAGGCAATTTCCCTCGAAAAAACTATTTACAAATAGGGTTGTCTAGTTATTGTCATTGAAATTAGAGTAACTTCAAATTTAACCATAGAGTTAGCTGTATATCTAATGTACTGCACACTGCTGCTACTTACCGAATGAATAACATTTTTATATTGTAAGCCACAATTTTTAATATAATTCAATTATCAAAGTTTGCATAACTGGAGATTACCTAGATGAAATAATTTCCAGTCTAGGGCAAAAAAAAATGAGAGGGTCTATTACTCCCAGTTTTCTTTTAACCACGGAGGTAATTTTCTCCTATATTTTATTTATAATGGTGCATGTGTAAATTGCAGGCAGCCACTGGTGAAGAACAGGTAAATTTGTGTGCCTGGCTTGTCACTATCACAGCCTTTGCAGAAACAAATGACCCGCTTTCAGGATTACCAGACGCTTTTACACATAGCATTATCTTATTGTCTCCACTCCTATGGTTCATTATAATATTATGACATTTTCACTTTTCTGGTCCCTATTTGGATATTAAGGTTAAACTTGATTGACACATTCCTCTCCTTAACATTTGTCCCATCTAACTCACGAGTATCCTGTATGTAAAATGTCCATCTTTCACTGCATGTACACCTTTGGCAAGAAGAATCGTTGATATTCAATTACAAATTCGATCTTCAGCTAAAATGACTGGTCACATTAAAGTACATGTATTTGAATAATACGCTCGCACCTGATGTATTGATTAGTTGTATCTATTCAATCTAGACTCGCACGTTTCACTTCCAATTATAACATGGATGTATACTAACTACTGAGATTGCTTTGTGTTAGAATACAAAGTTTGAACATTTGGGAGAACTATCTGTTTTTGACGGGATACATGAAGCCAGTTTAGTTGTGTAGTGGTGAGAGCATCGGTTTGAGTAGTGTTTTGAAGACGTGGCGGTTAAGAGTCACGTACAGTTAGAAAGGAAAAAAGAGACACTTTACATTGTATGCCAATCATAATCCAAATCATCAGATTTGTTGCGCGCTATCACTGAAGAACTTCAAAGGATAATGATAACACCAACACCTTTGTGTAGAATGACTATCAGTGAAAATATATCTTCTCTGCATTTCTTTGAACTTTAATAAGTAATCCACACAAAAAGTCAGTTGGTAACACCACTAGCTCATCAATAATTACTGAATAGCTGATCATCTAGCATCTAACCATTAAATGCGTTTCTTTAAATAGACAACATAGTGAATAAATGCAAATAAGATATTACCAGCTATGGCTAAAACTGGCTTTGAAATTCGACGGTTGATGGGTTTCTTCACATGCCTAGTTAAGTAATGGTTTTGGTACTATTCCCCAGAAGTTCGCATTAAGAAATATTTCTATACAATAATTTTTAAATGAGCCTCGAAATTTTATGGCCATTGTTTGGCGTTCTACACACATTCAAAAAGTTGAACGAGTATTAATCCTTCAAACATTAAACTAGATAAAGTACACTGAAGGCAGAGATGAGACATTTGAGGTTCAACACATGGGTTACCCTTTGAACTTTTTCTAGGCAATTCAAGATATCTCAAGAAGATATGGAAATTCTATCTAGTGAGATCAAGTGAGATTATCTCCAAATAATTATCTTGCATATTCTAAATATATACACATGTTTGTAAGTGAGAAAATTGAAACATGGAGTTGTTTGATATTCCACGGTTTTTAAATGTGTCTTGTTTGTCTACACAGGGGGCCGCGCGAAATCTCATTACTGGCACCGAGTCGCGTATCTTCTGGCTGGCACTGGTCGTTGTGCAAGTCTTCTGGACCGTCTTTTTCTTTGGAACAATATTCACTCTCAACTTTAAATGGTTTGTAAGTATTGATTTATATATCTACGTCGATTTTTCAGGTCGTAACTATCGAAGAACAACTAATGGAGACTCAAATAGTATATTTCCCTCTATGAATGATATTTCAAAAATGTAGATAACATGATGCGTTTGGAGACTCTTTCTACCTTCTATTAAAAAAAGATCAATGGTACTAGAGTTCTCTTAGAAAATGAATAATGACTTCCGACACTTCTCAGAGCACGTCATACTCAAGTATGATCCGATCACAGTTACAATGGAAGTGGTGTTTAGTAGTTCTCCTTCGTTACGCCTGTGAGCAATGTTGGGGAATTTACGTATAGCATGACGTATAGCTTTCAAAGTGTCACAGTAGACAGGAATAAAAACATTATAAAATTGAAATAGCATTAGATGTTGAAATATTTGCGTTTGCAATTGTCCATTTTTGCACTCTTATCTTTTTTTGCAGATGGTGACATGTGTAGGGAGTGCGTTAAATGGTGCAAACTTATATGGCTATGTCCGATGTAAAATAGGATCAAAGAAAAAATTGTCTTCCGTAGCTACCAACTTCTTGGGCCAACAAGTCTTGAAATCGGTAAGAAAGAGTCGGTATTGATCAAAATGATTTCATTTGAAATCCTTGTAAATTATCTTGTACAATAAATAGAGTATATTTGTATCCCCTAAAAAAAGTTCATTACATTTTCAAAGAATATCTTATTATATTTATATATAAATAACCTAATATATAGTTACATTGACTATTTAGGTTTAGAAAATAATTTATGGCGAATGAAAATAACCCATAGCAATCGCTTATTAATTATAAAAGTAACCAAGAATAGTATCAATCATATGAGTGCTTTAAATATTTAAAAAATAGAATTATTTCTTACAATTCATCTAAAACTTCTTTCAGATGGTTTCTTCGCCAGCAGGTGGCAGTACGCCGGGTCAAAGTTAGTGTCTTGGCTTGCCGTTAGGAGGGTCAGCCTACAGGAGGAGGCAGTAGTTGGGTAAACTGAATAAATGAGAATGCCTTATAATATTTGTGAATTTACATTCCGCTTCGAGGTCCCAGTTAATGATAGAAATACTTTGTGATGAATGATGGATTCATATTATGCACATTACACACGTATTCGATAATATAGAAAGTCCCAGGGTGTAAGTTCATCAGAGGGAAACATTACAATCTCAACTCGAAGAGGTGTGTTTATATATATTGATTGTCAAAGCTAGTCTATAGCGAGACTGTTTACATTAATGGCTAAGACATGGTGACCATGCTCCAGTGAGTTACATTAGTTGCGTATGACGTAACATGTATACTAGCTTATCTTTAGAAATATACTGAATCTTATTGCACAACAATGTGCACAACCCTACTTGTATGTTTGTTCATTCGACACCATTATGCATCAGCAAAATGATTGGTTGTGTGGGATACAATTTCTGGTATACTATTTAATGGGTAACATTTTTGTCTATTTATGGAGTTGATGCATAATGGGTGTTCTAAGGCTTACACAGAACTCTGCTTTTACATTGGATGAATCAGTAAGCCTTTATGTCGGGATATTTTAGCATAGGTGATCATGTTACTGTACATAAGGGTAATTACAAATAATTCAACTAGCTCCATGAATGCTTATTTCAATTAATTATGGATTGAAATACTGTTGTGTGGGTATATTTGTCAAACTAGGATCACGAAACTGGAACTAGAATCTAGTTCATTTGGAGAGAAAAGATTTTTTTTTATAAATGATTACCCAAATTAAATAGTGATCTTAGCATTAAACATTTTCCATAACATCTCGTAGAGGGTGTTAATCATTGCTACTTCCATTACTTAACTATTTCTGCATGTAAATATGATTTACTAAACGCGTTCTTTTTCGCTAGTCTGGGAGTATGTGTTGCCTAAGTCTTCTGTGAGTGAGCTCTTGTTTATGGCGACGAGTTGGGGTATTTCTTAAAACATTTGATAAATCATTTGTTTCAGTGGTAGCTTCGCTATCCACCATTCATTTCTGTACATGCCAAAATGTACTTCATTTTATTTGTTGTGTTATGTGTGTCATAGAAAATAGACATAGAAGATTTTTGTCAGGTTACGTTAGGGAACGTACAGCGTTCAGAGAGAAAACTGTTGTATGGAAATAACACATTTAACAGAATTGTCCATTGTCACAAAGATGCCTGCTGTAATAAACTATAAGACAACGTGTATAGGACAGACTTATTTATTGGGGATAGGTCTTTGAACCTGTTTCAGATGCGCAGTCCAACTGTGACTGGTAATGTACATAGGAAATGCAAGGTGTATTATATCCAGATAATCTGATATTTTTCCTGTTAATAAAGCATTGAATACCGGAAGAATTCTTATTGCTTTTTCAGTTTAATTTATCGTGTCGCTTGTAATCTATCAACTTTTCATTGCGGCTGAATACGTTTATGTAATAATCATTGGCCCTATTTCAGGAAATAGGGATGAAACGCATTGTGTATTTCAAATACAGGGATGCAAGTTACAGTAAGAAAAAAAAAGGACAGAACATCTAAAGATAAAAATGACAGATTGCTGTCGGCACTGGTAGTATTACATGTACAGACCCGTAGAGTATGTGTAGAGATTTAGGAAGACCCAGTCGCTTACGAAAAATTAAAAATGGAACATCCCCGAACCTGTTTCAGACACTAGACTGTGATCTTTCTGTATTTTGATGGAAATCTTGAAATTTCGGATATCAGTAATTGATCTGAATATTTGCATTCCTGTAAATGGATTATATTTACATAAATTTACTATCGATTTGACTCCTCCTGTATTGCGGGTGTTTGTCCTCCACTTGGTTGTCGAAATCCTGCCCAAGGGTGCAGCTCCTTTTCCAACGAACTCTTCAACAGCCACGGCTTGTAGAATAGCATAAACGTTTTAAATTCTTCTGGAAATTTGTCCCTTCGGAAGTGAGGAGGAACATCTTCGCCTCTTTCCTGCAAAGCACATAAGAGAAGATAATAAAAATGTTGTCTGGTACCTGGAGAAACTGCAGCCTTCCTCGTTAAGACGTTGGCATAGTGACCAGTTGGAAATAGTATTCGATATGTACATTATGTTATAACACGGACCTATACCTATGGATGGGAAACACGATGCGCGGTCGTGTTTGTTCAGCGTTATCTATGCCTCGCTTACGCTTGAGTGGTTTGCAATAGAGACTGTAGTTCCAATCCAACTCACCAGGGGCTCCATAGCCGGCAATTCTCAGACATTGCAGGGGTATTATAGGCCTTATAGCTAAACACCTATAATCTCTACCAATTATTAACAGAGAACCAGTTCTTGTAACTATTCTGTTTAGATATATATCAGAGGCTGACGACTAAATAGTTTATTAAGACTTGATACATAGACAATATTTCATTTTTAAAAAAATTCGAAGAAATCGGGGCCCGATTTACGGAAATCGGCGCCCCGATTTCCTCGAAGGAGTTCCCAACATTCAAGTGCAGAGGTAGGTTGTAAACGAGGCGTCCAAGCTGCACAGTGACAGCTGTTGTCGGAGTTTCAGCACTATCCAAGCATATATTCTGCACCCTACTTGTAAGCCAAGTACAATGAAAGAACTGTTGGCAGAGCGGAGTTTGGGTTAATGAACAGCTGGCACAGCGGAAACCGCCGTTTGTCCGTTCGCTATGCCACCAACAACGAACGGAAATCAAAAACAGCGAACGGATGAGGGTGGCTAACAGCGATGAAGATATTGCAAGGAGACTTGGAAAAGTCAGATTTTTCTTTCCGCCGTTGTTAGTGCCGTTCTTTCGGTGCTCCGTTCGCTTGGTGCCGAAATTAGTGAAACAGGTCTCAGAAGTCTGCAATGTTGTACTGAGTTTGTTTGTTTGTTTGTTGGGGCATTTCCATGAATAAATCAATCATATTTACAGCAGGAGGCAGGAATGAAAGTTGGCACTGAAAGAAAAATCGGAAATTTAAAAAGAACAATTTATAACATTATTTTGGAACAGAATGGAGATATATCGATATGTATATCAAACACTACGAGTGTATATGAAATGTAATGATTCCGTCATCTGTCGGAAAACTTGCATCCCTGGTTGAGGGGTTGGAGGGGTCTGAAATAACCTGAGGACCGGCATCACTGGAGCAGATGACAGATAAAAACTATTTGGGGCGGAGCAACCCTGCTCATACAAACAAACCAAGGAATTTTTCTCACCCTTTTGACGATGTATTTGCGTGCAGTTGACACAGACTCCTCTAGACACTTAACAATGTTGGCACTAGGTGGCAGACCCAGCGACGCCATGCGTCGACACAGCGCCATCTTGTAGCGGAAGTCTTGGCCGGACCTGCGCACTAAGATGCCAAATATATCCGTCGTCGGCTCGAAGCCCACAGTCTGTAAAAGAGAAAACATTTTACTCATCCTTACTATATAGATTCTTATGAATTAACGAATAGCCCACATGCTATGCTATAAGGTTGTCCATATATGATGTAACGCCGCACTTCAGCTTCCATGACTAAGCACGACGAGGGGGGGGGGGGGGGTGGGCAGAAGGGTCATGTGCTGCATAATTACATGTTTGGGAAAATAGATAAGGAGAAAGGAAAGTCAATAGGGACATAAACTTGGTACATCTATCCTGAAATCCGGTTTATTAGTCTTATGTTATGAATGTTTATAGGCTAGGATACTCTGGTTCTAAAATTGTACAATGATTTCCATTTTCCATTTTCCGACCATATCTGATTTTTTCTGTCATCTTAAGTCATTCTTCTCTGGTCAAGATCGGAGAAAGGCTCTCAATCGCCGATGGTAGGGCGACCAGTGAGAGAATGTATCAAGAACCATGCAAAAATCAGTGGAGATCGGGTGCCGATTATGTGGAGTCCGGGTAACTCCACTACAGCTCCACTATCGGCGACGGGGGGCCGGCCGGTCGGCGACCAAGGTATCGCCCCCCAATCTACAGTGAATCGGCGTATATGAGAACTTTTGCCAAGACCATCAACTGATGGTGATGGGAAACAATTTCCCGTATAGACTTTAAGAATATATTAACTGATTGGTTGCTCACTATAGATGCAGAAGATCACGACTGGGCGGAGTAGGGGCGGGGGGGGGGGGGGGGGGGGGGTGGTATCCACAACAAGTAGAATTTTGAGACACTTATTTTGGTGATGATTTGAAGTAAAACAGTTAACAGTTTGATAAAACTAAACCATATGTTATCTACTAGCCTTGAGCAGGACAAGCTAGTCCATACATTCTACCCTTATGGGCTATGGGCAGCACAAGTATGCTACTGCTGCCATCTATCATCATTCTACGGCACCATCACTAGAGAGGTGCTGCCACGAGCGGTTGCCATGAAAATCAGACCGACATAAGTTCGCAACTTCACGTTGTTGATATGGCTTTCCTTTATTTTGACATTCAAATTTGATTCATTTTTACATTGGACAATATAAAGTCGATTGCTATCATCACTATTTTACTTTCTGATAAATTCACACACCTTCATGTCATCTAGAAGCTTCAATCCGCTGATATAGGTGTAACAGCCCAGGGCCAGACTAGCGTACGTCATCAGATTGGGTACCAATTCCATCTCATTGAATAACGGTATCATCTCCTGTAAACACACCAACAACCAGCGAATAATTATCTACATGTGTTTTTCTTTCACAACACAAAGATTGAAAAAAATAATTCATGTGGAGCTAAACAGAGAAAGACGTGCGATACAATGAGTCTAAGTTTACATTTCATGCTGTATAAGAGGAAATTTACTTAACCCTATGAGACCAAGTGATGCCTAGAGGTATTCTCACTCGAATGTCAATTGGTGCCTCCGGGCATCTAATTCTTACAATCGGCCGGTGAAGCCTCGGTTATTGGTGGTAAATACTGACACGGTCCTGCGCGCGTGAGTGTGCAACAAGACACCCGGCGCGATAGTGTTAATGATCAACAATGGATACACATGTAAAATGTACTTGTAAATCAGCGATGGATATGATCAGCACATGTAACTCGGCGATGGACATGTACCACAACGAAGGATTATCACATCTAACACATAGCAGCTATACGATACCTTAATGGTGAGAGCTAAGCTCGTTATGAGAATAAATAGAATATAACTGCCTCATACAAAAAAGACCTAAATAAGCAGTCCCTGACGACTTATATACAAGGAAACACTGACATACGTATTATTAGAAGAATGTATTTTGCACTTCTATGCTTGTCTTGAATACGGATTTTTTTTTACATCCCAACGAAGACACTTTGATGTACAACTTTCGATGAAAATGCTGCTAAAAAAACCTAAAATATTATAACGGCCTGTAACCAACCTTTGTCACAAATCAACTCTATAATAAAAATGGTTGTTTCAAACGGTAGTAGTATACAAAAATGGTAGTTTGTCTAAGGCAAGATCGATTCAATCACAAGGTAGTATTATAGGAAAATGCTAGTTTGGTGAGGGACAGTATCCCCAAAGCCTGTACAATATCTCGAAGCACTGCCTCCATTGCTTATTTGTATTTCAGCCTATGTGGATATATTGCTCATTATGTTAGATCTCTCACCTGATATGTGGGGGGAAACACACACATAGAGATAGACCTATGCATGAAGATTGAAATGCCTTGAAAGTTAGATTCTCGTGCAGAGAATAAATCGATCCTGCTATTATTTTGTTTAAGTTTATATTCAGATTTTCTTTTTATGTATCATTATTAGCCATGCTCAAAACAAATTTACCCTGAAATGTCTCTGACAGCCTCCACCATTTTGAAAATGGCGCAAGCTTTGCTGATCGCTAAATTGTGATAATGGGCAACCCGCTAAACTAGACTGAAGCCTGTTGTGGGGCAAATTTCTACCAGATGGCGTGTTCATATGCTGTAGCGACAAAGCCGCTAGTTTCTATAGGGATAAAGTGGTCGTCCATTAAGGCTCTAAAGCTGTTTTATGTAATGTATGTCTTCTATACATTTTTTTACCAGTGCGGCATCAAGACGGCGTCGCTGGCAGCGTCTCCTGATGATCTGGTTGAGTAGGTCGGCGTCCGGCGTGACGTCATGGACTCTCATGGCGACCAGGACGTCTTGCTCAGCTGTGTCGTCTGCTGGCGCCATGTCGAGTAGCTGGGCGAAGGTGCGGATGTCCGGTCGCACCTTGTCCCGCTCCATATGACTGAGAACTCCGGGGAGACCGCCGAGGAGTGCGAGCCTTGACTGAGAGCTTCTGAGATCGCCCAGCGCCACGACGTCTGTAACGCCGTCGCGACGCCAGCGTCCGCGCGGGTTGAGAATGTTCGGTACCTGAGCGTCCAGCGCTGAGATACTCCTCACAACGTCTGTCCGCTTTTCTGAAGTCACCATCGTCATCTGCGTCGTTTTCGACGTCTTCTCTACTGACGACATATCCGGGGCGAACTCATCGATAGCCTGTGTTGATGGTAATACATCGTCCTCCCACCAGGGCTTGCGTTGCTCACCGTCAGAACCACCTGGTGGTGATGGTGGCGAGGTCTTTGCAGTGGTGACCTCTTGTTGCTGGTGGGCAGGTGAGGACTTAGCGACGGATCGGGTTAAGAGTCGGTTAGCGTAATCCTCTCCCCCCACCCCACAGTCACGGGCCGCACGCAGCAGTTGATTGTAATGGTTTAAGCAGAAAGGCACTTTCTTAGTCCGCATCAAACGCCACACCTGAAATACACATAATGTTGTCAATCTCCACTGTAATCATACGCAATCCCGCCCCCTGGGGATTTCATATTCCAAATGGAAGATCTGTAACCAGAATTTGGAATTAATATTTCTTTAAAGAGCCATCTTGATTTCTATTAGTCTAATTAAATATCTATAGATCATAAGCCCCCTGGGGATTTCATATTCCAAATGGAAGATCTGTAACCAGAAATTGGAATTAATATTTCTTTAAAAAGCCATCTCAATTTCTTGATTTCTATTAGTCTAATTAAAAATCTATAGATCATAAGCCAAAAGGGTCCCAGAACAAACTACTGAAAATCAATGTAGACTTAATTCATTCTTTTAAAAAAACTTCAATCTTCTCTTAATGCAACTAAGGGCCCTTCTCGCAGAAAACCAGCCCAATTATAGAGTGGAGCTGAATGGAAAATACAAAACTACAGCCATATATTAACGAGATGTGACCTGATTTTCCACTTTTACATCCACCTCCACATCAAATGTCCCATCTTCTTGAAACCCTTACACATAAACATGAAATACCAACTCTGATACATTAGTGTGATTCATAAAATATTGAAAATTATTCTTTTCGCAATTGAGCCATGCAATTTCTGGAAGAAAATTAATCACTCACAGCTCCCTTCTAAACACGCACAACAACACATTCCACGAACAACCTAAATAATTACCTCTATGGCGTGATTAAGTCCGGCTTCTTTATCAGAAATGCATGCCATTAACAGATGGCTCCACAGCTCGGGGTCCCGCGCGTTTCCGCCTTCCAACATCTGGTCGACCAGTCCAAATGCCGTCTGCAGCTCGCCCAAGCGGCCGTACGCCTTGACTACGGCCCTGAGCGCCGTCGCGTTCGGCTGCACGTCCTTCTCGGTGAGTTGTCGCAGGAGGCGGTTAGCGCGCGTCAGCCCGTCCTCCCGCCAGGGGGAGTTAGCACAGGCGTTAAACAGCGCCGTGTAAGTAGGCATATCCGGAAGTATGCCATACTTTTTCATCTGTAAGGAAAAAGAGGGGAGCCATTCAGAAATAGGTTTTTAGAGCAAACTTGTTTTTTTTTCATACAACGAACAATAGATTGTATAACTTTGTTCAATAATGTTCAATACCCTACAAAAAAATCTGACCGGGTCTGGTTCATTGTGATTTTCATAAAATTATTTTATCTATTTGTTATATACAACTTTACCTATGAAAGCACTTTTTCCTTTTTCAATATGCTGTCTAATTATCAGTGTATGCTGAACATTTTTTTAATAGTATTCTGGAGAAAATGATTCACAAAACATTAGTAATTATGTTTCAGATTTCTTAGTAAGAATTTATTGAACCCTTTACATTTAGTAACTTGTTTGAACACAACCTTTCGGTGTAGAAGGTAGCCTCTATCAAGTAGTAGTAAAATGTGTCAGATTATTGTGTAAGATTGATTCTAGAACACCATATTTCTACAATATATGCAACGAAAATCGGCAGATTTAACGGGTATTGAAATAAATTCTTATCGCATAAACCCCGCATTTTTATATGATTTAATATAGTATCATTGATGAAAGTCAGGACTTTGGAAAAAGTCAGAAATCAAAAACCTTAGAAGAACCCATTATAGACCAACAAGACACAGGTGGATTCCGTCCAAAAAGGTTGGCAGCTACCACCCCCAAGTTGTCGGGGGTTCCAGTGAGCTGCTTTGCTTTGACAGAGGTTCAGTACAGTCTGCCACTGAGTAAATATTGACGTTTCTTTTATTCATCAAAATACCGAAAAAAAACCAGATTTCCGTAATTGAATTTGTCGGGAGACTTGCATTCCTGTATTATATATATAAGATGATACATTTCTTTCGACGCTTGTCTTTAGACTCATGCTGATAATCATATATATTTCAAACAAGCATTGGTAAGTTTAGTGAGCATATTCTAAACTTGAAATAATGAGAATAATCTCCAAAGTTGGATCGTCAGTATTGTTATTAAGTGGACTATTTATTCATGTTTGTCGCATAAGATAGTCACTGAAGCGTTGATCATGTCAGTATAGCATAAATATTCAATGTTTTAAAGAATGTTCAGTCAAATGGGAAAACGTATTCTGTCGTCCTGAAAATGTTAACTGAAATGTGTAGAGTATGAGCTTCCCTACGGGGTAACATCACCTTGCATTTACTTAAATTTGTAACTGCAGCACGTGCCTAAGTCTCCAGACCATTCAGGAATAGTTCTGACTCGTTATTCCCTGCTGACCGGATCGACGAACACGACGCACACTTTCCAAGTCCTTCTCTGGTTGTCGAATCTTCTCACCGCCCGCCCACAACTCAATCTGCCATCCATCAAGAAGCTCGCTGATAGACCCGCCCGAGTAGCTCATGAATATGCAAATTGTCCGGGGCGGGGCGTCGAGGCTAACTAGAAAGGCCACTCAAGAGGACCATGGATAGCTCTAGAGCCCAGCCCCACCGCGCGATCCCTGCTTCTCTTCGCTGAGGTCCTCCTCTCTGCACCCAACACCCGATCCTCTACTCTCCAGGATCTTCCACGGAGCCAACAAGCACCCCGGCTACCCTTAGTATCAGGATCGGCTCTGGTGGTGTCCGCCACACATCAGCCCCACTCCTGTGTCGGGCAAATCACTAAATCTCACTCTCCTTCTGCTACGTCATTTATCATCATCCCTAACCTGAGGTAATGCCAATCATGGGTTACACTATACACCCCAACGACCTATCACAATACACCCATACTATCCACTCGTACTCTTCACCCAACCCCCTAATAATATGATTCTCATACTCTCCACCCCACTCCCTATCTCAAGACGCTCCACTCGTCCTAAGCCAAGCCTTCTATCAACATACACATGCCTACTGCTACAACTACAAGCACACCGTCTTCTACAGGGATGCCAATGATACCTGGGAATGAGGAGAGGCACGTATAGATCTATACTCTGATCCCTCGATCCCACGAAAAGAAATACTCCCTAAACCCTCGACCTTCTACTCGTGACCAGGCCTAAGTGGTGTATTCACGTCTGTTTTACGACAGTGCCATTTGCTTCGTTCTTTTCTGACTATCTATGTACCTTAGTTCAATTTAACGATTGATTCGGGTTGATTTCAGATAGAAGCCAGTTGCTGATGAGCTTTAACCCACTCAGGGAGACATATATATATATAAATACTTTTTTCACATCACAAAACACAGCATTGGCTTCTCTGATATAATTGTCAAGAACTCCTTTGATATTCTAAAAAATGGTGATGTACGGGATATTGGTTCATTGGGTTTCACCTGCTACTAACTCTGAGATATTATACCTAATCATGCGAGTATAGCTGTAATACCAGACGATAAAACATTCACGACAAGATAAGCTAGATGTGTAGTTGATTCGCCGATCTCCCCTTTTCCCAATCCTCTCTCCCCGCATCACTCACCTACTCCCCAGATATTAAGACCACCGGAACCACTTCCGCTCTGCTGCCCTTGGCTGTCGTCCTTCACACCTTTCCCTTTGCCAATCCATCCATAAAGTCGACCCATCCCGGTTTTGCCTCTCCCGGCAATACTTCCCATGGCTGTTTTGCCCTGCCAACATGCCTCATTCTGGCCCTACCTATTCCTGATCTCTTTATATGGCATACCTCAGTGCACACCACTTTTCTGTCCCGTCACCTCCTACCTACCTACATTTATGACCTTCATCGCCCCCCCCCCCCCTCAAAGGATCACCCTTTCTACATATCCCTTCCTATCAGACTAGAAACATACTCTCTATTATCACCCATTTATAGCCTGCCCAAAGGATTGAGTAAGCTCTACTAGATAGTAACATTTATAACATTATATAACTAAAATAATCATTTGTGGGACCACCGACCTCCATTCAAGGTCGCGGTGGGACCTTCCGTCAAAATTCCTTTTTTCAATAAACTTCATATCCTTCCTTTCTACGCAGGCACACAAAAGGTCCCAACTGGGAAGTCACACTCTCCAATGAAAATCTCCTTCTGTTCGTTTGTTCATTCATTACACACAAAACAATTAGGACTGGCCCTCGGGTCTCGAGTCGAAGTAATTTTTTCCCGGTGCACGCTGGCGGCAGTAGTTGGGTGAGCGACTCGCGCGCCCTCTGTGTACAAAAACCCCGCGTCTCTTCATCAGCGACTGGGTTAACTCAGCAAGCCCGTAATGCGACCAATCAGCGGCTAACACGTATCATTAGCCCCGGCATGTGACCGGCATTGTCACCCATCTCCGCGCCCACATCACCTCTGTCTGTGATGCGGGGTGCGGGGAGGGAGAGGTGGGATGAAGGGAGGTCAATTTCGTAGAACCTAATCAGACTATAGGGAGACTGGTAGCAGGTGAACAGTCCGGGCCAATTTGTAAAGCAGACCTTCTTACAGCAACCAATTAAATGCGTAGCAAGGGATACAATGTACTCTAAGAGGCTTGTTTTTAGAAAGCCTGGGGACTTCACAGGAATTGTAGTTCAACTAATGTAATCTATTATGAATCAAGATGTATTAGCCTGACGTAAATGCCGCCTCTTTCTCCATTCTTTTTGCATCGTCTAATTCTTAAATCCATTTTGTATAATGAATGGAGGGGGAAATGATTGACAAGATCTACATCTATTGAGATTTAGTAGTGAAAGATGGTTGGATCTGCCACCTGCTCCGAAGTTCTCTTTCAGACGAATGTTTCCATTGATTAGAGCGCCAGGAACATGACCTTTGTGTTTGTTTTAGCAGCCAATCAGTGAGCCTGTCATAGAGAATATGATGCTACTGGCTCATTCTGACATAGAAACTAGATCGGAAACGCGAAACAAATGACATCTGTTTGTTTCTTACAAATCTAACTGCCGATAAAGTTTCAGAGAAGTCATACACCAAATATTATCCAATCTATGGTTAAACAATGAGTGAATGCTCTTCCGGAAGGCATAGTATTTTGCCTCCAATCAATTAAACATAGAAATTTGAACACACCTGAGTTCACACTCAAACATTTATATGGTTGGTGCTAAATCTGTGTCGCTATGATACGGTGTGATGTGAGTGGTAATGTATAAGGCTTGTGAGGTTGCAGTGTTTTTTCTTATCGTTATTAATCGTTATGATGAAGGACTTTGACACTTTGGATAGTAGTTGGAATGCTATGAGGTGTGGGATAATACGTTGTGATGAAGTTCTATGGTGTAAGGGATAATGCGTTGTGATGGAATACTCTGGGGTGTGGGATACACGAGTTGTAATGAAATACTATGCCGTGCTGTATAATGTGCTGTGGGGGTGTGGTATGTAGAGGCTGTTGTGCTGGATATATGATGAAGGTCGACACCTGGAGAACGAGGTAGTGTTGCGGTGACAGACTCTTTAAGGCCAATCACGTTATCTGTGACAGCCTAACGGCCTCACGTAAGTCCCACCCTGCCAATTCCGGCCTCCAGTCCACGCTCTGGGCCACTTCCGGCGAACATGGCTTCTGAATGATGGAAAAACGTAACCGGCGGACGTCCAACTGTCGCTGGCACCAGCTTTGTGAGGGGCGCCCCCTGCCAGCGTTAAATGGAACCTGTCTGGCCTCGTTCTCCATGTCAACAGGGACACCAACGACTCTTTGTGTTCAGATTGACGACATAAGACCGGCAACCGGCGCCAATTGAAGCACTTTTCCTGGTAGCAGCCCCTAGCGGCCATTTGTCGCGTTAACAGGTGTTAGCAGCTCTCACAGCCAATCTTAATATCTCACCTCCTATAGCTTCCCCGTAACTTCCAAACTGTTTACTGCTAAACCGGTTACCTAGAATCTATTGTTCTAAAACTACGTAAGCTCTCTTTTCCTTTCATACTGTAAATTAGATCTTGTGGTGATATGACACTGACTGCTTCTATGACGTAAACTACAATCAGCCAATCAATCAGCCAACCCTGCCATCAGCAGATCGCCAACAGTCCCATCTGGTAAGTCGCCGCACCGTTATCCATACTATTGTCTACCACCAATTCTATGGACTATCGACACTCATAAGAGAAACTACCCTAATACACTGTACTCCATACCAGAGCATTTCAGCTATTACAAACTCAACAGGTCATTGACAACTGTATGCTGAAATATGCCTATAAGCCTGTAAACTATTGGTGATCATGAGCCTAGAGCAATTAAATTTCGATGTGGTTATAATATGGCCATGGTTGAAAATCAAATGAAAATTCGAACTTATGGCCAATATATTTTCTTGGATCTTTTTTTTGATAGAGCAGTGTTTACTTCCAATCTTCATATCGTTAAGTAAACAATCTCTCAATCAAACACTGATTACAGTGTTTTTCAATTTGTCAGTCGTTTACAGGGGCGTTGTTTGTGGTCACACACTTGCTCCTGTAATTCTATGTAGTAAAAGTATTTCTTTGGTTTTCTGTTATACAATGGACCTAACACTCCTAACACTACAGTTCGTTGTCAGCCAGTTTTCTTTCCGATTTGGCATCACAATGAGCATTATTCACCATGCAACACTTTGAGACACATACCACTAAAACTAAGTTTATTATTTCAGCAAACCTCCCAAACCTCTCTCTAGATGTATAACATTTTCCGATACTTTCCCAGAGATACAACTGAAAGGAGTCGTGACATCGCAGGGAACGTCACTCCAAACTGCAGCGCTTTCCAAGACTATTTCTAGTGACTACTAACATCCATGAGACCAGAGCACATTTCATTTCAAAACAAGCTTTCTGAGAAGAGTGCAGCAGTATCTCAGGTAGTCTCTTACATCACTCCAAAACACGAAGATTTCTGACACTATTCCTACCAACAAATAAAACAAGTCATGACTTAGCGACAGCAGCCTCCACACATATCTAAAACCAGTCCTGACTCTACAGTGAACATCATTCGGTAAAGGAAAGCCCAACTGAGGAATTTTTGAATGCTGTTATTAGAGGCTCATGCAATTTTTATACCAGAGAAATGGGTCTTGGACACTGGGCTTCTTTTTAAAAGCTTTAGAAAACAAACCATGCCAGGGTAGACAAGGCCTCGTCCCTCAGTAAATCAATAATCGCTTCTTATGAAATAGATGGCAGTGGGCTATAGGGTTTAACATACAGATTAGAGAAGAATAAACAACCAACTTTAATATCAATGCCAAAATATACTCTGCCAATTGCTATACTACCCCAAAACCTCACCTTTAGTATTCAGTATCCACTGAACGTCAACAGGTGACAGAATTACCTGGGCTTCTGTGTATGCTTCTTCTCAGAAACTAAGCAACATTATTAAAGGTCACAGTCCACGGAGGGAAAGATACCAGGAAATCTGGCTAGCAGTACAGTGAAACCGTGTGAGCACTAGGGCAAATAAAAATTTTAACAAGGTCGGTTTTAGCTTTCTTAATCATAGCATTTATCTATTCATGATTTAGAAATGTTTGTACTGATGATTCCACTTTAATGCCACACGTTCAAACCCGCAGTGATGTACATACAAAATACGTGACCGATCTCACGATTCTCCCAATTCAATGTGTATACATATGTGTCGCTCATCTGGTCTCTCTCCCATCAAACGCCTGGGTATTAAGAGCAAACCCATGTCTGGATTCGTCCACATTAACGATGGTTTAAAGCGTACCTTTTACGCGAAGAATCTGACCTGGTCTCACCCATCACCCCGGCTTAGCACGCGATGTGGCCGGTAGAAGCCCCCAGCCAGCCCCGCACGGACATACACTAACGTAGTTAGAGCGGGTCACAGACCTCTGTCACCCCTCCATGACCTCTGAAACAGCCCCGAACTCGTCGGAGGTGGCAGCCAAAGCCGTATAAATGACATTACACTCCCGCTCCCGAGGGGTGCAGCAAAAATCTGCCAGACAATCTATAATATTCCCATCCCCTGAGGGAGATCAGGTAATAAGTGTCCAGGAAGCTGCCTCTGTGAAAAGATGGTCATCTGGTCTGCTATAGGATATATTTCTTATTTCTCTACTTTTTACGGCAAACTTTTTGAGTTAGTACAAACCAGGATCTTGTCATGTGTTTTTGTCTGTTCAGACAGTATACATGAGGCTGTCCGAGCGAAATAATTTGTTTACGTAAAGCCGAGTCATATTTCCGTGTCAGGATAATCGAGTGTGAAGCGTTGGAACGAACAAACGTGACGTCAGTTCCCGTGTTATCCCATCCTTCCACCCATATCAAATAATCTTTCATTGTCAATTGCGGGAAGAATAGACAGACATTCCATCCATTCTGAAGAGCTGTTGGGTTCGAAAAATATCTATGATGGAATTGAAATCGAAAACATGTTTGTGCTATCAGAAATTTCTCAAAAGTCTAATGCAACACTTGATACATTCTGAAAAGTATTAAAACACTTCTGAGAATATGCAGAGTAGTAGGCTGTTTTGGTTCTACACTCAAGTCACTACTCTCAAGATTTCGGCTTCTAAAAGGAGTATCCAATACTTCACACCCGCGCAAATGACATTTATTCTTTCTAGCCTTCTCTGAGAAATGATATATCTTTCTCTCAAAAACGAGAATAAACGTATTTCATGTCTCATCTTTCTCAGTCATACAAGCCCAGTCCCTTCTAATATCATTCCACGCGACAAAGATAGAACATACAGTGTCAGAACCTCTCTGCCCGCACTCCACAGAAAATGACAGGAAACGACACCTCTGATAGCAGTAGTTCGCCACTGCCCGCCGGAGGGCGTCCTTTTTGTGTGTGTCGTGGCCACCTCTCTTATAAGGCAGCCGACAGGTGGAGGCACCACAACGGGAGCCCCTGCTATGCGCATGCGTATAAACGCGCCACATAGCGGGCTGACGTGACACAATGGCAGGCACTGGGCGATAATACCAGATGAATCTACGTCACTTTGCTATGACCCTCGGGTGGTGGAGGTATAGGAAAGAGGAAGGGAAATACGTTTTGAAGCCATTCTCTGCAGTGCTGTTTTGACGATGAGGTTGGTCAGGGAGAAGAAAAAAGACAACATGATAAATCAAAGACAATCTCAGGTGGAGCTGGGCTCGGGGGTAGTGGTTATGGATGTAGAAACCATACATGATGTGGTCCAGTCAGCCACTGGTGCCACACTACACATCAATATGACAAAAATCTGACAACTGCACGACCCACAAAACGCTGAATAATGCGACAAAGGCCGACATATCCTGAGGTAGGAGAGGGCTTGCACGTCTGCGCTCTGTAAATCGACCTTTGAGTGGTTGGTACGAACACAGCGTTCCCCACGTTACTGCTCGAGTAGCAGCAGTAATAGCAAACGTTCCGTACCACTGAATTATTCATACAAATAGGCAAATCATGGAAGGCGTCTGCACCTCTAGGTTACCTCTAGCCGATAAGGGGACCCAGCTCGTGAATAGTGTAGCAGTTTCCGGCAAAATACATGACAGGTAGTTGTTGCTAAATTGGTAGTACTTAGGATGCTTGGTATGTTGTGGGGATATAGTTTTATAAGAAATGCCTGGGGGTAGATCACACACACACGCACGATAATTAAAAAACGTCATACTTCGGAGGCTGGGGCTAGGCTGGGACATGGTCGGATGGGGCTGACTTGACGTTTTTGAAAATTCGGAGGTTCGCATCCCTCTATTTCTAGTCTGCTAAAGTAACCCATACCATATGGTCCAAATAGGTGCATAGAGATACAGGATAACATATTGAAGGACAGTGGTAGCCCCCGGAGGGCTGTGTTGGTACAGAACCCTCAGCGGATGAATACGTCAACATGAAGCCCCCCACAGAGCAGTTTTCGTACCGGCACACTCTGTGGATAACCTGTACATGCAATAGAAGAACCTCTTTCCACCATGTTTTTTTTTTTAGAAATTATTTGATGAGGCCATTTCTTTTCTGACATCCCTAACAATAGCTCATGTGCAGGTGAATATGATAGAGCGCATGTTAAGCTGATTTATGATGCTTGATACTTTGTAAAATTATATAAAATCTGTCAGGTTCAAATCTGTGGTATATGGCCTCAAAGCCATGGTATATGGGGAAATAGTCCCTTTGTACTATAGAGCAAAGAAATATTCCCCATTGACAGACTCTTTAATGTGGCAACTACTGGGTTTAATATATTTGAAAAGATGGATAATAAATGCAACAAACGATGTTCCTTTTGGACAGGCGGCTCTGTAAACCACTGCATCTATTATCCAGGATTGCAAATTCAAATCATCACAGAAAAGACAAAATGACCGCCGATCTTCTGCTCTGTATGGGGACTGTACAAAGGTTTATAATTCAGCGGACAGGGATAGCGGGTGCTCGTAATCTCTGCTAGGTGAATTATACAGTCCCTATAGGTTTACTATGGAGACTCTGTAATTGATGGACAACAAAAATACCCTGCCTAATGCTACATATGTTACGACGCTCTTCAGCTTCGCATTACCTGGGAACAATGCATGGGGATTAAATACATTTATCACCGTCTGTACAAATATCAGTCGCTGCATGGATGACCTGCGCTTGGCGTGTTTATTAGCTGTATTGTAGACAAGAGGAGGCTGACAGTCGCGAATTGAATGTGGAGTAATCTCCATGAATGTCAGTTGTGTTCAGGAAAAAAAGGTGTAACTATTTTTCATGTGGAATTTACTTCCTCAGAAAGCATGGGAAAACATATCAGTTCTACCATGGAATGTGTGTGTGTGTGGAACTCAAACCTCTGTTTCATAAATTATTGGGGTGGATAAAGTTCACCTTATACTATCTTCGATTTATACAAGAAAAGTTAGTTTATAAACTAGAAATAACAACAAGGATTTCCATAGAAAGGTGGAAAACTGCCATCTCTGAATCTCCAACATGACCTTCCCCACTCTAACTCATGTGTCGTGAAATCAGGGGGTGGAGAAGAATCCTACAACACTTGACCTGTATGTTTAATGGAAGGAACGTGTCCCAAGAGGTGACTGTCACTCCTGACAAAAAGAGAGACAAGATCCGGAGTACAATACCTCGCACAGTCAAATCGGCAACCTAAATGTCTCCGAAGCAATGTCTTTCATGTTTGACTGCATGGTGCTTCAAGTGACCCCAAACAATGTACATGTGTAGTTTCTCAATCTTACATTTCTCATTTTCCACCCCGTTAAAGATCAATATTGATGTGCATCACACAACTATATGAATATGTCTCAGTAACCTGTGTATCGACCCCTTCACTGACCACACAGTATCAAAATATTTCCCGAGCCTTCACTGTTTAATGTTTTAGTAGAAGAAGTGTAGAGGTGTCGATGACACTGTTAACCAACATGCTATGGGCAGCCGGTGATATAATAGGGTGCAGCAATAGGTATACAGTAGACAGTAGAATAGGTTAATTATATATATATATATGTAAAACATATAACTTCAGGTATATGTATATATAAAGGAACGTAGGCGCCACCTGTAGTCTACTTCCCCAATCAACACACCACCACTAGCGCCTGCGAGCGCACGGACGGGTCATACCACTACTCACCTGTCACCCGAACCTGAAAGACGTATACTACACTACTACACCTTTTCTATGTGGCGTCTGTTCAGTCTGCTATTGATCATGGTGGTCTGTGATCTATGTGGGACTTCTTATGATGGTCGAAGAAGGACTTGCTCCACTTGCGAAGGCCCCGAAGGTTTGGATAAAAAAAATGCACCTATCGATAGAACTTCAGGCGAGCTGAAATCTACAGGTGCCGAGAGCGACGCATCAGGCGGTGCAGTGTCAAGCGCACCTATCAGCGGCACTACAGGTGAGATCAAAGACCAGGACGATTTCTCCAGACTAAAGAAAGAGAAGGCTTTTTTTAAGTCTGAGATTTTGAATATGCGTTCCGAGATGTCAGCACTGATGTCCATGATGGCGGAACTCAAGATGTCAGTAGTTTCCACAAAGGGAAACCAAGATGGCGTCCCTAAACGGCGGGAAACCCAGGAAGGCGAATTCCAACGACAGGCCCCCTTTTTGAGCACGACCGCTCCAAGCGATCAATTGCCTCCAGGGGCAATTGCTCAAGATTCCCAGAACACCGCCTTTCCACCACTTTCGAGGGCTTCAGATGCAGTTTTCACATCGGATGGATCCACACGATCAAAGATGGCGTCCGTACCTTCCTCCCGGACTACAGGACCGTCTACCCATGCTGGAGGACAAGCGTCTATCTCTCCGAAACCTATCCTCCCAGTCTACGCAAGTTCTTCTCCTGGTTGGTCACCTGCGACAGGCGTTCCTACGGATCACACACATCACCCATGCTCCGGAAAAACAGAACGCCGCCGTAAGTGTTGTATTTATAATTTGGAGAACCACATGCCATGCGATGTTACAAAACCAAATATTGACAATGTGATATCTGCCAGCATGTCTATGCTCAGATCTATGTTAGGCCAGGGCATAGATGCCACCGGGTATGCCGACCATATTGCATTCTTGTCCGACCGATGTGCTTACATCACCAGCCAGGCGTTAGTGGACTATGACTTAGCTTGCAGAGAGAAAGCAGAGCTTCTCGGTTCCTCCAGTTTCGGGTACGGAGACCCGTTCTTATGCACCAAATACTTAAACGTTGAAAAAACTCTGGCCTTCGCTAAGGCCACTGAGAAGCCAAAGCAAAAAGGACGCAAATTCCGTGAGAGCAAACCGCTAGGAACTTGCTGGAAGTTTAACGAGGCAGACGGTTGTGGCCTAAGTGCTTGTCGTTACAAACATCAGTGTTCAGACTGCGAGGGAGTCCACCCTGCCTTCAAATGCCCCCGGAAAACCAACAAACCGGAGAAATGACTTTCCGACAATGTGAGTGTTCCCAAGAATATTGATCTGGTTCATCTAAACAAAGATATTGTGTTTTCCGGTGATAAACTGTCCTCTCCTACTACTTGTATTACAAGCGATGTTGACATTCCTCTAGTTAATGACCCCTACAATGTTGAAGGAGGTCTAGGAGGTCAAGGAGGTATAGGTACGGCCGTTGTTAATGGCCCTTTTCTGAGTGGTACTCAGCTGAATGCAGACGAAGTCACTAGGTCTTTAGGTCAAGACCCTGATATTGATATATGTCAATTGATACAGTTTTCTCGGAACGCCCATGTTTTTCCGGTTGTGACTTATCTAATCATTGTTTGGGAGGAATCAGAAATCCTCTAAATCCCTGTGTGTTTTGGGATTACTGTTTTGGTAAGGAAAATGTTGATATTAATGCCAGTTTTATTTTTGATGGCATTAATAATGGTTTTAAAATTGTTTACCAAGACTTTTCCGGCGATTATGATGCCCAAAACTACACCAGTATTTACGATAAAGCCTTCAAAGACGAATTTGATTCTATCGTGACACGAGAGATTACTCAAGAGAAATTATCGATAGTTGAAAATCGCCCTAAATGTATTCATGCTATTGGCGCGGTGAAAAAAAGTGCGGTGGCTTACGCCCTATCACCGACTGTAAGCGTCCAATTAACAAGAGTATTAATAACTTTATGGACGATACCTGCGATACATTTTCTTATTTGAAATTGGAAGAAGTTACAGATAACATGACGCAAAATTGTTTTTTCAGTGTTATTGATATTAAGGACGCCTACCGTTCTATTCCTGTTTTTCTGGAACACCGCTTTTTCAAGGTTTCCGCTGGGAAATCGATGGTGTTACAGAGTTTATTCAATCTAATTGTTTGGTTTTTGGGCTTAAATGCGCCCCATTTATTTTTACACAAATTACTGAATTCATAGTTAGATGTATGGCTAAGAAAGGTTTATTCCGGGTATTCGGATACCTAGACGACTTTATCGTTCTGGGGGATACACTGGAAGAATGCATGAACGGACAACTGGAATTGATTTCCTTACTCAGAGAATTGGGGTTTTCAATCTCTTGGAAAAAGATTATCAGTCCAGCAATCAAAGTGACCTTCTTGGGTATCGATATTGACAGTATCACAATCACTTTGAGTCTTCCCCCGGAAAAATTGTATCGCTTATCACAAGCCTTATATGAATTCCAAGAAAAAACTACTATTGTACATAAAGATGTTCAAAAATTGTGCGGTTTTTTAGCCCATTGTAGTTGTGTTGTCCGAGGGGGCCGGACCCTTCACGTCGTTTGATTAACTTTGGTACTTATATTCGTGACTGTAAATATCCTCAACCAATCCCAGAGTGGATTTCCCAGGATTTATCTTGGTGGCGAAAACTAGTCTCCGTTTTCAACGGAACTTCTGCCATTATTTCTCCAGTGGAGTTGGATATCGCCACGGACTCTAAAATGTCCGGTTTTGGAGCGTGTTTCGGCTCAGATTGGTTACTAGGCGCTTGGGAATGCGACCGAATAACCCCCAATTGGCTAAATAGCCATCATCTAGTCTCCGGTCCTTCCAGCGACACTGATGTTTCAGACATAAACGTCTTGGAGCTATGGCCTATAGTTGCCGCTGCCTATAGATGGGGTCATGACTGGAAAGGTAGAAAAATCTGTGTTTATTCAGACAACACCCAAGTTGTTGCAGGCATAAATACGGGTCGCAGTCGCTCACCCAAAGCCATGTATTGGTTGAGAGAACTTTTTTGGTTGTCATTTATTTTTAATTTTCATATAGTTTGTACCTATATCTCTACACATGCCAATGTTGTTCCGGACTATCTGTCTAGGATCTTTTCAAAAGACCGGAAATGTGATATACCTGTCTCTTATTTGTCCAGTTTTTGTTGTTTCTAGTGACGGAGTTAAAAGAACGAGTGGACTATTATCAATCATCCTGGCTTTCTTCAAATATGGCTAGAACCCGGAAATGTCAATGGGGACATTATTACAGATTTTGTTCTACATTAAATCTACCTCCGGTTCCGGCCACCGAGGATCTTATTTGTATGTATATATCACACATGGCCAGTGAATTCAAATATTCATCAATTACAAATTATATGTCAGCAGTAAAGGTCCTCCACGAACTATATGACACCAAAGTTCCGGAATCTCACAAAATAAAACGAGTTCTTCTAGGTGTTAAATGCATTTTAGGTGACACTCAATGCCAAGTAAGACCTATGACTGTATCAGATCTTAGATCGATTTTTTCTACTTTGAATGTTTTCCAAAATGAAGACTTAGTATTTTGGGTCGGTTGTCTACTAGGCTTGAGAGGTCTCCTCAGAAAGTCTAATTTTTTAGAACAAGAATTTTCAATTAAATTCTTTCCTACTTATGTTTTGATAACTATTGTAAAATCTAAAGCGATTCAGTTTAGAGAACGCGAATTCTTGTTACCTTTTTCCCCAGTCTCGGGATCTATATTTTGTGTTTTTACTTACATTTCGAGACTTATTTCCATGACTAATTATCCAGAAATATCATCACAACTGGTCTCTTATAATAAAGGTAGGAGTTTCTTCCGAGGCTCCTATCAATGGTTTCAAAAGAAACTTAAATTTCATTGTTTATTAGCTAATATACCACCATCCTCATCTCATTCTCTCCGGAGAGGTGGTGCAACATGTCTATATGAAAAAGGTTTCTCTCTTCTAGATATCAAAGCTAGAGGAGACTGGAAAAGCCTTTGTGTTCTTCTTTATTTGGAAAGATCACTCACTTCACAAATTGAATTAGACAAACAAATTGTCTCTTCTATCTTTGTATAAACATGTTTTTTGTTTTTTCCTTTTCTTCTTCTTGTTTTCTTTTTTTTCTTTGTTTGGCTAGGTTTTGGCAGTTTTGTTTCTGTCGAAATAAATATTACCTAGCCCAAACACTAATTACTATCTTGTCTTGTTATTCATTACTCTCATTGTATTTAAGCCACAGTGGCATTTATGTAAAACATATAACTTCAGGTATATGTATATATAAAGGAACGTAGGCGCCACCTGTAGTCTACTTCCCCAATCAACACACCACCACTAGCGCCTGCGAGCGCACGGACGGGTCATACCACTACTCACCTGTCACCCGAACCTGAATTTTTTTTTAATTATTATCGGCAGTTTTGTTTCTATCGAAATAAATATTACCTAGCCCAAACACAAATTACTATCTTGTCTTGTTATTCATTACTCTCATTGTATTTCAGCCACAGTGGCATTTATATATATATATATATGCTTTATTCACTTCTTTTTTTACAAAGGTTCTTCCAGTGAATACAATATAGGTTGGTCTGCAGGATACAATCACCAATAAAGTTAAGTGAATAGTACAAAAGGATGAGATGAGTGAGTGTGTGGGAAGAGCCATCCCGCAGTATCAGTAAAACTTGATTGTCTGAGGTTAGGTTGATATTCTCAGAGCAATGCCTGGGCATTTGCTTTGTTCCAAGATTTGAGGCCTTTTTGAAATCCAATTTACACTCAATTTTCTGAAGCCATCCGGATGGCGCGTTCCAGAGTGCCAGACCAAGGGAGATTTCTTATACGATGCGCATTTGAAAGGGCGTTCCTTAAATCTCACCTTACCATCAGATCTAGTCCCTAATGGCCTGTTGTCCAAAAAATCATCATCATTTGAAAGCCTGAAATGATATTTAGCAGTTGGAGAAGTGTGTAAAGGCGGATGTCACGCATTATGATTTTGGCTATGAAGTGTTAATTCTATTACCTACCAATCTAGTAGGTAATACCGGTGTGTCCTCCACAAAGGTTGATTAAACTGAATACCAAAAAACTGCATTGTTAGAGAGCATTATGGGTAAAACAAAATCACCGCAAAATTACTATCCACCAAGTTCTGAGTGCAATCTTTGACACAAGGAGAAATCTCAAATGTAAGATCATAGATAAGAAAATTGACAATCTCTGAAATAGATGCAGGAATTAGACCCCAAGCAATGCCCTTAACATATTTTCTTAATGTCGAATTGATCAGGTTCGACCACAGATAAAGATTCTCTAATAGGTTTTTTACGTTTAAATGAATGAGCATAGTCTGTACTAGAATTTAGCAAGACCTATCAAGTCCCGCTTGTAAAGGCAAAATATGTGGTTCATTGATTCTTCTTTATCGTTCACTGGGAGTCAAATCATAATTATCATGGTACACTGTGCGTCATCTGAATGTATCAGATGAATAATTCTTAACCAAAATTACTAAGGTTTATTTGTAGTCATAGGGAAACTACATAAGCACAGACAGCGAACCACCAATATGAATATCGATTAACAAGCTTATTTCTACAGCCCTCATACATCGACTTGTTAGGTCAGTATCAGTGTTTGTTTGTTTGTTTGTTTGGGTAGTTTAACGTCCAGTTTGTTCAATAAGACTTAGTCTCAGTGTGTCCTTCTTCTGTGCCTTAGGACCCCTCCTCTTCTGTGCCTTAGGACTCCCCTATTACCTATACCTACAAACCCGGAATTACTTAGACATTCTTTATTCCGGCGAGGGGAACCTTGTTGTGGATGATATAATTACTCGAAGCCGATTTGATCTGAACGATTTTGTTTCGGGGACAACTGCAAGTAAAGGCCCATTTCCATTGGCCGACGAAAACGGTGTAGATTTTATTAGTTCTTCTACAGTCAGGTACAACAGACGGACCTTTAGCACTGCTGACGCACAATGGAAATGGGCTATTAGGAGAACTCAAAAAGTCTACACCGTTTTTGATGGCCAATGGAAACCCGCCTTATGACGTAGATCAGAAACCCTGACACTAAGCATCCCACTGGTAACATATTCACTAAACCCCAGCACCCCCTCACACCCCAGCAGCCCACATACCCCAATAGCCAGGTCTCTCATTTAATCATTAACTTAGGAATGAAGATGACGTAATGATATGGCATCTGTGTAGTTCACCAGTAAATAAGGTTGCCACAAACACGATATGTTCAAATTCCCTCCAGATATTTCCTTGACTTTTCCTGACGAAAAAATACCTTGCTTACATTTTTCCATTTGTTTATTTAATGATGACTAGACATTTTAAACACCACACCTTAAGGGGGTGTTCCACTGGCCCGACGGTAGCCGATTCTGTAGCCAGACAATCGCCGATCATTATCGGATGCCCTAGAATTTCTCAAATCTTTGAAAATGGTCATTTATTAAACTATTGTTATCAGAATTAAATAAATCACAATACGTGAGCTTCCTCTACTGGGCCCAGGAAAAACTGATCGGGTGAGAAATCGGCCTGGTGGAGCACACCCTTTAAACTGTTATAATACAACATTCTTAGCAATTTCTCTATCCAAATATTCCTATTGAAATACAGGGTTTGCATACAGATTGCAGTGAGGGATTAAGGGAAAGCTCGTTTGGGGATCATGGGCTGTGGCTGAATTGGGTAATTTAGAAGTTGGTATATCAATATTACACAAAGAAAAATATTGATTATTCTGAAAATGAAAACATGATTTTCGATGGAAACATTGAAAAATGGCAACCCTGTTTGAAGGTGTGACAGTTGGCCAGGTCATTTGTAAATCTGTTAATTTCCTTATCCAGGACAAACTCCAGTTCGACAATGTACACTGACCTTGAAAAAATAAACCCGTCTATGATTTTCCCTTACATGTGGCACCCCTATAATTTATAAAATGTACTCGAAAAATCGTGTATAGTTGGTCAAATCATATCAATGCTATGCGAGTTATATCAGGCTAACAAATTAGATCTGCACACTCCCCACAATCGACCAGGAGGTGCCACATGGCAAGAAGCACAATCGCCTTACCCGGCAAGAGATCATGTATGAAAAAAGTCAAGTTAATCATTGCTTCATAAATTGATTTAATCACGGTTCGTTCATGGTAAACATTCCCTCTTTGAAGGTGGGATATAATCGTAGACTGTGAGATATAAACACATAACCTATCAATTCCCTTTTCTGTTATGCTATAGCATATAAGCAAACTGAAATGAGCTTAGGTTGTCCCATGAAAGACTTGAATATCCCCAATATATTTGGTTGAGCTTGGTAGATTTTAATGTCTAATGACGGTGAGTAACCGTAATCAAACTGCTAGGAGTCCAGTAAATCGACTAGACAATAAATCAGACTTACAACCTAATCACTAGTCCACAATGACAAACGTTAAAAACCATTAATCTGCCAATTCCTAAATAAATCAAAGCGCTGAGAAGCAGACGACATTTCCGACAGAGGCTGTCGACACACAATCGAATCTGTCGGCAACTGTGTTCAATAAATATGGAGATAGTGACGTCTATTGGGTAGTCTGGCATGACAGGTACTTTTCACTGCGACAGTAATTTATCTAATATTGCCCTTGCATATACTTGCTTGCATGCAGCTCCGAGATAGGGTCCAATTTCTACAATCCGATAATTCCGGAGACGCACGTTGGCAATTCCATTAACTTGGAGTCATGTGGGGGCCTGCTGTACTATCAGTTTTAGAAAATTAGCATAGATAAATATTTACCTTTTCTTGTGCGCATATAACATGTGTGTAAATCATTTTGTAGCTATATACGATTATATACATATACAGTTTTACAGTGTTCTATATATACAAATCTGTAATACTACCCTTGCCCTTTTTAAGCAAGCACTCCGCTGTGACACAGCTTCCCCTCCCGATGTGTTGACCATCACCTGGAGGCTGTGTCATATTATTTACCAATGCATACAGCATAGGCCCACATCCCCTCTGAAGCATCACTATACATGGGAGTCCTTGGGATCTATACTATAACAGAAGCGCGCCCAGATTGCCAAGTCACAATACCTATGCAGCTCTTTATTCTCTGCTTCCTACTCATGATCATTTCATTGTCCTTGGCTGTAACCGGGAGTATCTTGCATGATTTCGTCCAACAATAATGGCATAAATGCATGTACTATTTACATGGCAGAATATCCTTTGCGATACGCGTCTTTTACACAGACTGCTAATAACATTACAACACTACATTGGATGACAGCGTGTAGCAATGTGTTGATAGGACCTACACGCACATGCCAAGGCAATCTGATCTTGCAAATAGAAAGTCGGCAATGAATATCTGATGTAAACTTAATAAAGGTTTCTCGGTCACACCTCCCCATCTGCTGATGGACGAGTACATATTGTGCTTCTTGATATCTACAGCTATTACAACTTTCACATATATCCTTACCTTACTCCCGTCTGATACTAAAGCTGACCAGAGTGGCTCGGCTTGTTAGTTATTCTGAGGTGTGTGGTAATCAATATGATATCAATAACTGTTTTTTAAGTGGTAATGAGTATTTGCCTTTGTCTTGTAGTGGCATGTCTATTATCTATTTTACAGTAATCCTAATTCTGCCTGACTGGAACTTACTCTTCTAGCAAACACCTACTAGTGTTCCCATAATCGTTGGGTCCTGTGAGTAGCTTAGAAATCTGCATTCACGCCCTCTAGTGGCGTTTGGCAGAAAGGCAAGTTCGGAGAAGCTCAGGTCAGCACACTGCACCGCTCCAGTTTATCACAACGCAAAAGCTGTCTCTGCAATGTTGGACTCTTTACAATCTTAGGATTTTAAGATGTTCCCTCCGCGCCTTTTTACGGGTGATGTAGTACTACCCAAGATAGTATAGTTCCTATCGATGTAGTGTATCTTAGTAGTTTTCACAGTAAGATGTGTAAATGGCATTGATATATTTTTTTTAATTACTGTAGTGGCAACCTCTGGACCACTTTGGTAAGGATATTATTAGATCATAATAGTTTTAGGTTTAAAAGTAAACATTCAACTGTCATCTTCTGAAGTCATTGATGGCTGAGTCATAACATCTCTAACTTCTTGATTCTACTAAATATAAATCTAATGCATGTTACTCCGAAAGATAAAATACCATGAAATCTTGCTTATAATTGATAGTTTTAGCATTGTCACACTTTTAGAAGTGTCAAACCAGTTTGAGTTTGAATTGACATCAAATCTCCGCCAAAAAATAGTTCCTTCCCAGAAGCCTAACATTGCAGCGACGAGTTTTCCGTATGTTGCTCTAGCGCTGCAGTTTGCTCAGGTCAGCACTCCCTCTCTGAGACTAAGAGGAGAACATTTCTCATTTTTAGAAATGCAACACATCTCAAGGAGACTATTACATCTGAAGCCCTAACAGGATTCTGGAATATTATTAAAAAAACGCCCAAACTAATTATTTCCAAAGCCAATGCTGTTAATGAATAGGTGACACCAGCAAATTGCTGTCTTCTTTGTTATTGTGGCAGACCATTGCCTTTCAGCAGAGCATTTATTGCGTATTAACAAGAAAAGAATATGATTTCCCCATATTTGGCGCTCATTGTATTTACAAAGTTAGATATTCAAATTAGCTTCAGGGTAGCAAAATATTGTGTTAGATTCTTTATTTACTTGGAGTTTACATCGGCTATGCGCCAGTTTGATCACACCTTCCAAAATGGAGGATTTACTTTGGTCAGTTTACCTTCTTTTAGAATGAACAATCCTGAATAATTATTATGTGAGTCAATTGATTATATTGGACAGTGCAGAGCTTGAAAGCATTCGCTTGATGTTGCCACGTCTGTGATGGAGTGTCTGTTGTAATTAGCCCTGTCGAGTATGATGTGTGTATATCAGGTGAGTCATTCGTCTAGCTTTCAAGTCTGGTGTCTTCGCAATTTGATGAAGTCGTATGACAGGTATTTTTGAATGTCCAGAGATATACATTTTAAGGCATCGATTCCGGATATTTTGGAATTTTAGTCAGGCAATAATCTATATTAGGTAATGCCACAATTCTGCATAGTGTAATAGATATAATTACATATTTCGGTCAGTATATACGCTTCATGAGCGGCTTATTCAATAGCTTTTGAGAGAAGTCTGTCCATGTTCGAACATATATTGGAAATGGAATCTCTCTATATGTATCTTATTCATTCCATGATCAATGTTGTCCGCTTCTTTGAGTTGTTATCACTATATATCAGATGTGACACTAGCTGGTGCGTTGTTGACAAAAACACCAATCAACTATTCAAATTCCATCAAGAAGGCACATGGAAGGTCCTATTCCCATTATTAGTGGGTTGGATGGAATGACTTCCCAGGCCACTGTGCACACATTGCCTTTTTCTTTAGTGTTACACTCGTTATTTTCGTTATCCTGATTGTGTCTTCGGGATTGAATTGTAAGCTGATGGTTATGTAACACCGTAGTCCAGGTCAGGTACCTATCATTATCATGGTTATTCAAACTCCTACTCGTGGAATGGAAAACTGAAATAGTCAGTTACTTATCTAGGAACACCCTCATTTGGGTGATCTAGCCATCGCAGTAAAACCCGAGGAATTGCTTCAATTTGAGCTTAGCTTTGTATCTATTTCAGGTGTTCTCCATATGCCGGCTTAAAACAATCCTTGGTTCTCACTGTGTACTCATTAAAAGTCAAGGTTGAAAAAAGGTCGTCGGATGTGGCAAACAACCAGGTCAGTCCGCGGAAAGAAGTAGCAATAGCATTAAATTACCAGACCACCTTGTAATTCATTTTCAACCGAAAGGTGGCGCACAGGCGAGCTACATTGCATGACGTCACGTCCGGTGCGCCAATGCCCCGGCAACGCTGAGGTCATAAGGGCTGTCTATTTCGCCCCACTAAATACTCGTTAATGGGAGATAAACGTCGGCTCCAATACGCCGTCCGTCCATCGCCAGCTCCGAGCGGCTCCGAACAGCTCGGAACTGCTCGGAGCATCTCGGGCGAACTGTGTGGGTTAATCCTAATAGGAATGACAGCCGGAATGTGAACTGAGCGATAAAGAAAGTCGTATCCGCCCCCACTGCCGACCCTCCTGGCCTGGAGCCGGGCAGGGGTGTCTGTATGTCAGTGCAAGGCAGTGTGTGCCACCTCCAGTTAGAATTCAATCACTCCGACTGATACATTGTGTGAACGGAGCCCGCCCGCAGTTGGGAGCCATTCCTAAACGACACACAGCACGCACATAAATAGACGAAGCAGTGCCAATGACGGCAATGCGTACTTATTGCGTTGGCGTACATATTTATGTGATACGGTAATGATGAAAGCTAACGAGAATGGCCTGAGGGCCCAAAAGAAGGAGCGTTAATGTCTATATACGGCGGCCCCACATTAGAGCCATACACTGGGAGCGAATACACTCTGCCTATTGATAGAAATTGCTTCTGTGAGGTTTGTCCGGGACCTGAATACGCACCCAATACAAAGGCGAGAGTGAGTGAGAATCCCAATAAGAATTGAGGGGTTCGGATATAGGTTTCCTGTACATACACCCTAAAATACGTCTTACCTGTCGTTATTTGACATATCTTACATAGTAAAATGCCAAAGCAGAAAAGAATTACTTTTGAAGCATGCAGTCTGAGTTCGTGTTTTATAGTGTTTTTTTCTTTGATAAAACGCAAAAAAAAATCATACAAGCACGAAAATATAAAACACGCTACCTCTATTTTGAATTCATACATTTTTCCGTGATTGCTTAGGAAGACTGTTACATCAAATTCGAGTTGACAACCATGATTAGGCCAAGATAATGCAATGGGACTGAGGTCTATAAAATGATACTCATACCCTACTCTGCTTGTTTCCCCCTCACAAAGGTTATATGGATTTCATATTTAACGCATGGCACTTTTGCCATCTCTTCTGAAATGTAGTTTGAGCATGTATGCATGTTTCAATATTAGTGGCTACAAGTTCAATATTCGTTATACCGTTGTATATACTTATAGTATATTGTTTCTACAAGTGGACTCATATCATAGCTGTTCGAAGTGTAACCAATGTCTTATGTGTCAGGAAAAAAGTTCAGATTTGGAATATTTTGTTATGAAACCATTCTGGTTCTATGTTCCTTGTCTTCAAGTTATTTCGGTGTGTACTGCATCAAATTATTCAAGGAGGCGGACAGAAGATTTGAAATACACTGAAGCAAAAGGTTTCCTGCAAAAATCACATACATGACAGATGCAGACTAATACGACCAGCGCATCATGGTGACGGTCGTATTCACGGGAGTCTATAGTGCAGGATTGAGATCGTGGCAGCATTTCATGTTTCTCCTCAATATCACGGATTCTCTAAAGTAAAACCAGAAAGGACATGTTAATCACACACTCTAGGTTCTCAATAGAAAATTCCGAGCATATTGGGCTGGCATCCAGCAGGCGTGGACCAAACTGCTACGATCCCTGAGACACTGAAAGCACGGGGCATAGCCGGAAGTCAGGCACGCGTCTGCGCAGTCACGGGCTTCCTGTGCAAACCCCTTTTTCTGCTGTAAGCAATAACGTCCAATCATTCGTCATTCCCTGTGGACAGTGTAAAGGGGCTAGCCTCCACTGATTACAATTTCCTCAGAGGAAGGACTGTAGGGTCCGTGATGGATGCAAACACAGTAAACACAGTATTGGGCACGAATCTGTTTTCTGTAGGGAGCTGCTCTGTTTATTATAGTGTTCTGGACAATCTATAATCTATTTAAGGGCTATCAAGATAAGGTAATTTGGTGTGTATTGTAGGTAATAATGCATCATTACACTTATTGTTACCATCTGGAATCAATGGACAGGAACAAATCAATGGACATGACTTCATGAATTCTGACAAATCCGAAATGAGGCGGCGTGCCTTAGTGGGTTGGCAAATATTGGCAGACTAGCCAGCTTAATGAACGGATAGAGGCTGCACTGATATGTGATCGGGATGCCGGAGCTACTCAGTTGTGCCATGAATTGAAACCGTAAATACAAGCCGGAAGACCCAACCCACAACTCCAGCCCCCGTCCCTCATGGTGCCCGCCGTTCATATCGCCCTCCCCCAACAGACCGCCCGCCCTGTAGCCTTCCTCCCACACCCGCCACCCACCTCCTCCTGTCCTGCGCCCACCACCACTTGCAGATCCTCATCCCATCCCGCCTAACTTCGCATCGCGTGCCAGACGCCACTTCGCCGGAAGTAGCCGTGTCGGGTTGCCAGCCAAGGGCGTGCGCTGATGACGTTAGGTGTCACCGTGAGACCATGGGGTGACAGGCGAGAGCGAGCGAGACTGGGCGAGTCGGTGCCCAGCCATGGGTTATTATTTGTAATATGCAGACGGTTTGAGGTAGACGTGGGGTTGGTGAGTATGTGAGGCAGTCTCGTTGATGTTTTGCGGACTGTATTTCATACAAGTCACGTACAGAGAAGTGATTCTGTTAGACCTGCTAATGTGAATATATCACGGAAGCGGAAAGATAAGGTTCCCGGCTCCCCGTCTGCCTGTAATACGTCTTCTGACTGTCAATTTATGTCTGGGCATCTTTGAAAGCTGCGGCCTGGCAATTAAAGCATCGGCCTGTTTTGCATTGTCATCCCAATGCTGTACAGACGCACTGTGTAAAACGTGAGACGCGTACAACTATGTGCGCAAATCTATTCGTATGTGTCTCTGTAGCGGCACTATACTTTCGCTTAGATCTGTGAAGAAAGAATCATTATAGAACCCGTAAATATAGAGATTTTTTTTTAAAGGTTTTTATTTATACTGCAGTTTAGGTTAGGTTCGGTTTACGATCCTATCTTCCACCTACTCCAGTCTAGGGAGATACATAGTTAGTGTGACTGAATAGAATTTGTTCTGAGATATTTTGGTCGGAAATACTCCGATTTTCCAATCAAAATATCGAGGAACAGATAGAATTCAGTCACACTCACTGTGACTCTATATTATTATATGCCTAAAGATAATTAGAAATGCTATTTTAAAACTCACTCTGTCATCATCTCATCTTACAGTTAGACACATGAATCCCCGAACATTCACCTTATCGGTAGCTCATGGGTATAGCCATTCAATCGACAGCAATCGAAAATAACATTTCGCTATTTTAAGGTATAATAATACGAAAGGAGGCCGACTGTAGTTGTAGATTAAAAAATACTTGGTACAATTATCAATAATCTAATTTACAACTGAAACGCATATTTTCGGACGTACAGGTACTTTGTTTCCGTATATAACCCAAACTGATTGTTGTCCCCAATGATCATCATCTTGAACAACGCGGTTCTATGTCTGCAACACTTAATATTTTCAATGGCAATGCCAGACGGTATCATTGATGCTACGTTCAGACCCCATACTGGTCTCAGCTAGGAATATTTCCAAGTGTCACAGAAATGGTCCCTATTCTCAAGAGGCAATCCCTCAGGCTTATGGTCTTTTGTAATCCCATTCAGATCTAGACAACTAAGACATATTTATCCCACAAACCTTTCCATGCGAAAGTCCAGTGATTTTTCCTCCAAACAGCGATCGCCCCAAGCTTTTGCTAAATGGACTTATCACATAAAACAGCTTTCAAGACATCTCCTAAATGGGATTACGAGACAATCTCCTCCACAAAGGCACCGTTCTTGTCGGCTAGGTTGAGAAAAGGTCAGCAACCTCCTCGGGCCGTCCGCCAGAAAGAATCGTCTTGGCGAAGGGTTGCCTGAAATCCATATGTTATTCAATGTTGCCAAACTAAATGTGTACATATAGCATGAGTGTCTCTTAGGTCATTTACGCCAATTGTTCCAATGAAAATTACAAAGATATAGATATATTTGGAATTCATGCATAGGATATTCTTTCTGACGAACTATCAAAATATCATATAACAGACATTCAATCCTAAAAACCGTGTTATGAAGGAGTCTGAATAATATAAAAAAACTATGATGCTCGTTCCTGTCCTTTTTCTGGCCATGATATGTAATGCTAAAAGGGATAACGGTCAAAGGATTTTGCCCAATTTCAAAGTGGTTTGGTAGCTGTGGCTATGGGTGTGTCAGGGCTGTAGCTGTGGATGTGGGTATAGCTGTTGGTATGTGGTAACTGTGGCACTGTACGTGTGGATGTGGCTTTGTGTCAATGTGCGTGTCAGTACGACTTGAGGGCGGCTTTAGACAAAGAGCACCTCTGCGCCCAGCAAAATCCCCAGTAGTATACACAAACAGGCAAGCGGCTCAAGCAGCGCTAACTAGCGGGCGGGTGAGCAACTCGCAGCTCGGGGGCGCTTGGCTGACCGCTGTACTGCTCATCACCGAGCATCTCCGCCGGGAGCACCGCCCGCGGGCCCCGTGAACGGTCTCCCGGATCCCGATAAAGCCGCCCGCCCTTTTGTCAATGTCTCCCCTGAAAACACTTACGGTTTAAGTCGTGGGGGCCGGGGACGGGTCCAGGAGGGTTGGGGGTTGGAGCCGGGAGAGCCGTAACCCGTATGTCGTGTGGGTGGTGTAGGTCCGTAAACTACCTGATGCTATCTGCTCCATTCCTCCCAGCGCAGATTTACGTCAATCCCAGAGCGAAGTTAAACTACATCAATCCTCCTGTTTGGCCCCTCAGTCTAGCACAGCCTCTATTCTGGGAACACTCACTAGGAAAGCCCCCCGCGCAACCAACATCCAAGCCCCTAATCTGTCCATGAATAAACCACGTGGATTTATTCCAAGGCACGGCCTTATTTAAGCATAAGCTTATTTTTCTGGGAAGGTCGTTCTACATCCCTGGTAGTGGATTATTGACATCTCAATATACGACAATAAAGTAAGAAGAATAAGATATAATGGGTTTACAAAACGCGTAAGACTGCAGAACATCAACAAAGGACAATATGGGTGAAAAGTCTATCCAATATGTACTTTTCGAGGATGAATATGCTCGCTTTCACTTGATATGATCAAGACGGTTGATATCAGACACGAACAAAGCAACTTGTTTCCAAGTCTCATACTGACATCATCTGACCACTTTAAAAAGATAACATGATCTGAACAACGCTTTCGAGATCACCACAACGCAATCAGAATCATGTTTTTTCAATAATGATCTACATAATAGCTCTGATGAAATTAGCCTGGAAGCATGGCCTATTTACTCGTTTATCAGGCCAGGTATCGCCTGCCATTTTCTAGTGCATTGTGGGATACTATTAAGCTGGTACTTGACTAATACTAGTAGTCCATCTAGGAACCCTTCCCTGCTTCGCGGTACCTAAATCTGTAAATTTTTAGGGAAAAGTTATCTTTTACCTTTTGAAAGGTTGCCATTTCTTTATTTTTTAGTGTAATTCATTTTAAACCAGTATATATAAATATATATGTATATATATATATGTATATATATGTATATATATATAAGGTATTTGGGGGATCTCGAGAGGAAAGGAAGTTGTGCTGGTTCCCCAGCAGCTGCAAATGACCGGGGAGGCAGCATAAGTTCAAGGTTGCATCAAATCAGGAAATACCTGTCACTTTTATTTAATTAGACATTAAACCAGTCTATGCTGAAAGAGAGCTGAGAGGACTAGACTCTCCCTAAATGATGTCAATTTTATTGATTTTATGAAATTCAAGTGGGTTGAAAATCATAAAAAGAAACAGACGCAGTCAATTTGTTAGATTTGGTTGTTATTGAATCAAGTGGTATATAGGATGGTAGGTGGAGTGAACCAAGAGCTGTCACAACAAGGAATCAGGTCCAAAAGAATCAGAAGGAAAATTGTAGAAGACAGAAACTAGACGATGTTCACCAGAAGACATTCGCACTTTACAAATAGAACACAAAATGTATACACAACTACGTAGTTAGTGGATACTTCCCATTGCCCCTTCATCCAATCAATTTTGGACGATCGAAAGGCGTTACCCTATCTATATACGCGATATTTCTATTCTGTCGCCTACATGCATAGGTCTGATTACTAGGGCTCGACATAGCACTGTGTGAGAGTAGCAAACAGTCAGACAATAAAATTGTGGTCAGGTCGTGTTTCTAGTCATAGGTATCTGATAGTCTTTCTGCCTCGAGATGTCATCACCCACTGACCCCTCCTTAGAATCAGAAGAAATAGCCATTTAGATTTGTTTTGATATATATTATCAAACCCCTATGATTTTATTTAATTGTTTGATATATAAAGCAATGTATTAAAATGCAACAATCCTCAGCAACAAATTTAAGCCCGTGAACTACTTCCTTATGTCATTTCAATTCCGGTACAACAGGTAAGTCCAATATTTCACACGGATTGCATATGAAAGACTTCTATGATCATTCATTAGGCCTTTCCAGGTGAGAATATCTGATGGTTTCATGTACACGAAGAACGAGAATGACTGTCGGCATTATTTAGGCATTCATGACAAATTCAACAATTTTGTCAATAAATACAGGAAAAAGACGAGATTTCATATTCAAGATGAGGAAATATATAACATATATGTGGAAGCCATATATATATATATATATATATATATATATATATATATATATATATGGTGAGATTTTGTAGGTCACGTGGCAATGGACATTTTAGTGAATGCCTTCTGAGAGATTGGGCTAGTTTAACTACTTTGCTAAATTCATTCTATCATGAATCTTCTCTTCGACGTGACTATGACTGGTTGATTACATGCGATTTACGCCCAGGTATAGAGATCAGTTGTCTGTATTTTTATTTATTTTTCGTTTATTGAAAATTTCAATTTCTACAATAGTAGTTCTTCCAGTTGGAACAGGAGAAAAGAAAAGCAAAACACAAGGACAAGGGTAGAAAAAAATTAAGGACAATTGGTTGGCATAGAAGCTAGGTAAGTCCGCTGATCATGGCCTGTATACAGTATAGCGTAAGGTCCAGTATGTTCTTATAGACTTATATTTGTTTACTGGTGATCCAATATATGACATGAATTTAGGAAGAAATCTCCCCCTACACATTTACCGAGGTGAGAGTTTCCACACCACATAGACATGGTATGAGAACGACTGACCTTTGATATAGCAGTAAATCTACTACTGCTTGGGGTGAAGGAAAAAGACACAGACAACTTTACTTCTAGGTATAGAGAGAAGCAAAAGTTATTTGTGTTGACGCAGAGTAACACACGAACAATACTTGGCGCCTGGTCTCAAGCACAGGGGGCGTCATTGGGCGGAGTGGAAATCAACCCGGACTGTAGCCCCCACCCCTAACTCGCACACCCTGACATCTTGTTGCCACCAATCAGACTGACCACTCCATCATCACACCCTGAGGACATAACGGCTTCAGGCAAAGAGTGTAGGGGACTTGCCGCTAGTTTTTTCGCCTACAGGTCCTTGAGCCGTCCTTTAACGCCGACCACTGCTGATTACTGGCAGGCGGGGAGCAGCACATACATGGCTTCGTTCCCGGAAGTCACAGGCCAGCCTTACCGGTTAAGCCCCTAGTGCCAGGGCCAGAGAGGTAATAGGCTCGAGGCAATTTCTTGGCTAAAGTGGCGTTCCAACACATGACTGGGTCTGAAGTTTCAATTAGGGAAGGTGACAACTTTTTCATTATTTTTCATACCTTGACCGATAGCTACGGTTGGAGCATTATTGATATGTTGTATGGTGATAAGTTACATCCAATATGATATATGTAATATATATGTACGACGACTTAAGAAACCTTCCTCTAGACAGATCATAAAATGTACCCTTATCATTTCACCCACTACGGCTTATTCTCTGCGTACCACTCACCACTCCCTTCAAGCCACCCATCAAGAGGCAACCCATTCGTCAGCATGTAGATTCCGAGCGGCCCCCGACAAGCTGCCCCGAGTTTCTACTGGTACCATCCGGTACCTTCCCGCCTCTCCTTCACCCCCACCCTCCCCATCAGACCCCAGTCTCCATAGGGGTAGGTATCCACACCCACATCCCTGAACCACATCCAGTGCAGAAGCCCCGGGCTAGTCACGTGATCCGATTTCACCTGGTCACGTGACCGGAAGTCCCGCCTGATTACGACTTGGCGCTGCGGGCGATGGGGGCGCCCCTGGCGGCAGGCTGGCGTCTTGGACGCTGGAGGAGGAGGGGGAGGAGAAAGAGCTGGGGGTATGTGTGAGACGGTAGCCTGCCGTCGTAGAACACAGAGATCGATATAATTCGATTTACCGCGCGCTGAGTGTGTTATTACAGCAGTGACACGCCGGCCGCACCCTGTCCTCCCACAGTGCCCCGCGGTGGCCCGCGCCGTCAACAAAACTGCCTCATTCTGTCACGTGTGCGGGAGTAGCAGTAGCGAAGGGCGGAGGATACCACGCGTCCATTTGGAGACAGACGTGATCATGACAAAGTTCAGCACACGATACCACGAAATTCCCTGGCAACTGCGTTAAATGAAACCATATTAGTCCTTGATCACTATGCTATGCTTAACCACCGCAGTACACGATCCCACAGAAATTCCTAACCACCGTGGTACACGATATCACATTAATCCCGGACTACTGCTGTACACGCAGGAAGAATGTTTAAAATTGTCTCGTATATATACAAATTCAATATGCAAGCACAATATTACCTATCCACTTATTGAAATACTGACCCATCTTCGATTTCTGATATCCATTAGGTAAAGTTAGACCCAATGTATTACCAATGCACAGAGTATCAGGTGTTATAGGAATGTTGCGTCTTTGTGGATCATTTTACTCCGTCAGCCTTTCCAAATGCAACACATCATTAAGCAAAATATATTTCTTGGAAATATAAAGTTTGTGTGTTGTAGTAAAATTAAAGAATGAAGACATTTCCTTTCAGAACGTATTGTGTGACACCCATACTTTGTATTTACAACATAATGCATGGAACTTGCAGATGCAATGATAGCTTGTGTGTGCAATGATTTTCAATGAATCCAAATTGAACCAAGTGGAGTTTGTTACAATGGGCCCACGTCAGATAGGCCAAAAGATGAACTACACTTGAATACAACTTCCATCTAACCATACATAAGTCAATAATAGCTAGAACCTCAAACCTGACCAGTGGTGTATCCACTAGGAAGTATATTTTCAACTAGGGAACTCTGCATTGAGATTCCGGACATGCTACATTTTTCTTGGTTTGACTTAGTGAGCCCCGTTTTATGTCATCTGGGTAATCAAAGACCGGTCACTTGTAGTGTTGTCTAAGGCAGGATGTGTGCAGGTTCTTGTCTCTACATCGTGTTTCCTTCTCAGAAAGGATTACTTACGATTTATGCGCTCACTCCGGACTGAGGAACAAATCCTTCAGAAGGAGTAGAGTTGGCTTCATGGAAATCTAGTCCGTTCTCTGAGATTGCTTCTGGCCAAAGAGAATCAAAGGCTGCCTTGCGCACTGACTCAAAGTCTCCTTAGGGCTTGGACTGCTGGCACCGAGGTGCACCCTCTGGGTCAACAAGTGCAGAACTAGCATGTTGTGCAAATTTCTACACTCTTTTACTGCTGGAACTATATTCTGTAAATCACTTGACGCGGTTGGGTTATTAATCCGTGTACACCACCCACTTGCGAGGATGTAGGCAGTTGTAATGAGGTTGCCTGTCGTGTTCGGATGACATCGTTTTCTGACCGCAATCCAAATTCATGATCTGATTCACAATGTACACCGTCTTGGGAATCCATTTCTCCCAGGGTAAACAATATAACTTTGACTAAATGTGTATCCTTCGCATGTTTTCATGTTATTTTGGGTTGATTTGTACCCAAAACAGGATGCCAGTTAAAGAAAATTAAAAAAACTTAACCACAAAGTCTAGTTTTTCAAGTGAAAGTAACCAAGAGCAGATGAAAAGCGCCAACACGACATCCTTAGTGTCACCTGGTGTAACCCAAAAAAAATTAGACCTCGGATTCATACCCGCATAAACCTAGTTTATATATATACTACACATATATCAATTCATCCTACCCTCATATAAATCTCCATAGACTTAACATGGTGTGACTGAATCTCACGATTGTGCCATAAAATATTTGAATACCACGTGTGGCATATGAAGTTAAAACATCATTAACCTATCAGAGAGCAGAACGTGAGCAGCTAAGAATAGTTCGAGATCCATTAAGAAAGTCACTCTGTCATCAACAATGGACGCCGTCACGCACAATTCAAGTGGTTTTTTTTACCAGGATACATAATATTGTGTGTGATTTATGCAACACAATCATCTCAATCGCCATATATCATTTTTTTAAATACGTACAAACTCAATGAAATACAGTTATAATAGAATTATTAATGATTTTGACATCTTGTTGACATCGGCCGAACACCAGCGCTTGCTGGGTGCACCCTCTTTAATTTGACTGTCAAACTAAGACGTCCTAACACTGAAGGGGATACTAATACAACAACGTAAGACTTCGCAGCAAGGTTTTGATTTAAAATTAGCCTGAGAATAATATCAGATCTAACCTAACTCATGTTAAATGCCATTAGAATATCAGAAAATCTGTGTGAACTCTGCAGTTACGACAATACCTTTGACGAATCTTTCTGTCTCTGAAGCAAGACCTAGATCTAGTTTGATGACGTGGAGCGGTACTCAAGATCGTCTCCACAGTGATCGTAGTATAAGAGTTCAACGTGGTGATTTATATCAACAATCCAGCTTAAAGTTAAGAAGAATGGTCTACACAGATCAGTGTATCAAGTTTAACGTGGTAATTTCTAATATATAAATCCAAACGTAAGGCATACAAGGTGCTATCCCAGTTGGTTTGGTAAAGTGACTTCCAAGTCACTGACTCTCACAGCTTCACGTGGGCTGATCCTTAAGTTTTGACATCGTGACTTCTATCGTTGAATACCGCTGGCAGCATCTACGTGAATATCCGTTAAATATATGTCTCCTTCCATTCAGAGTAAGGCAAACAGATCGGCGTGGCTGAGGTTAATCCTCTGGGCTTGTCTGTCGCAAATAGTAGCCTTCTCTCAGAGCGTGATATAGCCGAGAGGACATCAGAATACTGACCCATTTACGAGTTGCCTTAGTAACATACTTACATAGCTTGTTGATACGTTTAACGATGACGGAATAGAGGTTGGCAGGTGAAGTGATTATCCTAATCATCTTCTATACATTCACAACGAACTAATTAATATTCGTACAATTTTAAACATTAAGATTTAAATAACTTCAATGAAACCATCGTAAAATATATTTTTGTCATAACATGGAAGGATCAATCACCGCAGCGACGGTCGCAGTGCCACGATCATAATTTCACCACTCGACTAGCACAACCAAATAGGGGGCGAACAAATGGCTAATTATGTATTCACGACTGGATATCGGTGAGTGTCTGATAATATATATATTTCATAATTTCCTAATGTGTTGGAGACAAGGGAGGCTAAGATATAAACGCCAACCAATTTCATACAATTGTTTTACGGTATATGGAATCTCGTGACGTTTCTTGATGTGTCATATTAGGCACTGACAAAGACAAAGAGCATGTTCAAGATATGTTTCCCTAAACAATATCTCGAAAGTTTTAATGCACTCTTTGTTGAAATACACTCTGCCTGCTTATTTCTTCATTTTCTAATACATTTCAACTCTCACGACGTCCCTTCATGTTTCTCCCGCTGCTTTGATTCTCGCGTTTCAAAACTAAAAACGTGAGGCAAAATTAAAGGCAACAGTAATAAAATCTTCTTCAAACAAGATAAATAGTCCAGTAAAATCTCGAAGAAGTACTCCTCCGTCCAGGGAGAACTGATATCACCATTAAGGCTATCTCATTTCCTGACAGACACTGGTGAAGCGTGATGGACCTGCAGTGCTTATTACGAGGGAAATACTGTGACAATTTGAGTCACTACAAATAATGGAACCGGGTAGGAAACCCTAACCCTGGCTACATTATGAAAAATTACTTTTGAAATCAATCTAAAAACAATTATAGAGGGAGTTCGGTAAATATATTGCTTTCACTGTAGAAATACAATATGTCACACACAGATGTGACTATTCAACTACTAATAAATAAACCCCAACAAGTATATTTTTTTATCCATGGATCAGAGCTGATTGGCTTTAACTATTCCATTTTATCATTTAGATATGCACTATTTCATGCAAGCACTTTTTTGGTAAAGCTTTTATTGCATTCGATTTTACATCGTTCTTCCGGGCAATAAGCATCGTAGAACAACTTTGCACGATAGATATGATAAAAATATAATAGACAGTATTTCTGTCTAGTGTGAACATGGCAAGAACTTTGTTGGAATCCTCGAATACTGGCGGTGGCTGCTGAATAATGCCTTATTCAACTGCAATTATCATCAAGATTTTGGATTCATGAAAGATCGCCCAGACAATTAAGCCCTTCTGAGACCGGATCCCGAGTGGCTTCAACTTTTCTGCAATTCTGACCGAGGTTAGATAGAAATGCAAAACAATTGCATCAAAAGGTTAAGAATGAAATCAGTTTGAAATACGGCGATAGGCGAGACAAGGATCATGAACATCGAAACAAACTGGGGGTTGAACACTCTCAATACGAGGTCACAGTTATTGTTCCAATAAATGTGATGAACTAAGGCCCCCTCCCCCTGTCCCCAGTCCTGCGACTGATTGACACTTATCATGTTACCCAATTTTACCCAATTACCTAATTTTCCCAATTAGTATGTATCCTCCACTTGTCGTGCCAACAGATGCCTGTTCCCAATACCCTGTCACTGATATTATCCTTTATATTCAGTTACCATGCGCAATTGATGAAGTCTGACAAAATGACAATTTTCATTGGTATATGATGCATCAGGGAAGATTTCTCGAGAACAAAAGTGAATGCAGTGTCTCTGTTAGACTGGCTCAGATCTTTGATTATGAGAATTATCAAGAATCAAATCGCCTTTGCAACATGTGGACCTTCCCTAATGTGGACCTCCCCTATTGCTTCAAAGGCCCTGAATCCCGGCGAGGAAGGGTGGAGTAGTTGGAGGGGTAAGCCAGTCTATGTCTCTGTCACAAACCATCCATCTGCAGAGAGTTGTAGTTGCAGATAATAGCGTAGTCGCCATAGCCCAGTGTCACCTTGTCGCCAATATTGTTAGCGCCAATTATTGAACCAGACGTTATTAACAGGGCCATCTGAAACTATCTGTGCGTGTCCGGACACATTTCCCGCAAGCATTTAGATTCGAGACAGCCAAGGCGTCTTCCCATGATTCCCCTGAGAGGGGTCCGGAGCTCGCTTGTGGTTCCGGTGTCTGCTCGACTGTTTGTCTCAGTGAGCGCCGGGAGCTGAGGGGGCTGTCAAACATTTCTATTTTTGTTTAGATTTCGCCCGCCGCTATGGTTTCTCGACTCCCATGACTATTCTGGAAAAAAAACAACAGCCAGAGGCCCGGCTGAAAACTACTGATAATAACTCAGGCAAATATCTAGCCTCCTTTTTCACTTTCAAATTGGAATCTAATTCAGAAGATGATTAGAGTCAACGCATTAGTGTCTTCTTTTCAACTTAGCTGATTGTGATTATGTACAACGGTTGAGTTTCTTTAAGAGTTTAATGCACTTAGTTTTGTTACTCAGAACAATAAATATGAATAGGTAAACTTTCGCGAAATAATTTCGTACAAATATAGCGAGACAGTATAAGTGAAATTCTGAATAATAGGACTATGTGTGAGCTACAGGAACTCCATATATTCATTACTCAAAGAGCAAGAATGTGGAGATAAGAGAAATGTATTTGACGAAATATAACGAGCTATAACGATAACTTGCCAATAGTGAAATTTTCAGTCATTTACATGAGACCTTTATAAAAATCCGGGCTAAAGGTCTGCATACACAGGTCATATTGAAATAGCGAACGGAAGACACACACAAATAGAATACACATATTTGACTACTAAAGGTTTTCAACCTGGTCAAAAAGTAACGTGTCATATGGTACTTTTTATGATTTATGATGTGCACATAAATCAACTTCAGGGCGTCTACTTAGCCTGCAATCCACTTAAAATTTTAATGCAGCGTGGCTGACTTATCAGTCCTACACCCTTCTCCATCACTGCCAACTACTATCTTCGACATTCCCAAGTAACGACAGGTGTGCCTGCTGTATCAGATTTTAACAGCCACTCAAACTGTGATAGTTCACTTTGCTGAGCCAGCTGCACCGAGTGGGTGTCAGCAGACCAGAGAATGTGTTAGGAGATTTACAGTTGGAGGTCACGTAGGTCAGCAGCCATGTGAGGGTGTGTTCAGCAGGGTATGAAGAGCGCATGTCCGTCTCACACGCTTGTCGCCACTCAGGGCGCACGGAACCACAGCACAAAGGTGAAAGTTGTGACTGTAAGAAAAGACTGGCTGATTTCAGTAGAAGCAGTTCGGCCGAAGGGTATTTGGGCTGGGGCAAAGATTTGAGGGTTGTGGCCGAGGCTGGGAGCCTGGGGATTGTGATATGAGGATTGAGGTTTGGCAGATGGGAGGTGGGCGCTGGAGGCTGATGTTAATAGGCAGGGTGCCTGGAGTTGGTGCTAGGTGGTTGCATCACACTCCTAGAATAGATCCTGCCCTTGGCTTCCTGCACCCATTTTTATCTCTGCACCGACCTGTATGTTTGGGAAAAAATCTGCCCCAATCGCCAGTTTTCCACATATCCTAAATTCTTAGCGCCTTGGAAAGTAGTTTGTGTTCTACTTGTAAATAGAGATGCATATATCTATATGGCATAAAATATATACTAATTTTTGTTATTTGTATAAATAAATCGGACATAGTCTTAGTGATTACTTTCCTCAGTGGAAAGCAGCTCATGTGTTGTAGGGTTTTCTTTGAAAACATATCACAGGTACTCACTAGAAGAGGCAATCAACATAGACAGTGGTTTAGGGCTGAAGAAGAAGACTTGAAGCTCATTTAACACTCTCAGTTTTCAGAAATGTATGAGCTTTTTGAGTTGTATAACTTTTGACAATTACCCTTTTTTTAATCAAAAATGAAGTTTCTCTATGTGACGTCACTGGGTCGAGGGAGATATTAGTATGTGCCAGTGCTGCGAAAGACCTGCAGGTAGAATGGGGTTGTATGGACTGGAAAAGAGAAGATCTGTAGGGAATCGGAAGCCTAAGACCAGTCGGTTTAAAGTAAGATACCCGTTTACAAAGATCCAAATTCAGAGAATGATACTCAGACAAGCATCATTCCCAAATCGTTAAAATATAAATCATTAATAGCACTCTCAAAGAATCTCAACGCAGTTTAAACTCAGACTTATTCGGATAAGATCAGATCATACCATGCTAATCTCAGGGATGTCAGCAGCCCTTGAAGAAATTCCCCGAAGTAATTTGCTGAGATAACCACCCCCCCCCCTCTCCCACTCCCGCCTCCCGCCTCCCCAGTGTCCCCTGGTGAGTAGGACTAGTACTGCAGTCTGTGCTCTCCAAGCAGAACCCTATATTTTATGGGCTATTGATGCTAAACCAAATATGGGAATGGGCGATTGTAATATGAAGCTGGCTTCTGGTATTATACCTATGCATTCAAAGTGGTTTGTATGGTAACAGTCCAAAGGTTTCAGGGATTTCAGGGATTTCCATCTATGCATTATCTGATGGCGGCTTGTCAGGGAAAACCCTGAAGATCTTCGAAGTAATAATGCAGACATTTACAGGGAAGGCAGGTATATGGGGTTCTAAAAACAATATGGGCTTGAAATTAACAGTTTTTAGTAAGGCTTTTGAATAGTAAGACAATATTTCTATGTTTTTCCATGATTTCAGGGATTTCCCTGAACTCTGACATCCCTGTAATCTGCAGGGCTGGAAAAAGACAGAAACTCATAGATCGCCTAAGCTGAAGCCTTATGATCAGTTGTCGTATATGTGCATCTTTGTGATCGGGTATCTGTCATGTAAGTGGCGCACTTAAGCTCCTCCTTGTGACAGGCTGGAACTGAGATTGGCTAATTCGGGGGACTGTAGGCAATGGGTATTGGAATTGGGTATTTAGGCGGAAAGCTAGGGGTGGGCGAAGGTCCTGGGAGGTTGGACATTGGGCTAGGGCTAAGGGAATAAGACTGACGTTTGACGCATCTGGATGATCATAGACGTGAAGGCTAGGGACCTTGTGTTCTGGGCTGTAGGCTGAGGTTTTCGTTTATGGGCTGTGCGATTTAACATGAGGGTCGAATCCAAGCGCTGCCGGTGGCAAACAACGCGGTTGAGTTGCAATTCCCCGTCGGGAGTCTATGTGGAAAACTGTCTGGCCCGACCTCCTGCCTTGGCCGTCTCTGTCGTTGAATAACCCTCCCCTAATCCATCCTCTACCCACCCCCACCCCCATACCCACTAATGGCGTCTTTGTGACCGGGGGATCACCGTATGAACTCTAACGACTGGGCTAAGCCTGTGGAGATCTAACCCCCTGGCCGACTCCCCGAGATGCCCAGCTAAACTAATGATCATCTCATTATTCCCTTATTAACGCAGTAAGCCCATCACACACTGCTTCTAATAGCACCCGTCTTACTTATCTCACCTATGTGTGACTATTTAAACGGGATCTTATCTCACCATGATATTTATCGCGACATTAGTAACGTTCCATATGATGCAGAAGTAACTGTTTGAAGAATGGATGATATAAGTTAATCTAAAGAGTATAGACAATTAAGTTCATCGATGATTAATCATACCAACTCCATTTGGAAATAAATATGAACGGCTGGTCTAGATGATATCTAGAATATACCCAGTGCAAACTGAATCTATTGTTATACTTCATGCATGGCAAGGGCTTCCCCTGACTGTCACACTGTGAAATGTATTGTATTGAGCTAAATAACACACGTCATATTGCATATGATGCGATGCGATGTGACGCGGTGAAACTCAACTCGTCATGCATTATCACCCCATGTCCTGTACTCAGTCTCCATCAGTCCACTTGTTATCCACTTGTCTCCTGTTGCCAAAAGTATTCAGAGCAGGTTTGAATCTCGAGAAGACTCGAGGCAACTAAAGAAGACTACTGAAAACCAGCTGAACTGCGTTGCGTTTCTCCAATATGTGTCCGTGTCTAATTGGCTTTAGGAGCTGCCTTTTGATGACGTCTTGTTTTCTGTCTAGATGTAAGGAGACACTCAGACATACAGAAGCACACGGTTTTCAGATGGTTTACTGACTAATTACTGAATCATACTTATATATCCTCCAGCCCCTACCACTGATGGGATATGTGGACCGACCGTCGTTTGGGCCGGGGCTCACCTACCTAACACGTGAGGGGAGTTTACATTAGCTGCGATTTTGAGTAATGGGTAGCTCATGGCCCGTAGGGTCAGGAGCGGTCATTGCACCACCTAGCGCACTCCCTCCCTACTAGCGCACCCTGCGCGCCCCCGCGTGCGAGTCACGTGAACTAATAGGTCACGTGACGAAGCACGCCCCCACGCTCTCTCTCATTCTGTTCCTGCGCTTCACTCCGCTCACACCTACAACCTTTTTTCTCCTTGGCTCTACGCTGTTCGCGGCACCGCATACTCCACGGGTATCGGTCCGAGGCCGTAAGGGCAAGAGTTTAAAAGTACGGGTTAGCAGGAAGACAGGTTCACGTGAAATGCCGAAAACGCGAGCTGGACCGAGCACGTATCAGGCTCAGGAGGAATCTTCGGATTCGACCATGCGGCCTTCTGAGGACCACGTGGAATCGGCCTCGGAGGTCGGGAGCGTGAAAACCACCCGTCTCGTGGCCGTGGAGGTCGGCCTCGCAGCTATGAAAGAGGACGTGAAGACCCAGATCAGCGGTGTCCTGGCCGCCATCAACCGCCTAGCCGAGCAGAGGGCACCGGAGGCAGCGTCTCGACCGCCGACCGCTCAATCTGCCGCTGAGAGACGGACACAGGACTGGGCCGAGGACCAGGCGGCACGTGTTTTGCCCGCGCCGAGACAACTACGGGAGAGGTACGGGGCGGACTCGTACATCCAGCGCGAGCTCGACCGGGAGGCGATAAAACACGATAGGACGGCGGGTAAGCTGCATTCTGATTTAAATATCGCAAGGCTTACCAGCAAGCCGTATATGTTTATCGACCGTGAGGGGGTCTATACCCTTGTGCAGAAACTGGAGGTGAGGGGGTCCCTGGGACCCATGGAATACGTGAGCGCGTTCCTGGGACTACTGGGAGACCACAGAGCCGTAGAGCCCGAGGACAGGGACCACATGAGTAAACATCTTCATCAGGTCTCCATCGATGCGCAGTCCCGGCCGTGGGCCGGCGTGAGGCGATGGAGCCAATTCATCTTCGATCAGGTCGAGACCGGGAGGATGAGCTGGTCGGACTACGCGCTCATACAGGAAGAGCGGGTCCGACTCGCGATGACGGCCGGGACTCAGACCGGGGGAGCGGATAGCGGAAGCAAGTCACGCTCGAGGGAATTGCCGTGTAGGCAATTTAATTCGGACCGGGGGTGTCGCCACAGGAGCTGGCACGAGGACGGGCCTATAAAATGGGTCCATATATGCTCGTATTGCGATTCGGTGGGAAAGCAGTGCGGGCATTCACTCCATGCCTGTAACCGCAAGTTGGGTTACACCATGGGGTACGACAGTCAGCAAGCCCCCCAACCCCAAGCAGCACGGCGGGCGGGCCAGGTGGCGTACACCCCACAGGCCGGATACACGTTGAGGGCGGCCGACCCCGGACCGGATGCCCTGTACCAACACGGCGGTCAGCCGGCGGCAAAAAACGGGCACGGTGCGCCCCGCGAGTGATCGGAGCGCACCCCAACACAGGATGCTCACGTGTAGGCAAGCCCCGGACCCCTGCGGACACCGGATGCGGCACACGTGAGATCACACGACCGGTAACCCGTGTAACAACACCGGACAGGAAACGGCCGCCGGCCACGTGGGCCGAGGTGGTCAGTCGCTCCTGCCCGGATACACCCCCCTCTGGAGCACCCGCAACACGTGGGGTGGACGGGGGGCAGGCGACACGTGACGCCATAGCGACTGCGGCCGCCCCACCACGTGAGGAGGGGGCGGTCGGCAACAACAACAACAACAACAACACGGTACCCCACGTGGCCGGCCCGGTGGGCGTCGGCCACCCGGGTCCACCCTCCGACAGCGTGGCCGGCCCCAGCGGCACGGCAGACCCCAGCACATTGGACTTCAAGGCACTGGAGGAGATCTGCCGCACGGGCATCGTGACCGCCGGGACTCGTACGGACCCAGAGGCCTTTATGTTACATCGCCGCAAGCAGTGGCCGGAGATGGACGACAACGCTCCACCGGCGCACGGCCACATATACCGGGCCGTGCGGGCAACCGGGCTCCCAAACGCCATGTGTAGCAAGATAACTCTACCCACGGACTTACGGCTACGGGCGTGGGAGAAGTACCTAACGGCGATGGAGGGGAAGCGGGAGCTGCTGGGGTTCATACGTTATGGATTCCCCCTCGGATACCTGGGACCCGCGACCGATACCCAGGGGGTCCCAAATCATCCCAGCGCGACGGCTTTTCCCACGGAGGTAGGCAAGTTTATCACTAAGGAGCTCTCCTTCTCAAATCTGCTCGGGCCGTTCGCCGAGGCCCCGTTCACTCCGTGGTGCCACGTCTCTCCGTTGATGTCGCGGGAGAAACGGGACTCCGATGCCCGGCGGGTGATAACGGATATGACCTTCCCCCGGGATCGGAGCGTCAACGCCTACGTGAGGAAGAACTCGGTGTACGGGGAGGAGAGGGAGCACACTCTCCCCACCATCGACGGTTTCGTCTCCCGTCTCCTGCGATCGGGTCCCTCGAGCTACATGGCCTCCATCGACATCGCGAGGGCATATAAAAATTTCCGGTGTGACCCCCTCGACTGGCCCCTCCTGTGTTTCGCGTGGGACGGCGGGTACTACTGCGATACGGCGATGCCGTTCGGTGCCCGCGCGTCCTCGTATCACATGCAGTGTGTTGCAGATACGATAGTGGAGATCCTCGCCGGAAAGGGGGTGGAGGCGGCCATGTACCTCGACGACCTGATCCTGCTATCGCCGTCAAAGGAGAAAGCCGCCGCCGACTTCGCGACCGCTAGGGAGCTCTTCCGCGAGCTAGGGCTGCCCGAGGCCCGGGAGAAAGCACAAGAACCGTCGCAGGTCGTCCGTTGGCTGGGCATCAACATCGACGCACGAAACATGACTCTGTCGGTGCCCGAGGACAAACTCCAGGACGTCCGCCAGCACGTCGCGGCCGTCGCACGGAAACGCTCGCTAACCAAGCGGCAACTCCAGTCGGTGCTGGGAAAAATCCTCCACGTGGCAAAGTGCTTCCGCCCGGCAAGACCCTTCGTAAGCAAGCTACTGGAGGCATTGCGTGGAATGTCCGGGTTTTACCTAAACATCTCCTCGGACATGCGGCAGGACCTCGACTGGTTCTCTAGGTTTGCGGAGGGTTGGAACGGGCGTGCCTTGATTCCCAGGGGCCCCCCGACGAAATGCATCACTGTTGACGCATGCCTCACCAGGGTCGGGGGCACCGACGGCCGCCTGGCCTACTCCGCCCAGGTGTGCCCGGTTGCCGACCCGGTGAATTGCATATCGGAACTGGAAGCCCTCAACACGATATACGCCCTCAACACGTTCCTGACCGACCGGGACCGGGGGACGCGGGTTGAGGTCTTCTGCGACAACATGGGAACCGTCCAGGCACTAACATCGGGGCGGGCACGGAACAAGGTGCTGGCGGAGTGTGCCCGCCAAGCCTGGATGGTACAAGCGAGGCTCCAGGTCGAGCTGGTATACACGCACATCCCGGGGATCCTCAACTCGGTCGCGGATGCCCTCAGCCGGTTGCACCTCACCTCCAGTGACTATTCTAAAGCTGCTTTTTACATGTCCTCTCTTAACCTCAGAGCTGTCGCTCCATGTAACCACGCCTCATTTGTGCCTATCCTCCGGCTTTACTGCAGATCCGGCGCTACGCTGTCTCCAACAGAGGGCATCTGCGCGGCAGGCCGCGGCGCGTGCCCCCGGCACGGTCGCCAACCAGCGAAGCGCAGTAACTACATACCTAGCGTTCTGCCGGAGGATGGGCGTGGACCCCCAGCAGCCGACCGTCAGCCTACTCACCGCGTACCTGGAGTACGTCCGGGACCACGCCCCCTCACCAGCGACCGTAGCCAACCATCTGTCTCACCTACGGTCGCACCTACGGCTGTCAGGAGGGAACATCGCGGCAACGGAGGACGCCCGCGTCAAGCGGGCACTGGACGCAATGAAGAGGGACAAGGCCTACCAGCCAAACGTGAAGCCTCCTATACCTATGGAGGCCCTCAGAGGCGTCCTCGGCGGACTCACGGCCACGCCCCTCGACCAGTCGCGGCGTGCCTCCTCATGTTCTTCGCGGCCCTGCGGCAGAGCGAAGTCGCGCCGCCAACCGTCAAAAGCTTCGATCCGGTCCGGCATCTCACACGAGGAGACGTGAGGGTCACTTCTACTCACGTCGACGTGAGGATCAAGGCTGCAAAGAACCTCCAGTGTGTTGGAGAAGAGAAACGCGTATCTCTGCAGCCCTCCCCGGACCGGATGTCGTGCCTGCTGCGGGCAGTGAGAGCGATGATCGCGGCCGTTCCCACGACCAACGACCGCGAGCCCTTCCTCATGAACGAGGATCGCTCCCCCATCACGACTCGATGTCTCGCTAAAGAGTGGGACCGTCTCATCGCGCTGGCAGGGATACCATTAAGGACATATACCCTGCACAGCCTGCGAAAGGCCGCGGCGACGCAGGCCTTCCAGGCCGGAGTCCCTGAACTGGATATACAGAGGTATGGGGGGTGGCGCTCCAACGCCCACAGAAGCTACATCCGCACCTCGGATGCCAATCGGGTGAATGATTCCCTCCTCAAGTCAATTAACGAGTGAGCATCATTTTCTCCCACCCTCCTCTCCACAAACTCTTCATGGACATTTTTGGCGTTTTATACACATTGTATAACCATATATACGTATTACATAATACTATTATACATTATACACATGTACTCCTGTAATACATACCACATATGTAATACCTTTTATACAGGCATCACATCTACCTTATGTATATCTTATACATATCTTCAAAATATGTATCCATCATATTTACAAATATGTCTTCTTCATATATCATATCTACATATGTATATCCTCTTCCATAAGATATTGTATCATATTTAATATCTTACTTTATATGGACCTTATAAAATTCAAATAAATTTTATTCGCCCATATCTGTCTTCCACTTTTGTGTTGCGGGTAAGGGGTAATGGGTAGCTCATGGCCCGTAGGGTCAGGAGCGGTCATTGCACCACCTAGCGCACTCCCTCCCTACTAGCGCACCCTGCGCGCCCCCGCGTGCGAGTCACGTGAACTAATAGGTCACGTGGCGAAGCACGCCCCCACGCTCTCTCTCATTCTGTTCCTGCGCTTCACTCCGCTCACACCTACAACCTTTTTTCTCCCACCCACCCTCACCTTTCTTCCTACTCCCGTAGGGCGTTTTATACACATTGTATAACCATATATACGTATTACATAATACTATTATACATTATACACATGTACTCCTGTAATACATACCACATATGTAATACCTTTTATACAGGCATCACATCTGCCTTATGTATATCTTATACATATCTTCAAAATATGTATCCATCATATTTACAAATGTCTTCTTCATATATCATATCTACATATGTATATCCTCTTCCATAAGATATTGTATCATATTTAATATCTTACTTTATATGGACCTTATAAAATTCAAATAAATTTTATTCGCCCATATCTGTCTTCCACTTTTGTGTTGCGGGCAAGGGGTAATGGTGCCCTGTATAAACACAGTGATAGTTCAGTCGCAGGATAATACAGTTATTACATTTTGTCTTATTGGAGGTTCGATGAACTAGATCCGTGAGCAACGTTGGGCCTGGGGGTATTTCTTTTATAATACATGTGTATTTCCTTATTGATGTCAAATAGAATGCAGTGTTAATCACAGTATATACACTACCAATATGTTCACATAAATGATTTAATTCAGCATTTCTTAAGATTCTTTACGCAATGGAATCTCTGGGGATGACACCAAATATAGAGGAACAGTGAGTTGGGTCGTTTTTCTTTGTCTGAACTTAACCAGTGCCACACTTACTCTTCAAATATGATTTAGAGTAACACAAAAATCATAAGAAAAAAAGAGGAACATAAATACAGTTCACATTATACAATACTAGTCAATTTGAAATCCAATTCATTAGCCAATTGTAGTTCCGATAAGGATGTCACTAAAATAAAGCAAGTAATACAAAAATAAATTACAAATACTTTGTCCTGGACAATAAAGTAGCAAACACAGACAATAAGATTACGCACATGACTCGCAGTTAGACCATATTCTTATACCCAACTCAAATGATTTATACAAAAGCCAAAAATAAACGAATCCCGTTATATGTCCAACCAGTAACATAACCGCCATAGAGAAGTCCACTGGTACTCTCCAAGAGCTGCTGGTATCCGAGGATGGGCACCCCCTGTGACCAGATATTCCACTAGGGGAGGGAAACCTTCTTGGGTACGGGAGATCTCGTGGCTCAACGGGAGGAGTGCCTCACCCTGTCCCAAGCTGTGGGCGAGACGGTAACAGTGCAAAAGATATTTCTTTTCAAAGAACAACTTGCTACATTTCACGCAGCTGTGATGAGAATATAATAGCATTGAGTTTATAGATTAATAATGCCTAATCATATTATCATATAAAACCCATTTTTAAGTGGTTTCATATTTGTCAAACCAACAGACCTTCTAAGACTGGTCGCTCTATTTTAGCCTTATTGGCATCCTCAGATCTCATGAAAACCCTCCAGTAACTTCTCCGTTTTATTCACATTCAGGACGCAACCATAGTTTCCTTCACTGATCGCTGGTGATAGGTTGAGCAACTGATTAAAGCGTGATCTGCATAATTACATCAGTTCTCGATCTGGCGTGTTAAATGAATTAAGTCGAGTTCCTTCTCGCTCGCTCATCCAGCTTAGACCTAAGGCGAGCAGCACCGTGCACCGGCGAGTAGTACACGAGGATTGGATCCCGCTTCATTCCCAGTGGAGGGCCCTGCTCTATAAATTGCCACTCCACCTCCTCTAAACCTCTTCCTCGCCCTCTCTAACCGCCTCGCACCGCTTCCCACGTCCCTAATTCCTCACGTTCCTCTCACACACGTAGGCACTCTCCAAGCAGGAATAGCTCTGTAATGCTTTATCACTGCTTCTTTGTCAGCTATTAGCTTGAGGGTGACGTCTGTATATATAAATATCCAAAGGTTAGGGAGCCCTGGATAGCTCCCTCCCCCCCCCCCCCCCCCCCGCACACACACACACCTTCTCACATATGCTACACACTGGTCATGCTGTTGGCTGGCGTGTCATCTCCTATTATCTGCCCACTGTACAGTGATGTTTCATGTACCACCAAATAGGTGGAAGTCATATTACTGTGAAGGAGTCACAATTGGGTTTCTGTATACTTCAGTAGACATTTGACTTACTACTCATGGGTTCCCTATCAGTAAACATATCCTAGTATAGATCAATATAGACAAACAGTTTCCATACACAAAATGTGGCGGCTTAAGGCAGCTTAAAGCAGAATATCATCTTTACTATGACGGTATTTTAGTGATAATCCATTACGATTGTTTCATTTAGCAGACATACGGTCGATGCATGTTACGGCATGTGAAATCTTTGATGATACTCGACCGGGACATTTTTATTCTTCTGTTTCTATATTCTGCTTGCCTTCTTGAGACAAACCATATTCAATCGCATAAAGTCAGTCTGGTCAAAAACCTCTGTGACACTTATGATTATTGGGTAGCAAAGGTCACGGTTATCGATTTCAATGTGAAAATATTAAATTCGAGACCCGCACTTTCTTCCTATAATCACGAAATTGGATACGGTCTGTGCTATGATAGGCTCACAACTTAGTAATTGATTCGGTGAAATACAGAATCAGACTGGCGCCACATGCATCGTCACGTATGCCTTTTGGGTATTAAAAAGAGTATCGAACCGTACATGACCAGAGAGAAATGTTTGACACTGATTGATGGGGCGATGTGCGCGTGACGTGGCGTGACATGACGTCATCACTACGTGCGTCTCGGTGAGCTTACCATCCCGGGTGACACTTAACGGTGATCAGGCCTCACGTCCCGCAATATTGGATCCAAAACAATCCCGTAAGTGACTTAGGATAAACAGAGGTTTCAGGTAGACTGATGTGAGAAACAAAGTATAGGCTATATCGAGGTTAGAGTCTGAGACTTGCGATTCTGAATTCCAAACGAGTCCCATGGTTGGTTAACTGGCCATGAAGCTTCCTATTTATAAATCATGTTTGTTGAGAACAAGACCTTTATCTGTAGCAAGCTCTATCGTCGGTATAATCCATTTGATTCAATAGAACAAATTGTATATTTCAAGAACTTCTAATAAGAATCGTTGCAGTTCTGACAATGGAATCAATCGGGAAAACACAATAAGGATAGTAATGACTCGTTGTTAAATTTGCCTGTTTTGATCCTCTGAGCTGGGATCGTTCAATGATGGAACAATTACTTGCAGAAATGTGAATAAGCGACGATTAAATTCTCAGTAACGATTCCTGATGTTTTCCAATAAGTCACACTTTCCCATAAAGTGTGCCATACGTAACGTCAACAAGGTCCATAGTACTCTAGGCAGCCTATTGATTCATCAGAGGCGGTTTGCGCGGGAAAACCCATTAGCCACTGCAGACGACATTTGAATAATCAACTTAGCCTCCGCCTTTGTGACGTCACACCGCCGACGCTCTCATGTTACAAATTCAATATAGCCCACATTCACCACCTCTTGATGCCCCCGAACATGCCCCTTTCTTTTCACCTATAAAAGCGACCGACTTTCGCTTACGAGGCGTACGTTTCTTTATCAGCATTATTCCCCAAAGGGAATTTTCCCGCCATTTTTTATCACCGGAAGTAGATTCATGCGAGCGGTCAACAATGGCTGGGCGGAACGCTTTGAGCCCTTCATGGGGATCACGTGATTGCGGTGTCGTACTGTGTGCTTTTCGTCACGTGACTTGAACGAGGTGCCATCTTCAATAACGCGGGGCCGCGCACCCTGCTGACCCTACGTGGTGCCAGTAGTCTCGCGAGGAATGGCGAGATGACAATATAATGCCGAAGCTGGTCTCGAGAACCTCTCGAGCCTCCTTTGTTCTGGGTGCCAGGCGTTTCTTAAGCCGGTGACTATGTCTCTGACTAAAGCGGACACAGACATAAAGAACTCCCCGTGCTACCAAACTCAGACTACTTTGTAAAACTATGGGCTGTCCAACAAAATAAAGTGAGACTCGCTCCCTTAGTTCCTCGGCACAGTTAGGTAAAAATTAACCGAGCGATGTACTCTAGAGGGGTCGTCGGATTTTACACAATTTCAGCTTTGATATTGGTGGTTTAAACAAACAGATCAACCATCGTTGTCTCCTTACCTAATGAGGTTATCAGGAAGCGTCATAGTCTAAATATAACGGCAAACATGTATACTAAGTTTTTACTTCTATCGAGGTGGTCTTTCTCGGCAAATGGAACCCACCCGTCCTGGGATACGGATCATAGTATCTTGGTGTATGTAGACGGGGCCAAGTAAAACAATCATGGTCAAACATGCGTGGAGGCGGAATCGTCGTATACACGCAGAATTTACGGATTTCCGAACCTCACCCCAACCCCCTCCCGATCTTTTAGGCTAGAACAATTGGGTAACAATATCAGAAAGAACCTTAATGTAAGTACTATTGCACTAAGTGAATCCAAAGTAGAACTATATCTGATAAATGATATTGACCTATGGCGTCTGTACACGTTCTTTATCTCACCCCTGGTATCCCCCCCCCCCCATAGACTTAACATTGGGAACTCATACTCAATGCCCATGGAGTATTGTAAAAAAAAAAAAAACCACAAAAAAACAAGGTCAGAAGAAATCTGAACCGCACTTGTTCCATAGCCGCTCAATGTTCTCCATTCACTTTGGTTTGCTACATCATCTCTCTCAGTTTTGCCTTGTGAGATTACTATACAAAAGACATGTCTTATTTTCAGTGGCTACGGATCTTGAAGCAGTTCATTCTGATTATCTAATGATTTTCTGGTATATAATGATGGGGTACAGGGTTAGGGTGCCTGAATGAAATCTATTACTCATTGTTCTGGTGTGATTAAACGTACCGAGTTAAAAAAACAACTCGGGATAGATTTCATTCAGCATCCTAACCCTGTCTTCATATGGTACTGGTCAGGAGACATAAACACCGGTATCATTAGGATATCGGCTTACCAGAAGCCCCACATAGAGAGAGCTCTACCAAAAGGGGGGCGCTTAAAGGGGGGCGTCCACCAACCAAGACAAGGTTACAACAAGCGCCGACAAGAAAGTTCCCATTGGCACTTGTCCCAGCCTTGTCGTGAGAAGGGGGACTTTACAACAGCGTTTGTCCCCGCGTCGTACGTACGAGGCACGACCACAACTAGCTTAATCTATATCACATTACCGCTGCACTAATCTGATAAATCCGACCGAGGAGTGTACAGCAATGGTGGTGGATGTAGGTGTCATTGTGATGGGTGACGACACGGGACCACATTGCATCAAGATCTGGAGTTTGCCTGGGTTAAGTCAGAGATTACGTAGCTGTCCAGGCTTTTTTCGTTATTTGGCACAAAAAGGTGTACAATAGAGGCCTCTCCTCAGCAGGTATTTTGGCCGTCTCAAATAACGATTACATTGTCTTCTTCATTGAACAAGCCGCTATATCTTGGGATATACAATATGTACATTCTAAGATGAAATGAATGTTATGAACGATTAGGAATACTTTGATCTGGTACTGCTCTACTCATCTTGTCATATTTAGTATATTGTATACAACTTGTTTCTGATATGCTTTTCCCCAGATGTAGTTAGTAGATATCCACCTTCGGCATATAGAAATATTGACGTATCCCGGAGATGGATTCGGATTTATCCCACCCCTAATTAATGGAAAAATATAATACTCTTCAGCTCTAACGGTGCAAGGTACAATGGTATGATGGTATGCTGGTATGTAGGGACACGTAAGTATGAAGGTATGTCGGGGATATGTCGATATAATGATATGTTGGTTTGTCTATATGTCGGTATGTAGATGTGTCATGGACTGTGTCAGAATGACCGTGCGTCCATTAAAACTGATGTAAAAAAACCAATTTTATATTAGTTATGTTCGGTAGAAACTACAGAACTGTTGTGATTTCGATGATATACACCGTTTGCTCTGTTATTTGAAATATGTATTGAAACACTTAAAGAAATCAAATAACCCGATAATGTGACTGTTAACAACTCGATATCCAAATATATAAGTATCATAGTTATTTGTCTTCAGAAAGAAAAAAAGAAAGACAAAACCGGCTTCATGGCACTTCAATAGTAGGTGAGTGTTGATATCATAAAAAGGAACACAGAGTAGTGCTCAATCTGAAAAGATGTTTTATATAATAAATCAATGACCACTCCCTCTCAGGAGAAAAGCAAAACCAGATATCATAAACAACCATCAGAGAATTGGTAGAATATATTGTTCTCAAAGGCAACGAAAGGTTTTTTCAGTGTGGGGAGTTATAAGCCGTGATTAGAGGGATATCTATGCAATCCGACAGAAATAAACTTTGCTAGGGGTGCAAATTGGCGACCAGTAGGTAATACGTTTCCGGGAATAGGACCCGATATCCACCTTCCATTGCCGGCATTAGGAAAGGGAGTAATATCTAATCCATCAAATATTGCTAGGAGAATGTGCTTTAGATATTATTTTTGTCACTAAAGAAGAAGAAGAAGAAGAAGAAGAAGAAGAAGAAGAAGAAGAAGAAGAAGAAGAAGAAGAAGAAGAAGAAGAAGAAGAAGAAGAAGAAGAAGAAGAAGAAGAAGAAGAAGAAGAAGAAGAAGAAGAAGAAGAAGAAGAAGAAGAAGAAGAAGAAGAAGAAGAAGAAGAAGAAGAAGAAGAAGAAGAAGAAGAAGAACAAGAAGAAGAACAAGAACAAGAAGAAGAAGAACAAGAACAAGAACAAGAACAAGAACAAGAACAAGAACAAGAACAAGAAGAACAAGAACAAGAACAAGAACAAGAAGAACAAGAACAAGAAGAACAAGAACAAGAACAAGAAGAACAAGAACAAGAAGAACAAGAACAAGAAGAACAAGAAGAACAAGAAGAAGAACAAGAACAAGAAGAAGAACAAGAAGAACAAGAACAAGAACAAGAAGAAGAACAAGAACAAGAACAAGAAGAAGAAGAACAAGAACAAGACCAAGAACAACAAGAACAAGAAGAACAAGAACAAGAAGAACAAGAAGAACAAGAAGAACAAGAAGAACAAGAAGAACAAGAAGAACAAGAAGAACAAGAAGAACAAGAAGAACAAGAAAAAGAAGAAAAAGAAGAACAACAACAAGAACAACAACAACAACAACAATAACAACAAAAACAACAACAACAAGATCAAGAACAAGAAGATGAATACGAGAACAAGAACAAGATTATGAATGACAACAGAAATGGTAATGCAATCAACAAGATATTCCATAAATCTCCTGTTGGACGAGCCAGTTTTATATCATCTACACCTGGGTCTACAAAGTCAGCCAACAATACAAATCAGAATCAATTCAGCCCGCCTTATATTTACACCACGCAACGACCTACTGTCACGTCACACTTTTTTTTTTTTTTTTTTTTTTATTTACTTCAAGTCAACATCTAGCTGAACGCTAGTTCTTCCTGTTGTACAATACAGTCTCGTTTGGTCCTTGTTACATCGAGTTCATGAAAAGGTATGGTATAATGAGATGAATGAGATGATAGATGTGCATCCAATATACTTTTTTAATCCTACTCTTGTTACATCCTCCAACCAATCAATATTACCAGTATAAGGATTGACAGTTCTTGTGCTATATAAACTTTTGTACACCTTGTAGTTATGTACCCATGCATTTTTGTGGTCATATTTGCTCATATACTCTACCTCAAGGCCAGAATTATGTTACACATTCACAAAACACAGTGTACGGTATACTACCATTCTTTCAAGTTAGATGTCTCGTTGTTCTCTGCTACCTCAAGGCCAACAGAAATTTTAGATTACCTACCTGAGATAGTACATACAGTACAATACTTTGGATACAACTCGTGTTATTTTATTATTAATTGTATTGATCTTTTGAAACACGCTAATGTGTCGAGTTTTTGTACGTCAGCGTCTAGTTTATTCCATTCCTCAATGCCTCTGTATTCGGTAGATTTTTCATATTTAGTAGTTCTATGCCGGTAAGTTCTAAACCTTATTTTTTCGTCACTTCGTGTATTCCTCCTCCTGTAATCTACATTTTGATCCAATTTTGTTCGTTTATACATTAATTTTAATAGCTGCCTCTTACGCCGAACAGCCAGTGGTTCTACTCCTGTTAACTTATGTAATCGATCTATCGAAGTTCTTGCTTGGTTAAACTGTCGTCACGTTACATGGCCTTTTCCTAGCTCCTGAATGGATCACTCAATGACACCCAGAATAGCCTGAACGTGAACATGTTTGCACGCACCACGCTCAGGCAGGATGGGATTTTTATTTATATCAGGGAAATTCAGGGTTCCCTCCCTGGTGCCCAGTGAGGTGACAGGACTGTCGTGATATGCGTGCAGAGACAAACAGGTTTTCAGGGGTGTAGGGGGCGTCGGGAGGGGCATGGCGTTTGAGTGACGGTGTGGGTATCGGTGTGGGTAGGGGTAGGGATGTGTGGCTGAGATGTCCGTACGAAGAGTGTTGGGCAAGGGTGAGGGAGAGGTGTGGAAAGAGGTGTGGGGAGCGTGAGTGAGGGTGAGGGATAGGGTTACGATGTTGATGAAGGGTCTAGTGAGGGGTTTACGTGGTCGGTTGGTTGGTTGTTTGGTTTATTTTAACACCCAGTTAACCATTACAGGTTCTTACCAGACTTTCTCAAGATTCCTTTACACCAAAAGGGTGGTGATCGTATCTATGTAATGAATTTAGGTAGAAATATCACACCTACACATTTACCGAGGTGAGAGTTCTTTTAGTTCCCATACCACATAGACATGGTATGAGAACGATTGGCCTTTGATATAGCAATAAATCTAGCACTGCTGGGAATGAAGGAGAAGAGTGGCTGCAGTAGGACTCGCACCCACAAAGTCCTACAATCTCAGGGTTACAAGTCCAGTGACTTCACCACTGATGGGTGATGTTGGGAGGGGTGTGGGGAGTTGTTGGAAGGGGTGTGACAGGCCCGTGGTGCAAGGTGCTGGGGAGGCGCGTTGAGGAGAAAGGTGGAGCTAGACACAGACCTGGCACCCAGGTTTGAAGGAGGCAGACAGGCACGCAGTCAGACAGTAGCTGGAGGGTGGTTTGGGGGTGGGGGCGAAGATCTCCTTTGGAAACCCCCACTTGACGGACATGGGAGCGGGGGTTGTACAAGTCGCCACTTGACATGACATCACCCCTTGCCTCACCTCAGCACGCCATGAGCAAGAGTCTCCACCCAAGGTCATCACTCCCGCCGCTCAGATATGGATATTTCTATGGAGCAATGATTTAAATATCTTATAGAATTTACATTGAAAGAGGGATTCTAAGATATATACTTTACAACATATTACCAAAGCAGGGTCAAAGTAGCGCGATGACCGAAGTGTTATCGCGCCTGATGACTTTTTACAATTTCATATACTACTTCCTTATGAACCAGCCATCATATCGTACGTAACGTGTCAAAGCCCCCCCCCCCCCCCCCGATGCAAAGACCTACTTCTTCTGCCAATAAAATATGTATATATTTGCTTTCAAGAGGGCATGAAAAGAAAGCAAGCTATGAGGTATAGTTTACCAGAAATTCTTGATTTGCATTGTGTCATCATTTAATAAATTGACAATATTCCTGACTTAAAGAGAAACTGCCACGAATTCTGATATGACCTTAAATGTGCCAACGTGTAGAGACCGGTGAAAAATAAAAGCTGCTCATTTCTTACAGCAAAAGCGTCGAGGAAATGAAAGGAGACGAGACAGTTGGAAAAACGTTGCGTTTTGTCGTGTCACAGCAAAAGGGGGATAGTGCATCAGAAACTTATTGCGGACTTCTGATGACCAGTCGTATAGCATAGGGGGAAACGTGTTTGCATCTTACTGGTTTAAAGACAATTCACAATGATTTATCTTTGCCTCTGCAAAGCAGACTAAAATTGAGAGGCATGGTAACATGAAAAGAAAGACAAGCCGGCAATCTACTGTTACTATATCCCTATAATATGCTGAAATGATGTGCCTCCGGCTAGTTAGATAAGACTAGAGCAAAACAGCGGCTTCAGACAAGTTAGGACCATTGAAATGCCTATTGTGCACAAACACTATTTACCATCAGAAAGAATTCATCATATGTCGTTGTTGAAAGCTCTAGGAGTCGCCTGCTTTGTCCATTGTGAATTCAAAGTACAGGACACAAATGGAATCACTAATCATAGATGATAACATAACTTCCAAGGATCAGATGGAAAGGGATACATGTCTACGTGCAGCATATAGATGGGGATACTCTGACAGACATGTCTTCAATATCAACTGTTCGTTGCCTTATCCAAACTATCAGCCTGTGCTAACTAGGAGCGAAAACGATGTTTCGAGATAGCTGGGAAAAGCTGTTATATGCATGGCACCGTCAGAATCTCTGCCGCCGGTGGTACAGTTGTTCAATATACTATGTTTTGTCATGCTTATTTGCGGACATCATATTCATATGTATGAATGTGCTTGTTAAGGCAGTGTCCGCCATAGGTACAAAGAGGACTGAAAATTGCAAAGGCTATCGGCAAAATCGACAAAGCACCTGTTCCCAATGCCTATGCCAGGATATTAGATATGAAGCAGACATTTTCACAGGGATGTCAGTAGGGGTCAGAAATTGGAAATATTGGATTTTGGAATTTGCTAACTAAGCAAGACCGAGCGAATAAGGAAAACATGTCAGCCACAGCATGGGATTAACCCTTTCAGGGCGAAAATGCCTGTGGAGAGGTTTAACCTACCGTTTTATTGATAGGAATGTGACTGAATTTATGCTGTCTTCGTTTTACACGAGGAAAAGATTTCATATACTGGAAATAAAAACGAGGAAAAGTGGAAAACTGCCATCTCTGTAATCATGATTAGGAAACTTGAAAATGCTGGGTATGATAACACGCCTTTTTCTCTATGATCTGGATTCTTGGTAATATGATGCTTTCAGAACCTGTAGCACATGGCTCATGCCTGTGCACCTTTAATGGATATCTGATGCAGTCAACAAACGTCTTGATTTAATTTGCTGTCTATGATGAATGCTAGAAATAGAACCTTATTGGCTCAAGTAAAAGTGAATTCTAAAAGTTGTGGATGAGGACAAAAGTCTCCCTGGGGAACTAGTTTTATACTCTAATGTCAGGCCCGACTTCCTACTTGTATCCCTATTCTAAAATAAAGGACATTAAATGGAATCCGTAAGTAGAACGAGTAGAAGTTCCTGAAACCACGTGACCTGTTTAAAAGCCTCGTTTTGACATCCATCCAGGGGTGCATTAGCAGTTTGACGTCACGTATCAAAAAGCAAAAGTCTCTCATCAGTGTTGCCACACTCCGCATGCAGATCACCGGGATTTGATGCCGCGGCCCTAACAGTGATCTTTGTTTAAGACAGCAGTCGTTTCTACAGAAGCCCCAGGCAGCCTGAATATCACTCGAGTCAAGGTCTAAACAAAGTGATGACTTGTGTTCACCGTCCCTGCTCTCTTCTCTCCACCTTTCCAACGGCCCGGGGCTCGCTGTACAATACCGACGGCTGGCAATAATAACCGTTCAGGATAAGCCCTTTTAAATACTATAGAAACAAAGGGCGCTTTTATGGGCTTCAACCCAGCAGGCGATACGTCTTGCAATATGCAGCTGGTATAGTCGCGATACTATGATACAGACTGGGTTCAGAGGCTTAAACTAAACATAAGACTGTGTATATGCTCCTGATACAGCCGCTGTAATACAGTCCTTGTGACATGGACTATTTTCATAGGCTTCATATCAGCCTATCAGATGATATCGTATATATTATGCGCCAATGTGGTCGCGAAACTATGATGCAGCATTCATGACGAAGGCAATGTTCTAGGAGCGATAATGTGATACATGTCCTCACGATATTTGGAGTGTGGCCTTGCGAACCAGCACCGTGGCTTACTGTCCTTAATGTGTTTCTAATCTGTCGAGAGCTTCTCCTCATTTCAAAAGTATCGTTTGTATTGTTAGGGTGCGAGATGGTTATTCGAAGGTATCGTATCGATAGACCTTAGATAGACGCTGATTAGTGATGAAGTCTAAAGGCGATTGTACCTCACATTGCGAATCTAAGGATACCCTTGCCAAATGACGTCAAATAAGACACACCTAAGTTACAAGGCTCTGTGGTGGCCTGCCACTTGCCTCAGTCTGGTGTCAATAAGTCTTATTTACACGACACAGTCTGAACAGCTGCGCATGCGGTCTGAAGCTCGTCCTAATTAGCGCATGTAAGGCAGCTGAACGAGCTTTTATCGTGTTTAGGCGAGCTGCTCAGAGACGGAGATACACTGCTCCAGTGATCCAGTTGAATAACATACGAAGAGCCCCCAATCAGAGCCTATCACCGGGTGTCGATGGATGAATAGCTTACGTTTAATCAAGAATACCACCTAAAAAAATTATCATTAGGTTTCATTCCTACAATCACCAATACTATGTGTACTATATCATTTTCGTCGTTTACCAATTGCCCTCAGTAGCGTTACGGGGTTTCGTTATAGAGAAGTGTGGTACGAAATGGTGACCCTAGACCATCCAACACAGAGGGAGAGTAGAGGCACAAGAAGCCTGGTGAGGCTTGGTCGGTCGCACACTTGGCTATAGTGGCTATATAACAGAGCAAGATTACACTTTTTCTATTTTCAGCTGATGATAATGGATTCCCTGAAATAGGTTGATCTGGGATGAACATGTACTCCTCGGAGCTGACATATATCACGCGCTCTCCATCAAAACGAATATTTAGAAAAATGCTGCAATGCAGCAATGAAGGTGACTGGTGGCAAAGCTTGGGGAGAGAGAATGGTACAGATCCACCACCAACTCCCAGTGCTTAAAATGAGCAATCCAGAGCTTGAAGAAATTCAGCTACGTGAGAGTAATGAACTGCTCACCGTAATGCTTCAAGAAACGGGCGCAGCTTGCTGGTATAGTCCGGCCGTCAGTGACCTTGGTACGCTGGGGTCAGCACTTGGTCCGCCCTGGAGTGCCCACTGCCTATTTATTGGGCAATAAAGGCGGACTGTTGGAGAAGGAGGAGGGCAAACACGGCCACGCCCCGGCCTCATGATGACCGAACAAAAGTTATAAAGCAGGAGCGGCGTTCTCTGCGTCCTCCAGCCGCTCACTGTACGTCCTCCAGCCCCTCCTCCAGCGTCCATGCTATCAGGGCCTGCCAGGCCGACTCACCAAATCCTGGAGAAGAGACCTGGGATTTCAGCAGAATGCTGACGACCAGGAGAGCAATGACCGCCTATCAGGCAGCGACAAATAACTCCTGTTGGCAGTGCGAGGCTTCAAGTGTAAATGTAATTGGTATTCTAATAAAAAGAAAACAGTAGATGAATAGAAAGCAGTAAATTCACCATTCCTATTCATTCCGTCTTATTCTCACCTATGGGATGTCCCCTGTCTCTGCATGAATGAAGATAGATGAAAGAACCAAGAGGCAGGTAAAGCGTTTTATTAGAATGCTGAATGAAGTACAAACTGTGAATACCTAATTTCAATCACTGTTTTTACATTGGCTCGTGACGGGGATTTGAGAAGTGCCTTGTTTCAGGAAAGGCCGCACGATTTTTATTTCAGCGTCATGTTTATACTAGATAGCAACTTCCCACTGTACAAGAAATTTTGTGAAACTTGTTCTGAACAAAAACCAACGAATGAGTGTTTAGCGCCAAATTCCCTAAGGTGATCGAATTCGCATGAGAATTCTCGTGCAATGCCATGAGACATGAGTAAATATATGCGACCGTGCGAACACATGTGGCAATATTAAACGGTTTTAATAGTATCGCATGCCAGTCGCATGTTCATGCCAATTCGCATGCGACTCCCAAACCACCACCATGTGAACGGCTGATCCACCAAAGCGCATTTTGCTGCGACCTTCCATCCGACCGGGCCAACGTGTGCGACCGCTAAAGTCTCCTTAGTGGATCTGGCGCTTTACGCAACAGAATGCTGACGACCAGGAGACCTGCTAAATATATTGTGAATGAGGGCAAATTACAGTTGGTTGTACTTAAAGTATCATAACCTATATGATTTTCGGGAAATAACGTTTTTGCCACCCAAGCAAACCACAACGGTAGACCGAACAATAACATCGCGGCTCTAGACCGCTATTCTGGCCATGCTTGCTATAATCAGGGAAATATCTACAGAGATGGTAAAATCGATTCCTCTGGCTGCAGTTAACACAGATGTTGTTGTTCAGCCCTGCTGACCAGCTGGGAGAAATGTGTTTATAAACTTAAAGATGCCACCCAGGACAGACGGCGGCGCCCATTTCCTGCTGGTGCACAGACTCCTGGGATATTCGTCACGTGACCTGAACACAAACTGAGGATGAGACGCACAGACAGACACTCTCCTGATAGGATGAATACCAGACATAGAAAGTCGCCTCGTAGACGCCAGGCAGACGTTCTGACATCACCTGATGACGTACTATTGATATAATGATGTAATATTATTTTTGCTTTTGTGGACGAAGATCGCCGTGAAAAGACAATACAAAAACTGATTACGCATTTTAGATGAATGTTTTATCCATACCACCAAACAGGTCTGTCAAATAGATGCCAGGCATTAATAGTTAATCGCTTCTGATGACCCATATATGACACAATATTGACCCCCCCCCCCCCCCCCCCAGCAAGGGAGTCACTATAATTACTCGGAGAATAGTGATGTAACGACCCAACTGACGTCAGATAACGAATTAACAGAATTTAAGTATGTACATGGACATTGCAACAAGTCAAAATACGAAATAAATCAAAATATATAAAGAATAATCTTATTGAACTTTTACTGATAATCCATTCTCTGAACGAATTCAGTAGCTTACTTACTGGAGAAGTATGTGAGGCCCCTATCATCGCTCACAGCCACTTTAATTTGGTAAAAGGGACCTTTCTAAATGTATTATCTTTAGAGACATGTGTGAGTTAGATTAACACCATACATGTCGACCCAAATGTCAACAATGATCATGCAATCCTGCTAAACGATAAACAGGCTAATGTAATCAATACACTAAACGTGCACAGTAAGGCAATGTATAACTTTCTTTTGCAAACAATGTGGTATTCTACCTCTATGGAAACGGCGGAAAAAGCAGTTGATCATTCAAATGTATCGGAGCAGGTTCAACAATGAATGGCTGGACACGAACATTCGTAACACAAGGTCGAGATGCAAAATTAACTTCAGTACACTCAAACACGAAGCAGTATGGTTCTGAACTCGCCCTTCTATCGAGGTATAGCATCCTGGAATGCCTTATTTTCCTAATGCCCCAATCACACTGGCGTTTTCTTTACGTTCGTTTACGCATTCCCACTTACGTCTACGCAACTCCGCGTTTTTCCGCGCATCGCCACGCATATGTATATTTCAAAATGCGTAGGAGAACGTACACGTACACGGGAAAAACGCCGTTTTTACGCTAGTGTTATGCCCCAGTCACACTGGCGTAAATTCTGGCGTTTCTTCTACGTATTTGAATGGGTGGGGACCACGTATTAGCTACGAATTTGGAACGTATCTGGTAGCTTTGCTTTAACGTTTTAGTACGCTTCTCAACGTTCATCAACGTTTATTTACGCTTCTGTACGTATTGTGGCGTTTTTCGGCGCATTCCTACTTTCCTTTACGTATCTCCGCGTTTTGCTGCGTATTTGTAGATTTCAAAATGCGTAGAAGAACGTAGAGGAGCGTACATGGGAAAACGCCGTTTTTTTACGCCAGTGTGACTGGGGCATGACTGGGGCATCAACTTTTTATCTCGATGTATCACAGTCATTTCACAAATATATTCTTGATTGTTTCATTATGTATCTGAAAAACTCAACATTAAGAGATGCAATAAACTACTATAAAATGGAGTGGACAAGAGTATGCACTGTTAAAGGGAGTGTCTTTTTCAATCTAAATTGCAGCAAAGGATTGGTTTTTAGGAGTAGCTAAGATTCACATTAATTTAGAGGAAAAAGATAATCTACATAGGGATACTTCACCGGGTACCATATCGTCCATAAGAACATTTTGTTACAACAACATTAAAATTTTATATTTATATGACCAAACTTTTTACGGAAAACAATCTCGATGTATACGGATGAAGCCTTTAGTTCCGAAGTCAACTCAAAATGGAATCTTATATGCATAAAGTTGAGAACAAATCGTATAGATAGAAGAGATGAGAATTATGAAGAGAATTTCCTAAGGTGGAATAGAACAAAAGTACATAAATACTAACACACTGAGAATATTCTTTAATCAAATCCATGGTTCCAGGTTCAAGTAGAGATCGCTACTAGTTGTTATATAATGTAAGTAGGGAGTGTGTTCAGTATATATATATCAAAACTTCACGAATCCTGATAAAAATAACTACAAAGCTTTGTCATTAAGTACTGCTTCACTATCCTTACTCATACAGAACATTATATAGAAGAGGGAAGGAGAAAATTGTATTTGATTAATGTTCATAATCAGAGACTTGAGTAAGTCTAGACCAATCCCAACCAGAGCAGTATAATATACATTAACTCCACCAGACCTGACGACACTGGCGCTGTCTGGTCTCATCGAACAATAATATTACCTTATGTAACCTTAGAGGTGTCTGATATAGCTTGTAATGTAACGCAACATTACCAGACAGGTGCCTGAGGTGGCAAATTCACGAAACCCTTACAACACAAACATTTGCGTTTGAGTTGGCCAGTAGTTACGTATCTGGTAGGTTACGTACATAAACATGCCTTACCAGACAGCTGTCTGATGTCATTCAAGTCGTCTTATCTCGCAAAATAGGTGTCGTCATGAGAGAATCACAGAAAAAACTTCACCAGACAGGAACAAGCTTACATTGCATTTTGGTTCGTGATTTGATATGACCCTTTTTAACCTGGTTGAAGTGAATGAGATAACCGACTGCCTCAACCAGTAATCCCGTCCTCCTCGGAATATTTATCCAAGTCCAGCCATCGGCGATACAAACAGAAGAAAAGCGTTTTAATCTGATTGCGAACGCCACAATTCCCGGTAAGACTGGCGCATGCGCCGCCCATTCTTACCAGGATTCTCACAGGAGTAACACGTGACCGGAATTCTTGGAATATATAAATTATATGACTGATCCAGATATAAAACATTGTTATCTCTAAATAAAGCCCCGTACACTACCCTTCCTATTCACTCCAGAGGGTGACAGGAATGTGATTAAACGTGTCACTCCCTTAACAGAGGAACTTCTTGACCTGTCTCACGTCCCCATCCTTCCACCTCATTGATATCCTTTTTACGGTTGTTTTCATGTATAGCTGGCACCGCGTCTATATCGGGGAGCTGGCTCCTATAGATGCTTATGAAAGATTACAGCTTCCGTAACAATACACTATATCTATGGAACAAGTCAGTGTATACTCTATACTGCATGATTAATTTCGCCTCTTCTAACCCCATCGTGATTCACTATTCCAGAACATAAACCAAAAAGACTATGGAGGTCAGTTTCCGATAGATCTTTATTGATAACCTATAGATGTGTATGGCAACTTACATACATGTATCGTCTTAAACTGTTACAAGTGGATGTATTTCCACCGGAAGCATATCGTATTGATAGTTTAGTACATCACTTGATTAGTTACGTCCACTGGTCAGGTCGTAATGTCAGTTTGTCTGTCAGTGGCGACCAAAGAAAAGGTCTGAAGCCTGTTAAAGGCTGTCGCACTATGAACAGGGTATCTGACCGGCCTGGGTCCATTCTCTCGTGTATCTCAAACTAGATCGGTTTAAGCTTTTTGAAATAATTTGTTCGGCGTATTTTCTCTTCGGGTATCCACTGATCTTATGACTGGCCATTGGGAAGTAAAAATCCGGGAAATCCATGCAGAGTACAGCCGAGTCTCAAACAGCGAACCCAGTGATCTGCAGGCGATGGGCTACCAACTGAGCTACCAATATGTCGTCCAATATCAAACTAAAAGAGCCTATCGTAATAAAAACTCTTATTGTAACAATATTTGTTCATTTGATCTTATTCAGGTTATGGAATATTAGAATCGTCGACGGTAATAGTCACTGGGAGGTAAAGTAAGCTAGACAGTACTAAATCATTCCTCATGGTCCACCAGAAAGCATTTTTGACCCCTCACCTATGAACACGCTAAGTGACTTCCAAGAGGTAGCCGGTACGGGAGCATATTTGCCATATTTGGCGCCTGTCTGGTCCATCTATTCCCAGTATTTACTGCCCTACGTGTCGATAAAACAAGGGTGGACTAGGGGCCAGTCTGACGTGACAGTATGTGTCTAGACAGTAGATAAGCAGACACTACACGCCGCTATTAATACTGTACTAAACCTACAGTGTTCAGAGACAGCCTGCTACTAAACACACGCCCTCATTCATCTTCATCACGAGTGGTTATACACCCTCCTCTCCAGCTGCTGTCGCTGCCCCCAACCCCATCGGGGTCGCTCATTAATTTCCTACATAAATCAATCCAATCGCCGTGTCTGTGGCTCGCAGCGCCGATCGGCCGGGCGGCCAGCCAGGGCCCCCCTGCCCCTACGTCCGGTAGACCGTTCTGTTCCCACGCCCTACTCCAGTAAAGGCTACTGCTGTAGCCAACCCCCTCTCCCGCCCACACCCACCTGACGAGCTGCTCACCCTGGCTCCTTTATCTCTCTTAGGTGGGCTCGGTGGCTGGCTGTAGTTTACACCCCGCTAACTGGGCTGGCTGGCGTTGACGTGTTCACACCGCTCTATATACACTGCTTTATTGCGTGCGTAGACTATCTGACCAATGTTTTACGTCACACGTCTCATACCAGCTACAGCCTCACTATAAGACTATATTCCTCGCTGAAAGTTTTGCCATACCGTACTATTGTTATATATGTACACACACTGCTGAGAACTCGATATTCTGCCATACAATTGCTAGCATTGTATATGGCCTGTTGGAAACTATTATTCTCCCATTAGACCAACATAATCATACAGAAAATGGGGTGGTCTATATATTTTTGTAAAGAAACATGAACCTTGGCACAATTGAAGAACTTGACATGCAGCTGAAAATTAGAGATAGGGCCGAACTTAATCTTATCAATATGGCCACTAAATCCAATAAGACTGCTTAGGTGTTCGATAATGAAGATTAGCTGTACTTCTCCATGAATAAACAGTGAAATATTCATGAAATATGAGATCGATGCTTAATCTCGGAAGCAGAAGCTGATCTATCGTTTAGATCCATCTTCTTATGGGTCAGCCATCTTAAAATCCATAATGACTCCCCAAATCAGCCCAAAACCTATTTGAGACAACAACTCGACTAATAATCATAACTTCTTCATTTCTAGGGTTTGGAGGGTCCCAAATCAAATGCAGCAGTCGGAAATTAGGTATAAGCAATAACTAAGATACCAATGATGTTTTATGGATAACTCCTGTTCTGCACAAAACGTTGATTACTTGTACTGCCAGCTAAAGGATTTCATATTAACATTAACCTCACAGGGGGCAGCACTGATGTGTCATTCCTTTTATAATTTTTCTAGTGGGTAGGAATTACATTGTAGAATGCATGAATTTAGAAGTCTTTCTTCACTTACCAGTAGAAATGTAACTGATTTTCTGGCCTAAGAGGTCGGTAACACCCCAGATTTACAGTATTCATTTATCTATGAATGACCATGTACCAAATAACATTGGTATTTGATAGTCGCAGGCTAATGATAAAGAGCAGAATAGTTCAATATTCATGGACAGCTAAAGCAGTTGAGGATCTCAAGGGGGAGGGGCAATAGGACATGCCATCCACCCCACCCAACACCGCAGCATCCCCACCTGCCACTTACCCCCCCCCCCCCCTCCACCTCCCCTCAAAACAAATAAGGCTCTCCTAAATGGATATACCGCCCTAGTTTTTGAAAACCCAGTGATATATGGAGTAGACAAGATTTTGCTGATCTTTGGGGCTCTATAGGTTGAAGTGGCTGCACATAGTGCATTAGAAGACTGGTTAGAAAGAAGTGGTTAAACAGTTGTCTTTTTTCATGCTGATATAGGCACCACCGAAGTCATTCATGAAAGCAGCACAGGTGATACACATATGGCATGCACATCAGGTTACAGCACCGAGGTACCACATATTGATGACAGAGGCCTATGAAACATATGAGGTGATTTCAAGTGCAGAAATGATTCATGGACTAAGTTCGCAGGAAAAATAGTCCACAGTTTAACTTGTGGCTGGTTATTTACTCTACATATTAAAGCTATTGTTTCTAGCTTCATCATGTCACTTCAACTTTAAGTTTGATTTATACGATGAAGGTTTGGCTCGGCTTATTCCAAATTTTCCTTTGCTCTACACAATATACACTACAGATGCTGGGTTCCTGTACATCGCTATGACATGTTCAATCTCCAAGAACACGATATGAAAATCTCTACTCAATTTAAAAATGACAACTTTGTGGTGAAAAAAACCTCCGTTGTCTTTTCTAGCTCAACTCTAGAGCATGCCAATGAGCAGCAAATGCGATGATGAAGAGTGATAGTGGAGCCACTGGCTTAACATAAATTTCCTCACAACCAACTCATTGGAAGGCACACTAGGTTTGTGGATTTCAAGAAGCTACTAATGATATGTAGTAGATAGTTGAGGTTGAACACCATGAGCAAATAAGGTCAGTGCAGACAACATTTGCAAGACAGGTTCACTCACTCTGCCAAGAAATGCATGCTCTAAGCAGGATAGGATGTAGTATCTACAGCACGAATCATACAGACGCCTGGAAGAAACCAGTATGAGCAATTTGTGCAAAACATAATAGAATAAAGAAACGAGCCAATCTCAAGTAACAAACTACCAGTTTGCTTGCTAAACAAAACAAAGGAAATAAACAGCTAGTGCAATATCTACAGAAGCGATGCGCTCTTTTTACAAGGCTGTATATTCCATGCCAAGTGTTTTATGGAGATATTTTTCATATGCACCACATCTCTTCACGTCTGGGGAGCTGACAAAGGAAACAAGTTTGACATTGTTCCATATCTAGAGAAAATAGAACAACAGAAGGATGACACTCCATATGTTAAACCCTGCTAAAACCTAAAGCAGCTGGAAGATATGCCGACAGAATATTCCTGCCTCACATAAGAGCATCAGGAGTAGAAAGCATCAAGAGTATTTAAGCAAGACAGAAAGGAGGGAAAGGAGGTGCGTGGAACCAAACACTAAAATACCACATAATTGGAAAAAATTCTACAGATTGATGACACTATGAAGGAAATCTGTGTGTTTTTCTCAGGAGAGGCTACCTTTATGGAGGGCCAAAGGATAACATTGAGAGAATTAGTAGTGGCCAATGATTCTAATGACATCCTAACTGTTACTTTGCACACAAGACGAAGCTGATTCAAGATTTGTGTTTCATTCGGCAGATGCTGGCCATGATAGATACAAATGAGTTCTGGTGTGTACAGTATATTCACTGGAGCAAAAACCCAAACACATTGTAAAAGCTGTGCACAATACTAGACATATTAAAGTTTTAACGACCAAAGACCAAAGGAAAATGAATGATCACCACTCAATGCATTGTTTCTTAAGCTGTCGCTTAAGGTTCACTCTAGGATCGGGCCTGTGAAATTCATAACTTTTAAAACCAGTAGCTTTAAAACAAGATAGGATGGCTAGGACAAACTAGTGTATCATATTAACGAATAAAGGTTGTCTTCACTTATGAGTTGATAACTGCTCCGAGTTTTCCATACATCAAGACATGTACTTGTGATAGCCAGGTATGTGTCAATGTACTTCTATTACCTGTGTGCATTGATTCTGTGTGGTCTTAACTATTCTGTAGTATTACTAAGGCCTTACAGATTGAAGCTGGAATACCGTAGAATATGATGCAATCATTGTAATTTCTCTGGGGATAATCTAAACAGATATTTTAAGCGTATTACGCTCATGCAATCAGTTCTCTAATATTATAGAGTACGTGTTTATGTAGTTGCTTAGCCGAAACCACGTATATAAGTTGTAGTCCTGTGGAAAAAGGCCTATTGTAAAAGTGAAATATGCCATGTGCAACATTCGTAAATGCCTTGGCAATTGTGATCATGCATATACATAGCAGAAATTATCCTCTGGTACTATAAACATCTTCTGCCTGCTAGACTAGACATTGACTTCATATTCCATGGACATTTTACTATCTATAACTAGATAAATACAGTTAAAATTCACTGCGGAATGCCCCAGCAGCTATATTGAATTTGCTGGCCATATTGAAAAAAAATCGAGCATGGCCCCTACTTTAAATCTGATAAGCACATCAAGTTGTGCCAAGTCTCAAGTATCTTTGCAAAAATGCAGACACCTTACATATTTTCTGCCAGATAATAATATCGTAGTGCACAAATCTGAAGACTATACATACTACCAGACAGTCTATTGTCATGCGCATATATAAAAACTCTGTATTAAAAGCCTCTTTCATGAAATGTGAAATCTGAGTTTAAATGACCCATAAATTCCACATAATTCAAATTGTAAAAACATGCAGAGTGTAATATAAAAAGAACTTACTTGCTCTCAATAACCACACGTCTGCTCTTTAGCAGTTTGTTCGCTCAACTGACTAGTTCCGGCATAGTGATCTCCTTTGTCGCCAGGCAAGAAAGTAGAGCCATGGCGAGTAGGAATTAAAAGCTGCTATTAAGGAACCCGTAAAAACTCTTATACTTAGCCAATATATTTTGCTTTTCTAGACTTTTTTTTCATCTTTCAGTTAAAATAGTCTCATGTGAAAGTTTTGTGATATATTACAAATGGCTGCAAGTCACAAGGAGTAAATGTTGTAATCGTGCACTTGTCCCGTTTATCATACGATCATGGATGCTCTATACCTCCCTTGCCAGACTAATCTCAGGTGTCTGTAATAAATGCATAATTATAGAACAAAGAAGACCTTCTTTCAGGCTTCGACCTTACGAAGAGCATCTAATCTCCCTACACCAAGGCTGGCTTCTCTGAGCAAGAGCGAGCAGACATAACGGAAATTAATGGAAACTTGTGTGTGTGTGCAGAGGGTGAGGGGTGTCTGTGATGACCTGCCTATAGTTGAGACATGCTCTATGAGGAACCCACTCTCATCACCACGACCTGCTCACACCTCACAGCGTGGGCCGAGCAGTTCATCCCCGCCCGGCGCCTACAGTAGAGCAGCTTCTCCGGTTGGGGGCTGTCTGATGAGACAGGCGGCGTAAGGTTTATGTCATAGTGCCGGCTTTCTATCATAGCGACGACGAGGTGGGGTAAGAAAACTCGGCACTGTATGAAACATTACTGAGCGCCACCATCAAGCTTACCCCTTCCCTACACCTAGATTCACATATGGATAATCTTGCAGTCATTGACCTTTTGGGAATGATCGGAGGGAATGATCGTTGAGAACCATCTCAATTATCCGTCACAATCTCCAAGACAATTATTGACGCTATAGACATTACCAACCTATACCGCATTTAGGATTTAACACCCACTTGAAAATAACCATTATCTCAATTTCATGAGTATCCAGAAGAAAGACTTGAGAATAGTCATTCAAGGTTTTCAGGGTTTCACACTCAATGGCAATATGTTTGTAAGAAAATCTGAAATTCAAGCCGGTGCAAGTTGGCTCCCATACTACATCAGTGGCATCAAAAATATTAAGACGTACTGTGATTCTAAACTTCAGATCTCGAACTCACTGTTGCTATTAGATTTTAATCCTCTGCTTAATGACCCTACCATATGGATTATTGCCAACCGATCCTTTTAACTTTTTCCTTCCACCCCGCTAATGAAGAATAATTCATCTTGTTCATCTGACGGCTAGTGTAGATGTTTTTAATACATGGCAATACTTTACATTCACTATCGCTCATTCAATTCATATGTAATGACATTAAGAAGCAAACCAAAGGAGGCAATATTTTCTAGGACTGGCAACGCCATAAACGCGTACAGGTGAAAATTCCATTGTGAATCCAAGGATGATGACCATGTAACGCTTGGGTTAAGAGAAATCCAATGCAATAAAATATAACGACAAATCTGCAGGTTTTTTCCGACCACCTAGTTTTGAAAAGCCTATAATTTCTGGACCAACTCACGGTTCCATGCATCATTTATTGCTCTTTTGAATTACCAAGTTTCACCAAGATTTTATTTCACTTGGGACATAGAAATGTTTCTGTGACCTAAAGTAAAGATATATTAAGTGGAATATGAGCATTGAACTTTATGACCTTCAGAAGAGTAAAAGCGCCGCTGGTACACGAACTTTAGATATATTGCTGCGAGTTACAGGTCAGTCTTCATTGCTTAAAAATATCAAGAACTGGTTCTATCGTAGCCCATCCTCACGTTCAAAGTATCATGAAACATGTATTCAGTTTGGAGGCACAGAGGCAATAATGAAGTGCAAGGACAAATTTCACCAACGGTTGTGAGCATTTGGAAAGATTTGTAAATTGCATTGACAGAGTGCTCGTCTTTCGTGGTTTCACTTATTCTAAGAGGGTAGGAGTGTAGTGAGCGGTGGAAATGGGCAAAACGACCAGCAGAACGTGCATGATTAGTCAGCTTCTGAATTGATCAGCATGCTGGGGCACCCATAGAGCTGTCCGGATTCAATTCCCCGTGGGGGTCAATTTTCAGTTGGCCTTCTACAATAACAAGTATGGTGTCCCATAGCATTTTGCCCCTTGGCCACAGGCTATCCCATACCACCCCGGACTTGACCCTGCGCCCCACGCCCAAGTTACATGACCTTTGCCCCACATCTTTCATCCCCTTCGTCTAAACCCCTAACGCCCGGCCCGCCCGTCATGTTTCTCTCAGTTGATCCCACCGGATGACCCTCATCTGCGCCGGCGCGCCGCTCCACTTCCGGGGGTAATGCGCTGGCGGCCGGAAGGTGTCGCCTCGAGCGTCGCGCATGAATACAAATCATGCTACAAACGCCATCAGGACGCCGGCCTCATTACCGCGCCCTAGACGGTCTCCCTCCACCGGGCCCGGGAATACCACACCGGAGCAAATTGAAGAGGGTGCAGATTCCGCGTCCGTCTTTTTCTCACAATACAGAAGGAGACCTTCAAGTTTAACGTCATCAAGGTAGTCCTCTTCTAAATGTAAACAAAGACAGTTACACCCCAGCTGATCTAACTAATTGGACATCAGGGAATGTTTTACACCTGTGGTGCGGGGTAACTATACGGCAACTGGTCAGTTGCCGGAGTTGGCTAATATAGGAAGGCAATATAAGGATAAGATTTCATTCAGCCACTCACTATTTCTCCTTGTCATTATCATATACCTGAATATCAATAAAAACATCATTTTACTACTCAATGTTTCATCATCTCAACATGTCACGTGAAACGGAGGGCAGCATTATTCATAGTTCGTCACTCAGTGACCAACGGAATCAGTACAGACAACCAGTAAATGTGAGACATTCGTGCACAGGTACTTTTATTCTTATAGACTGAGAAGTTTTTTTTGTTTTTTTTTAATTACTCGGCCAGTTCCGTTCTGCCGCCTGGTCCCTCATTCGTTACAATATATCTTACCTGGTAATTTCATTATGATATATAAAATGTTATGTTACGAAGTGACATCTGTATTTCACTATTTAAATACATATTGATAGATAAATATACCCGACCGTATAATTGAACAAGGCTTTGGAAATTGGAGTTTAATCTGACACGCAGGAGACATCTAAATCTTTCATCTATCAGATTTCCTATATCTCATAATCAAATGAACGAGTCCAACAACAGACATCACGCACGAAACCAAGTGTGCCGACGTCAACATCTACACCCGAGCCCCCTCATCTTTAATCAGTCTAATACGGGTAATTAATAACGGAGCTGGTGGCTTAAAGAACCACCGCCATCTGAGTTGCACAGCAGAGATGACTCGGGGTAGACCTTGCAATGAAATATGCAACAGGCCCGCTGCTGTCAACATTAATGCCGCCGTGTCGGACTCTACCAATCCTATAGTGGCACACAGGAGGGTGGGTGGTTGTCGTGGTGATGGACGGGGCGTGTGGAGCTGAGGTGGCACAGCTTTCAGAGGTAGAAGAGTGGAGACACTATGACCTTCACGCAGGCATCCACAGTCCATATTAACCCCCGGGGGAAGTGTTATCTTCCCGATGTCGGATTTCAGTTTCTACACATTGCCTCACAGCGCAGTGAATTGCTTGAGAGGGAACCGGATGCTGTTTTTCATTTCACATTTGGAATACTTATCAGACATGGGGATTAATGTCGGATTATAGAATATCAGAGGTCTCTGCTCTGCCATGATTAATCAGTTCTGTGTGCTATGCCCGCCTCACACCACAGTGAACATATCTTAATAAACAGAAGATGCACGTCTCATACAGTTAGTGTTACGTCTCTGTGTGCACTTTGTAAAAGATATCAGAGATCCTTGACATTTTGAGCTGTATAGAACATGTATCTATATTTAATATGTCTATATCACACCACGATACCCCATCTAATAACATTGATTAGAATACGACTGAAATAGGTGAACGTAGATAAGAGATTATATATACACCACACCTGAAAATAATATCGGCACGAAATATTACAGCAAACATCGTATATAGGTTAAGAGAAATAGAAGGAATTAGTATGCTCTACTAATTTCCCTCAAATTAGCATAGTGATCCTCTTGTGGAAGGATATATGTTTCAGAGCAATGACAACAAAAATGCTTTACAAACGTATTCGTATATATTATATTGATAAAGAATCATATGAAAAAGACGTAGGTTATCAAATCAAATCAAATCATCGCCTCCCTGTAGGGCAAACATAGACATTTATCAATGACCCCCCCCCCCCCCCCCGCACTTGTAATAGATTATATTTACTATACCCCTTGGCGTACTGGTATATTTCTTCAGGAGTACACTTTGGAAAGATGCTTAGAACAATGGGCCTTTATCCCACAGTACGCTGCGAAGTGAAAATTGCCTTTGTGTCTCTGTGTAATAGAAAGCAAGAATCCATTGGACTTGTGATTTTTTGATTACGTATAAGACGCACCTGGGTACTTTCCTTTATTCAACAAGGTACATGATTATTCCAGGGCGAAGTATAAAATGAGTACACGCCATTGAAAATTCCATATGAGCACTACACTTTAATTCACTTGTTATACCAAGATGTGTTCCTCTAGTGCCGTTTTCGCCTTCTTGAATTCACCCATTACCCATTCTCAATACTAAAATCTGTGGACCCAATCAGCTGAGAGATAAAACCTTCCTAAAACAGAACAGTTATTGGGAAGTCAATAACTGGGTTGGGAAGTCAGCTGGGCGAGTAATGACTGCAGCACTGTACGACAGATGCTGCATGACTGGTCGGTAATAGAGTGAATCGGGCATACTGTCTTATCGCAGCCCGAGCAGCTCAAGCGAGTAGCTCCCCAAGACAGGACTGCCCACTCTCCGAGAGCCTCTAGTTTTTGGTTACTAATAGGGTGAGACGGACGGCCAAATTACCCCTTCCACTCACTATGCCAGTGCCCTGAGTCAAATCCCTTGTGTACGCGAGGTATATCATCTTAATCATACTATAACACAGACTGTTGGTTATGTTGCATAATACAGCAGAGTACAACAGGGCAATATTGCTCATTTACCGACTACTTGGAATTGCTGGGTACTGATCATCGTTCATCATATATACTTTAAATAGAGAACACGCATAGCTTCACTAAGCATTGGTAAATCTTCGACATATACCTCTCGGATGTGTAGTTCTGACAGAATTTGGACTTGGCTGCCATCTAGAGAGTAAAACCGAGGATGTATCAAACTCCATCACAATTAGTGAGAGACCTACCCATGCAATCCCATCCCCAGTGACCACCATACACTTCCCTACGCAGTACCATCAACAGATGCATCTCTCTCTGCCCCAGCTCTATCCCACCCTCCCCACTTATCACAGTTGTAAAGATTGGCTTGGGGACAGTTTATGGACCTATATTCACCCTGGGGTTTCTGTCTTGATTAGCCACGGAAGCTGACCTGCTGTTTCCCTCTTCTATCTTAGCTACACAATTCTGTATCTAAGTGTAATAGTCCTTTGCGCTCTGCCTATCACATATATAAATAGTGATTATCTCGACATCTGTGTGACCTTAAGTTACTGTGCACGTACTGTTAGGGGATAGTCATGTCTGAACACGGCATACTTGCCTAGTAGACGCTAAAATTGAATACAGAGGCTTTGGACGGTGACATCGTCTTTAGTCTCCATGGGCAAAGTTACGACGTCTGTATCCAGATTTCTTCTCAAATTACTGGAATTATTTCAGCAGAACTCAATTTATAAGCGTCTCTTAATGAATATCATATACAACTCTAAGCGGAAATTTTACATGCGGATTTATTAGCAGTATTAAGTAAATCTTACTTCAAACGATGAGACATCAGTCTATATCTTTTGAATATACCTGATGCAAAAAAAAATTAAAATGATTTAATGTCCCTTCATGAATTCTGAAGTATAACTTTCACTGGGGATGACCAAAAACTAGCTGTTTAATCAGTTATTGACAAACTGCCAATGGTCAGTACAACGAATCTTTTCGGGCTCCATCAAAATTTGGAACAGTGCACATCGATTTGAACAAATATAGACTCTTCGCGCTTGGCAGACTCCTAAGTCCATCTAGTGAACACTGGTCAGCTTGGAGCATGCCAAAACTAGCTGTGGCCGACTATATTTAGCAACTGAGCCGCAGCCACTTGGGGCCGGGGTTGACTGGTTGCCATGCCGGCATGACTGCCTTGGAAACTAGGCACGGGAACCCCTCAGTGCGCCGTCCTCGGGCGAGGCTATGTCCGTGGCAGGCTGCTGCTTAGGCAATGTTGACAAGCAGAAGCGCTGACTAATCCAGGCTAAGCTGGCACAAGTGCAGGAACCGCCTGAGGCAAAGGACGCCATCGGGTCTGAGCTACTCTCGATTTTGCCACACGGAGTATTGGTTAGGATACGAGAGAATAATAGGGAAGCGAAGTTGACTATTGTGCCATTAAACAGTCTGACAATTGTAGCGCCGTTGAGGTCTCCTGTCATAGGAAATATCCTGTGTGGGACCTTTAGGATTGCGGAATTCTAGCAGGTTTTCATTTTGGCTGCCATATGTGTATGGAAGATTGTATGGTAGCTTTGTGAAATTTAGGGGCTCATGCGGTAGGAAGAGACAGTGTTACATTACACCATGATAGACATTTGAGGACAGGTGATGAATAGGAAAATGCGGCAGGTGCAATTTAAGATGATAAAGCATTAGCCACCCTATTTTATCATTGATTACCCTTAACTGTTGATCAACGGTATCACTGCACGAAACTTACCATTTTACATATGTATGCGAAATGCGTCTATCAGTACAATTTTGCGTCTACAAGTTCGACCTATTATCCGTCTCATAGACGCCTTATCTAGTGGCGTATATACATGTCCATGGTGCGGTCTTATATACGTCATATATACGTCTGATTCCGTTGTATATACACCACCATCCAATAGTTCCTATCTTTGCAACTTGGGGACACTTCTGGTAGCATATTTCATTTTCCATTAACCATCCAAGTCTGTATTATATAAAAAATACAATCTTATATTACCAATTTATTTTATAAAACCTTTATAAAACCTGATTGAATATAAATTGATTAATTACACATAATAAACCCTGCATTCTTTGGTTTTCTTAAACGTTTTTTTTTAATAGATTTTACCTTGAAAACACCACTCTTCTGTACTGTTCTGGGTATTCCCATATAAACCTATACCATTTAGTCTATACCACAGCCGAGTAATGGGCGGTAACACAAACACCAATAAGAACAGGCGGCGGGCATGGGCGGGCGGTGGGGGGTGGGGGAGGGTTTCCCACTGAGTCAACCTGTACAAACGCGGCTGGCGGCGGGCAGTGGGCGGTGGGTGGAGGGCAGCGGGTGGCTTCTCACCGAGGTTGGCTGGGGGTGGCGTGGGGTGGTGGGGGGGGAGTCGGGGGGTGACAGGAGACGGAGGTCGGTGGGTCTAAAAACAACAACGGGCATGGGAGAGGTAGAGGCCTTCTTTTTATTTTCGATACACATGCACATACGCTCAGCGTATTTCTATTGCGCAGAGTATGTTTTATCTTGAATACGCCAGGTGTGAAATACAGCAAAGTCGCGTGCGTCTACATAAGGAAACTGTCTCTTAGATGACTCATACACAGGTGCGGATTACAGGCGTATACGAATGAAAACAAGTCGATTTATGGCTAATACGTGCGATACTGCGATTGCGCATACATATATAAAGGCGTTAGTTTCGTGCAGTGTATCAGTTGTGCTTCATGAGTCCCAAAATGCTATTGTGCCTCTATTACACTCTTTCATTTACTGTCAACCCATACTAATGGAATTCCACGATCATATATGTGCGGCCAGGCAATCTCTGCTTCTGTCTCTTGAGAGGCCACTTAGTACAAAAATGTTTCACTGGTCAGCAAACTTGGTCTAAATAAATGTAGAGACACAGTATCCAGCGTTTGGAGTATGTTGAAGCATAATGGTGACACTGACCGTTAATCAACGGGGTACCGATGATGAAATAGGGTAAGAACAGGACTTGAACTCAAGACGTTTCCACATTCCAATAGGCCACTCACTGTGTCAATACGCTCCATGCAATCTAAGTCTCGATGTATCCCCTATTCTACAGGGAACTACATATATATCAAGATATTTTTCAAAATGCCTCAGAATGCTCATAACTTCGATTTGATGATTTATAATTTAGTACTTGGTTACAGCTGATACTGAAATACCCGTTTATAGATTGAATCCAAAGGAGTAACCTCAGTTTCACTCTTTCCCTTCCCGGCCGTGGGCACTACACTGATAGGCCATGTGGAGAAAGGGTCTAACTGTGGGACTAGCCAAGTCCGCTGTGGTGCTTTGGGCATTAGTGCCTAATCCCTCCGTGGCACTGCTCCGATCACCCTGCTACTTAGTTCTTAAAGGCGTCCTGAGTACTAGACTGTGATATGAACAATGCCGATTTGTCGTTCTGCTTCCTGCTCTGTGTCATCCGGCCCGGTAGCCTTGCCTTCCCCAGCGGCAGTCACACCAGCATATAAATACTTCAGTAAATTAAGAAGTCCTACCACTGGGGAGATCCTCTTTCATCTCTGCAAATCAACTGGGCCACTAGAGAGCCCAATCGTCTTTGGTGGCGTATTCAGGCACGCCTCTTCTTTGTACAAATTTCCTACCTACTTCCCAAGACGCCATTACTGAGGGGTCGTATATATACAGAATGGAGAGACTAAAAGAAAACAGGAACAACAACTAAAATAGCACCGCAGCCTTCAGTGGCGCAGCCGCAGAGCCAATTTCCTGGCTGCTAGTTGCTGGCAGGGCTAGGCCTTGACCATTGTGAGCCGCCAAGGGAGCTGACAGGCGGTAATCCTGGCAGAATACTTTCCGCTGGGCGATAACAGGGGACAATGGGCCAGACGCCCTACGAGCGCATTAAGACTGCGTCCAAATGTCCCGTGGGAAACTCGTTAAGGGCCCGATGTAACCGATCGCCCTATTAATAGCCTTTTATGCGAGTAGAAAATATTTGGAATGAGAAATGAGAGGACTGGATATGGGAAATATCAGAGATGCTCCTGTTTCTGTAATAGGACAAAGCAATGCTGATTCCTGGCCGGAATCAATGGCTGCTGCAGGTTGGGGATATGGTGTGGTGTTTTTAGATATTTTGTGATTCATGGCTCATGCATATGCTAAATTAGCAGGGAAAAGAGGCAGAACTGCTATAATGCCCCGTAAATACTGCCAAACGTTGCCAATAGTGACATGTTGGTACAGCGACACCAGTACTCTTTGTATACTGTGACCAAAGAAGGATAGGACATCAGTAGGCAATATTAGTGTTCAAATGTGCTCTGATTATAGGGTCAATTATCAAATAACGATATAATCTGTTTGACATTCCATGTAATAGAATCTTATCCAGTCCTAGATCTTTGCCACCATGGAAATTGCACAGCCACTTTACTATTGTTGTTCGATACGATCAGTGGATACTGGGAAAGGGAGAGGAACATGAATGAATAACTGTTAACTTTCCTTTCAAATTAATTAAAGATATCGCTTAAAAGTGAATTCATACATTTATCAATGCACCATATAGACAGCTTAAACTGGTCTAGAATTAGTATCCAATAGAAACCACACAAAACGACTACACCATGCCCTTGTTTTCTAGCGTGAGTAGAACGTGACACAGAGACGAGAGGATAAAAGCCTGCACTGTCAGCCTCTCCATCCCCACCGTATTGGTTTCTTATCGCCTCAGTGTTCTATGGGGCAGTCTTTTGGGGGAACAACAGGCCATGGGGATAACACGCTTCATTCACTATACTAGAAGAACGCTAGTAGACGAGACTATGTTCTCTTCAGTTTGTGCTTCACTGAAAGGATTCAGATTCTATTATGGAAATGAAAGTAGTGTGGTCTAACGATGCCTGCATTGTACTGTATGTTTGGTTTGTAAACCTGACTATGTGAATTATACTGTTAAAACTCAGCAAGTATAGAGAATGTTGACCGTGCTAGTTCTCCTTTTTGTAAGATAAAAACATGATTTTCCAAAAGGAGTATTGTAGAAAAATGGATAGTTTCCCTTTAAATTCCAGATAGGAAATCTGCACCAAAGGCCTCTGGTCACCAACGACTCTTCTTGATCCAGATACATGGGGGTAATCACTGCGAAGCCCCACCATTCTAACCTCAGCCCCACATGTCCATATTTACCCTACAGTTCCTCAGGATCACCTCGCAGGGCGGATAAGGCTGTTATCGCTGCCGACTGGCCAGCACATGGGCTCTGATTGATGCAGGCAACACGTCCCACCATTAATGCCGCTGATGGATACAGGCGGCATGTCTTATCTTCACAGGCGACCCCTCTCGCTGGGCAGATCCCGTGATAACCCTGGTCTTGCCAGCCGATTAGTGAATTGTGTGGTCAGGGATTATGTATTCAGGGTATATTCAGTGCATATCTTAAGGGTATATATTACGTATATGCAGGGTACCTATTGTGTATGTTTATTTACCCTACCCCTTGTATAAATATCCATATATTTAAGATGGTGTGACTCTATGCCACGGTTATGCCACTCTTGATATATGAAGTTTAAAACACGTGACTGGCCACATGAGGGCAGGGCACTCTAACAATGACACTGGGAGTTGTTGGTGTAATGAGCGGCCCTCCTGGTATGTTCGACAGACCGGACCGAGATATCCTTCATTGGCTGTTGGTTCAACAGCCAATAACAGCACAGAGCTTGCAAGATCAACCTGCAGCACGATGCATCCTGCCATGTGTATAAAAGATTTCCAGGTGTCATTAAAATAAGTCAAGTTCTTGACCCCTATAGCAGTACCCTGTACTCCTGTGTTCGAGTTCTTACACCTACCTCTTAAGGGCTCTAGACTTTACAAAGGGTAAGAAAAGTAGTATATGAAACGTCATCCAGCGTCAGGTTTTACCTTTCTCAATATTTATGGTATACGAAATGTGGGTTTGTGCATGTAACAATATCTACTAGTATTTAACGAAGTGTGTTTTACCCGTGATTGTCTTCAGGGGCTATTTGCCGTTGATTAACTCAGAAATTGTTCTATGTGCATAAAACATAAAACTGAACAAAAAGATACAGGGCAAATTTCTCTATTAGAGATCTCATTCTTGAATACAATTGGCACGAGAGAAATACAGGATTAAAAGGAAACGTCAAGAAACGTATACATGTATAACTTACATACTTGTAATTCCTTCCTACCTTTTGTTATGAGGCACCTCACATGAGATATGGTAACCATTTGCCCTTTGCCCTAACTCGCAACAAACTCCGCCTTGCACAGTTTGTAAACTCAGGTGTGGTCCCGCCTGGTCATTTCCGGTCACCAGTGTGCCTATGTCCTTAGAAGAAGAGTATTAGATGCGGTGCGGAGGAAGTAGGGATAGGCAGACTGCCAGAGGCGAGGTAGCTAGGACTGGAACCCAGCTTTTAGATAGTGAAAGCGACCGAAAGGCAAACCAATAAATGGCTTCCAGATGCCTTCCTGGTCAATTCAAGGTCAAGGAGAGTGCCTAGAGCTTATTGGATACTTTATTGGAAACGAATATTTGCGAAGGAAGGTTGATAGCGATGTTCTTTATCAGCTGAATGCAGGTATAAGCTGATAATACCGGCCTGTCAATAAATGACAGCCTCTCCTTTCTAGTTGAGAAGCTTTCTGCCTCAGCCTATTCTTTAATCAGATGCCTCCAATCATAATATAACCTGAAGGTAAGGGCTGAAACAAAATATCCAGCCCAATGAAACATGTTTTCATATTATGTGAGCAGGTCTATACAATGTGGATAACCGCTATGTTCCTGTTTATAAGCACTTTATTAAGTCAAATATTAAATCCAGATCTCCTAGGTCGATTCTTCAGTTGTATAGAACTTACAAATGTATAGAGGACAAGAAGACATTGTCTTTTTTAATTATAAGGGATAGAATATTTAAAACAACTGCAGGTGAATAACATGTATATATTTAACAAAGCAACAAGAGTTATAACCGCTATATTAACTGGATTTACAGGCCGATGATGGATAGATACCTGAATGCTTCATGACATGGTTAGCAGATTACAAAAAAAAAGAAATAGTACGACGTATCCATCGTGTTTTCAAAGACTGAGATGGGTCCACCAAGATCCTAACCATTATTGCATCGTAATACTGTGGTTGCATCCTTATTCTCAGTTCGGTATGTTTTAAGACACCAGAATCAGCATATTTGTTTTAGGTTAGTGAAATAAAAGATAAGATGCTTTAGTGTATTTTCTTATTATACTACTCCTTCAAACAAATGAAAACTCTACTTCCGCAACTCAGGAGATATATCACGCCTATTCATTGTTGATCTATTTCGTAATGAGACTTCCCCTAGATGAGTAACCGTGCGCTGAGCATCTAAAAGGTTGGATGGGCACAGGGATGCAGTGGACTCTGAGATGATTACACAGTCTCAGAGTTGACAAGAAAGCGGGACGAACCAGCCGTGACGCTATTGTAGCACACACCAAGGGAACAATGCGTCATTGAGCGATAAAAGGGGTTCATCAGAAGCGGGAGGACAGAAACAATGCACCATAGTTCTGATAACTAGTGATAATTATAAGCTCATGATTAAGGCCGGCGCACTTCATTTGTAATATTTATTGGACCTAGCTTACACCCAATCAGTTGTGGGCAAAAATCTAAACATTGCTAAACTGTTTTATATCAACTATATAGATGGATCCAGCCAGAGTTGGATCGACGAGTAAAAGGTCACATAAAAAGTGATGGTTATTTCTCGATGCCGTACTACTAGTGATTTATTCTCTACATTAAAACCACTAGGTATGTAGATGGAAAATCCCTAATGTACACTTTTACATCAAACACGAACCATTTGATATATTCCTGAGATTATGGTGAAACGTGGCTAACAGCTTTAGTGACTGCTTGTAAAAAAAAGTCAGAATTAATTGATTTGCATTCTGACAACTGCTTATAACCGATTGAGATTCGACCGTCGAAATAAGCTTAACTTTAAATTGACTTGATTTATGGACGCAAACACGGCAAATTTGACTTGAACTGCATGCCAATTATCATCCAAGTCTCTTTTAATTGACTTGGACTTCGCTTACAAGCTGGGCCCAGCTATCCTCCCTAAACGATGGGGGTATAGCTGCAGGAAGCGAGGAGTACCGGACCAGGTAATATATCAAGGTACTGGTCGCAGTCGGTGCTTGATGGATGGCCAACCACAGTGTGGAGTTTTAATGGTGGCCAGACTGTGGCAGTGTGCGCGACATATCTGGCTCCGGCTGTGAGCATAACGTCATCATTCATCTACGGGTCTGAGACTCAGGGCGCCGGAAGTGAAGAAAGAGATTATCCATAGAGGGAGAGACATGACGGGAGAGGAATTATCCCATCAGGGGGTATGGTGTGAGGCAGGGATTATCCACACGGACAGATACGGGTTGATCTGGTAGAGGCATGGGCCTACCAGAGTCTGAGTCCCAACCACCTGCTACTACAGTCCTGCTGCTGGCGATAATACATGTATTGTTCTATGGGTATGGTCGATTTGTTGACTGTTCAGCTGGCCGGTTCGTTGATAGTATTCAGCGGTGTAGGGTCAGATTGTTATACAGAAATCCAGCACGCTTCGAATTCACAAAAGTAATGTATATATAAAGCATAGTATACTCTCAGAACACGCAGCTATGATACATCCTCTTATACATAGTACATAGTGAAACAATCAACGCAAGCTCATGATACACAAACAAAGTACTAGCACGGGACTTACTGATTCCATGGACAGTATCTTCTCTTAAATGGTATGAAGCAATGTCCCAGGGGAGGGACCTCTCAAGACAGCAGCAGGCAGCACTTGCCGATCAACCTTTCATGTATACAGCAGGTATACCGAGTTCGGCAATGCGTGCGTCCCTAGGGACAGGTCGATTTCAATATAAGAGGTGCATATATTCCCAAGGCCACAATGTCCGGTGACCATTCTACAAGGTATGGTGATGTATAAATAAACGTGGTATGAGTATAAAGGACCAGCATAACACACCATGCATCGATATCTATGTCTATAATTGTACACCGCTATGAGACTGTCATTCACAATTTACATCACCACTAAAATAGCAATATCGGGACGTCTTGGAAATGAGATGAGGCGGGGCTACGTTACATGTAATATCCAATTCCCACTACAATTCAATAAGCCAACCAGTTCCCGTTAGAGCGAATTGGAGAGATTTCAATTCTACAAAATTCTTCGAATTCTCCTAGCATTTAAAGAGTAGACCATTTCCCTTTCGCTCTTTATTAGACAGTATTTCATCATCTACAACTTTACCATCAGTGTTGCCAACTTTACACTCCGGCAACTGTCCTATTATAAGCAATGCATACCAATAGGGTGTATTGGGCGAACGTTCTATTTCTGGATATTAACGACAAAATCATCAGATATTCGCAACGAAAGGAGTGGTTGATTCTGAAGTCATGGTCTTGAAAGACCCTGCAAAAATCTCATTATCTGATGTGATTAAACGGTTAAAACAGCTCTCCTGCTTTCAGCTTGAATTGTGGTGCCGTCTATGCAGAAGTATAACATCATAATAACCATTGCTTGAATTGATTAACATGCCCGTATCAAAAAAGGATATTCAATAGTATCCCCAATATGTCCAATTATCTAGCAGATGCCACATCCCTCTATTGCGTCGTACATAAAGGACGCTGAATGAATGTCCAGTTAGTATTCCGTTCAACAATCCTATTATCTTTCACGACAACACTTCTGCTTCTCAACAATGGCCTCCCCTTAAAGAACAAATTCCTTTCCAGGCGGCAATGTTTAATGCTGTTGTAGTCCTCCATTCCAGATATTTGTTGTATACTTTAATGTTGGTTAGTCTTTGTTAGACGACGCAACACAACAGACTTGCTATTCCCATCACAAGGTTTCTGGCGTCGTGTTAATGTTCAGTCCGCGGCAGGAGTCTGCCCTGCGTTTCATGTCATGTGTGACAATATACATTGAAACACTCAGTGTTCCGTTCGTGCTCTTGCATATATGTCGTTTAGAACTCACGTCCTAAGTTCAATTGTTCCCAGATAGACTCTCCCCTTTTAAGTCATTAATGATTCACTCTTGTTCTTTAAGTCGCACAATGGTGATTATTTCCACAATCAGATTAAAACTGTTTGCAGACAACAGTTCTAAAAATTTGATTAGTATGGAGTTTTAATGCGACAAATGTTTCACCTAATATAACGATATTTTAATGAATTAGTTAGAAGGGTACTGTCTAGAGCATGAGACCGACCTTGTCTTAAGATTTTAAAGAAAACATATGCGTATATATCTGAAAATTAATATGTATATATGCATCTATATATTATCAGATATTTCAAATATATATTTTTCCGAAATTGGATTTAAAACGTAGTATTCCCTCTATAATAATCTAACCTGGATATAAGGGGGAATACGGAATATTCTCCTATATTACAACCGCCACCACTTTGAGGAGAACACAAAGGCAAATATTCTGAAATGGCAAGATAGCTTTCTAAAATGAGCATGGTTCTTTATTTCACTCAACGCATAGGCGAGTATAACTGCTACTTTGATGGAAGAAGTCATGAGATCTAATTACTTCCTTTCATACCTTTGGTGATTTGCAATAACAAAAATGATATGTTGATTTCCAAAAATGTCAACTGCCCTGAATGTTACTCTGCGACTAAGGCCCATGAACTCCCGATACCCTGTAATTTACCTTACAATGCATGCATCGGGGTGCATCATTGGGTGTATCGGCTACTGATTAAAGTTGATTTTCCAACGCGATATTGATTCTGTGTGTGGAAATACATCATAAGGCCTATCGTAGTGTATCGGAAGTTCAAGACGCCGGACCTAAAGCTGTGCACATGAACTGAGAAAATGGCCTTCAAAATTTCCATTTTGCCAGATATATACTGGAATATAATTATGTCAGCTTGTTAGTAATCGAGATACCTCAAGTTCTACACAATGCATAGGAAGTAAAAGGTCTATATTCGTAGAATACATTGAGAATACTGGAATACAGATTGTGGTATCTCATAGCTTCTGATTGGTTGGTGTGTACCTCTTATTATCATGCTAACATCAAAAGCCAATCCTACTCTGTGGGGCGAGGTGCATGTTTCATTTTATGACAGGAAATGCTTAAGGATAATCCGAATTTACATTACCGTTGGACAACTGTAATATTTGATATATCTTTTATCTGGTCTCATGAGAACAAATTTACACTATTCAGGCTGTATTTCAGACCGCTCTTATGAGTCATACAAACTGGGTTTATTGCCTTCTTATGCCCCAAGAAGGAAAGGAGTACCAGAGCCTTTGAGTATCAGAGCAGAACAGTAATAAGGAATATATATGCATAACTGAAAAATAACTTAATTATGGCCTCATTTCAAACTGCTCATTTATCAAAAAATGTATTTAGCAAACTACTTTCCTATTCATAACGGCCACATTGGTATCAGGAACTAGGAACAAATTAATGATGGATGAGTGTGGAATTATAAAGAAAATAACAATAAAAGCGTTTCGGTTTTATATAGTCGATGAATCATTTTCTGTATTCCACTTGCACCCAGTTAACTTTCCATTTACAACTTCCTCCCCAGGATACAAATATATCAAACACAAGTGGGTCAGTGAGGCATTTCGGGCTCTGCACCTTACCTAATGTCACAGAGTTGACACAAAGTTAGTGAAGGGGTATTTTTCTCAACACACTGAAAGTCTCTAAAACTTGACCCTAACTAGGAAGCGTATATGAGCATGCAGCCCACGCTTAAACTTGTGTCACTGGAGTGAAACATGTGGGGTACTTTTCTTGGGTTTTTTTATCTCTGGTTACTTTGGAGGTACAAACAAACATGAACTATTTTCTTTTACAAATATCATTGGCTTTACAATGGCCAGTTTTGCATTTGCTTTGCATTGGCAATTGTTACCCGGTCAGTCCTCAGCAGTAATAAACAGAATTGTATCAACAGCGAGTGGTCCATAAGTTAGTCTACCCAGTGCCTTAACCAAATATATTTGATAGTCACAGAAAGATTGGAACTAATTCCTCATTTCCACGCCGTTCCAGGTTGAACTGCAGGTCAGTGAAAACACCGCCTGCCCCGGAAGTAACACGGCACTGTGTCACGTGACCGGAATTTCCGAACGAACGGCAAATAAATAAACCGCATTTCCCGTTAGCTCTGAGGTTGTATGTCAACTTCCGGTTATGCTGCAAGCTGGGACAAGAAGGGCTCTGAGTGACCAGAAAGAGGCGGAGTCTGGTGAAGTGAGGAAAAAGGTGATATAGGAAGGCCCGGGTGACAAGAATTAAGGCCGAGTAAGAGAGTAGACTTACCTTCAGGGATGGGCAGGGTTGAGGTAAAGCAAAGAGCTATATAGATGAGAGTGGGTCGATCAAAAATAAGGTTGGAACGAAGTTTAACGGTTCAACATAGCATGGGTTGGGAAATGGCCTGCAAAATCTTTGGAACTAATTTGACCGACACCTTCCTCCATACTGCTACGAGATATGAGGAATATTTCTTTTCTCCATGTCATACCCTAATAATGATAGATCAAGGCTTATTAAAGTGTACTGAGTGTGCCTACTGAAATACCAGTGTCACGCCATTTAGGGTAAGTATTCTTAGGAGGGCCCATAGGGGTTCGAACTCGGATTTCTGAATTAAAAGTCCATTTTGCCCGTCATTACAGAATACAAAAAAGAAAGTGGGTGCTGGTTGTTATCATAGGGACCTGATATTACTAGAGACATTTTAGATTAATGTAAAGTAACGTAGTAATCCACTAATTACAATGTAGCTATATATATGGTAAGACAAAAGGGTACTATTTCTTATAATACAAAGTGTATTACTATTTCCCATGTTTCTCCATCCTACTTCTCGAAGAGTATGTTTTTCATGTAGTCTTCTACCGGAACTACAGTATATCCCCTTCTCCATATTCTCCCCATGTATCCCTATCAGTATATTTTTATGCATACTGGAAAGAGTTGGACCTACACAAAACTATAAACAGGCACATATATGTACTCTATTTTTTTCTTTATTCGAACACTAAATAGGATCGCAACCAGCCTTGCATCGCCTTTTTAGTCTACTGAATTTTTTTAAATACAGAACATGTCTGGTGAAATTTGAGAAACGCCAGGTCTCAGAAAGAATTACCGGTCGTTAAAAACCTTTTCCCTGACTTTGAATTTTTCATGCCTCGTCCCTCCCCACTCACTCAGAGTCCATTTAAAAGCTAAATAATGGGCGCACTTCAACATAGTGCCTTCGCTTACTGGCCGCGCCGGCGCCCAAGTCACTAAACACCCATAATAGATGAGCCCGGGGAGGTGAGAATGTAATTGAACTCACAATCTTGTATTAAGGCGCGGACGTCAAGCTTTTCCCGTGTAATTCCTCACACAGAGCTCCGCCTGCTATGACACATTTCTTTGTTCCGGCTGCATTAATCAAAACCTTGAAACGGAGGCTCTTTCACATTAACAGTCTGACATGGCTTGAACGGCCGACGGGCTCAATATTAAATATCCGCTGCGACATTTTCTCGTGATTATGCCGGAAATAATGGATTTATATGACGGTACTAAGGACATGGCTGCTTCCTATGGTTTAATCCGTTTTCTGTGGGCATTCCTCTTCCAGTAATCAGTCTTCATCATTACTTTGTGGTAATCCTGCATAGTCATGGCTGAGAACGGGACGCGGGAGAAATGAGGAAAGCAAAAGTATAGAGATTTTCTCAATTCAAGTTTAGATTTTTCTCATCTAAACGAAATCTACTCGAGAGCAACAGTGAAATTGCCATTCATGTTGGTAAATTACAACATCAACATTCACATTCCAACATTTCACCACTGCCCTCACCTTCCTTTCATTAAAAATACAGAGATATGCAAGTTAAAAAAGCTATTTTTATAAAACGGTTGTGGCATCAACTTATAATCTGTAACAAGCACTGACAGTGGAGTATACTTTCTGTCATGTCATTCCACTATTTGAAATCAAACTCATATTTTTTTTGGCAGGAACATAGTCATTGTTACACCACAAATGCACACCCCAGCCTTTTGTAAAGGACAAGGGGCAATTTGTTCTTTTCAGAAAGATGCATTCTACAATTGGATTTCGCGGTACTTCACTATACAATCACAGGGGAAAAGGACGACTTATCGGCGGCCCATCCATGACCCATCCTTCTATTCACCCCACAATAACACAGAGCCAGCATCCCATCCTCTACTCACTAAGCCCCCCAGTCCATGAGCGAGGCGCTCCTTCCATCACCACTCACCCCTGTCGACCCGCCGTAAAGATGCTACGGGGAGGTTCTCAGCCTGCACCACCGTTCAGTTTGATTGAGCGGAGAGGAGGGGGCGGCCGGATTTAAACAGGCCTAGTCGTTCGGAATAGCCTCCAGGGCGGAGAACCCTTTAAGCGGTACTTCTACCAAGCAAACGGATTCCGCACGACTTATACAGAAGTGCTGACCCCTCAGCAGTTGCCCTCTAGAGTAGGTCTGTGTGACTTCAACTGGAATAACAGTCAGCTAAAGTAGTGCACACTTTCCCATTGTCGAGATGACAGTATGGACAAGACGGAAGAGCTATTTTGAATAATTTGATGATTCCTCATGAATACTCCAGCACGGGTATAAGTCTAGGGGTGGTGTAGAATTTACTTTTGCTAAATTTATTGCTGCAGTCATCTGACAGAGTAGGCAACTATTGCTAGAAATTGGGTGATTATTTGGCAACGCCATGTATAGGTTTAACAAATGCCACAATAATCGTTATAAGCACCAATGCAAATGGTATATTGCTTATCTATGAATAAGTCATCAATTATGAGGATTACATTTGACATATTCAAATAAAGAAAACCTTCTCCACTCAATAATTCAATGTTCCCAATTGCTACTCTTAGATTAACTGTTAACGATGAAATTTACTCGACTAAGAAATAATTATTTATAAGGTATAATCTTGCTATGTAGTCTATCGCATAATACACTAGTAATGGTGGCTTACTGTGGACACTTATGATAATCTAAATGTGACCCACAACATTAACCAACGATAGCTCACATCAGTAATGTCTATTGGGCAAAGGGCATTCTAATCTCTCAGTGAAAAATCACCACACAAAGTCAAAGCCGAATGTCAAATCAAATCTTTGCTCGCAAATGTACAATAACGTCCAACTACAATCCTATTAGGGGAACTTTTCTCTTATTGGAAAGCTCAATTTGCACTGATCTTGTATTTTTCTTTCCCCAAGTCTCCAATCAGAGCACATTATCTGTGATATCACCCAGGGTAAATTGACGATGATAGAAACGAGTAAACACTACTTCGTTCATCACGCTTCCCTCTCTTCCCTGTGGTAACTGTTTAAAGTTCCCATGATGGCCTCATAAAGAGGCTCTACTAATGGGTCTGAAATCTAATTAAAACTCAGTGATTTGCGCCATCTGACGTTCTCAAGTCACCAGCAAAGGCAGGCTGTCTACTGATGACGCCACGGCGACTTCGACTTCCGGCGAATGACACACAAATCCAGCTTTGTGGAGATCTCTATAGGAAACAATCATTTCTATTCAAATACAGACAAAGGGTGGTGGGACGGAGTTTTTCTAACTGGATGGGTTCATTTAAAGCCTAAATGGGGATGGCAAGTATTGTGTGCAATGTTATAATCAATTACAAACAATGCATACCTTCACTGTAACAAGTGACGCTGATAATGGAAAAAAAACACCTGCACCCGCTTGTAGTTGGCAGTCATTATTTTAAGGTTTATGAGGCGCAAATTTGTCTCACGAATGGCATGCTTGACTAAGGTTTGATTGGAAATTAATCTCCCAACATTCATCCATGTAATTGGTAATCACTATCCATGAGACTGGCTGAAGGCTGAGTGGTAAACTTCACGGGATGGATATTAGTTGGCAATTTGTATGATGGTGCTTGGCTTATATGGTTTAACATCCAAGAAGGCCCGGGGACTGTTAATGAATATGGCAATGTGGTGGTGGACCAAAACACTTTCATCTATCGAATGAATTATAAACTTATACTATTTTCATAGGCTGGAGGGGCTCCACTAAGCTGACGTATCACAATCTGGTCTAAATGAGTCTCAAATCCCTCAAAAGCTTTTTCACACACTGCGCCAGATCAACTTCAGCATATTGCTGCACACAGACAGCTACCCAAGCTCTAAACATTAATGATATTCAACCATTGGAGAGATATATTCACTTCTTGCTCTTAATCGTTTTAGGACATCCCTGGTATACAACATATTTCAGTGGAAATAGTTTTCGGATGTTATATCAACATCATTATCTACAGAAGCAGCATATTGTATAGAATAGTAGTTGACAGAGGCAGTCTAGAAAATGCAGCATCGAAAGTTCCGAATCCTCTTTATTTCTAATAAGGCGAATATTTTGTACACAATAAAAGACAGGAATACTGGAAATAACCTGAAAACTGGCAACACTGAGTCTACTTGGGCTACTATAAGAAATTAGCAGCTCTGTTCAACAGTAATACTGTTACATGTATGTAACATATATTCCATGGCCTAGAGGGAGTCGAGAGCTCTTTCATTTAGTTATGATGCTAAAGCCATTGGCATAAGTGTCGTGAAGTGACCTCTAGCCTCACTCAAAGCAGTAAAAATATCCATGGCCCCGTTAAAGGCAAACACACAGATTTCCCTATCTACTGTGTGACTTCAATTAGGATAATGGTTGACATTTTATCTTATATACTAGGTGCTCTTTTATGCATTTCCTTTTGTTTGCCCTTCAAAAGAAGAACCCATGACCAAAAGAACTTTATCATAAAATCAGATACAATTTAATTCCCAGAAACCGAAAGTCATGGATCAGCTCGAAACGCTGTAAAACAATTCCACATTTATCTAGAAGTCAATTGAGCCCTAACAGATATCCCAATTATATTTCACATCTTATTGATGTTGTATTTTCTGTAGATCTTGGTTCATTATTGTCTCTGAAGTCAACAAAAAGAAGTGAGAAGAGGATGTGGAGGGCGCTGACCTTGTTGAAGAGACTGAAGGCCTTCTTGGTATACCCTGCGCGGCCACATATGCCTATGACGGCGGTGAAGACGTGCTCGTTGGGCGTGACGCGGTCTTCTTGGATCATGGTCTTTTCCAGCATCTCAATGGCTTCGTACACCTACAGGTAGAGCAAGGAGGAAGAGACCACCGTCAATAATCACTAACAGAAACCAATGCATATTGTCTGGTTTAACTTTGTTTGTTTGCATAAGTTTCATGTAGTAAATATAGCTAATGATCAAACTCACGTTAGAAAAAATGAAACAAAACAATAACGTTCAGAGGACGGTTAGGATGACCAACTGTTTGTCGGGCATCACACACTATTGATCCTCTAAATAATTACCACGTCTGTTACTGCTACTGTTTTACATTAGTATTTGTCAACTGAAGACTCCATCATGTATTCATCACCAGTCTTCAGGACCTTGTTAAATAAATTTTAACATACACCAACCAATCGACTGATGATTGTTTGTTTATTTAGGTAGTTTAACGTCCTATTTGTTCAATTAGACTTACTTTGGTTTACTTTTCTAAAAATTTGTATATCCCGTCGAAAGACAGGGTGTGCTGCTTGGTTGATCCATGCATCTTACTCTACTTGATTATATCTTATCGAAGTTCTTAATTCCTTGAGGAAGTCAAGAATTTTTCTCTTGCCAGTGTTATGGAAAACACTGCGCATTCTTCCTGTTCTTTTTTTGTGGCCTGACAATGTAGCATGAGATGGTTTGATGTCACAGTACTCGTTGTAACTAGGAACTTATTTATTCGGAAACCATGAATATTATCAACTTAGGGTTGATTATTCACTGGGAAAATCAGTTCAATGATGAACCTTTTATGACGTACAATACTTATATACTTTATATATATTCAAGCAAACCTAAGATTAACTTCCTTCAAAATCCATGGTTCTGATGGAGGATTGATCCTAACTCTAGAATCATATTTCTCCACTTATTGCATTTTTTCCCTTCTTTTTTGTATGCTTATTGCATACCTACACCAATTTACTATTAAAACTCCAGGCATGTGCCAGCGCCGAGAATTTACGTTAATCTACAGTTAATGAAAATACGATATACCATCAACGGGGATTATACAACTATCGATCTGAAGGTCTGATAATTCGACACACATAATCTAAATGGTGGCAATGCCGCTTTCGATCTGTAGAATGTATATCCACGGGCATTACGGTGCAGATGGATTCTGGATTGGAGACTTTTTAAGAGATACTGGAGAGACAAGAGCACACTGCGTTCAGTATCTCCTACATATGCATATTCTCAGTCAGGATTCCCCCGAATTATCTATATCTCCAATTAATTCAAACAAACTCGCTATTATATGTTGTAGGAAATGTTTATCACTGAACCAAAATGTTGGTCGTTCACTAGTTTTCTGGCTACAAATATTGAACCCGGATTCATTGGAACCCTAATATCAGCCGTCATGCCTCATCAATAGTCAAGAACTAAGTTTATAAATAATTCAGGGATGCGAGTTTGGGTCTGATATAAATAGTGGAACTATTTCTCATGCGGACTTTGCTGCCTCAGAGAGACTAGAATAATTTGGAAAATATATTGTTATCAGCCACAGCATGGGATTGGGGATGGGGGTTGTAGCGAAGTTCAAACCACTGGTTTATTGGCATGAATGAGGTTCAATCGATTTTGTCTTTGTTTTATGCAAGGAATAGAAATTTCGTACACTAGAAAATCACAGATTTCCATGGAAAGGTGGGAAGCTGCCATCTCTAATATCAATTATAAACAGCTTAAATCCTTCTCTATGATGACCGATACGTGGGGGATGTCTGTAATTAAATCTGCAATTAAGCGTTATTCATCTATGGGAATACTCAATCACTATGCATTATCAGGTTAATGGGCATGCTAAATGAGGTATTCATCCCAATTTCCGGCTTCACAGTGTCATAGATTATGTAAGGATCCGGCATTGCGCCAGTACATAAACATTACATATATCTATGAACAGCGTAAGTTAAAAATACTTCAATTCAGGACGAGGCGACGTCCTTCTCCCCTAGCGATGCTACTTTGAGTGGCAGTTTATAGAACTGTCCCTAACCACTGTAACCATAGCGCACTGTCAGCCGTGACATCATAGTGTCAACAACTGTCTCCCTGGAGTCTCTACAGCGATCTGTGGAGGTTGTGAACAGTATTATACTATGTTTCTCTGTGCAGTGAAATGGGGGATCACAGGATCCTGCCGTGTGGGATAATTTATCAAGATTTCGCCGAAATCGGCTCATCAGGCGTCTTAGTAAGCTTTGTGGGTGTCAAGGTGATCAGACTCAAGAGTTGTGGTGTTGTCTGATCTTAGTTACTCAACATTTTGAGTAGTATTTTGGTGTGTGTGGGGGAAAAAACCTTTTCATACTACTGTATTTTATTTCTCAATGTCATGGAGTGTGTACTCTCTGGATTGGAATATATGAAGTCCATGAGTCCATATATGGATTTGCATGTCTGTCAGGTCCTGGTGGTCTGCAGTGTTGAAGTGTCTGCCGTTGTCGGTTTCAAGGTGACGATGGGTTACCTTGTGAAAGTGTTCCTGGAAGCTATCCATAAGGCGTCGCTTCGTCTGGCCCACATATTGTATTTTGTACCTGGAGCAGGTTATGCAGTAGATCAGATTCGAACTTTGGCATGTTACGTTATATTTTGTAATGTATTCTCGGCCAGTAGTAGAGGACTTTATGTGGCCTGTTTTGTCTAGTCTAGTGCAGTACCGGCAGTTTTTTCTGTCACAAATGTTATAAGTACGACCCGTGAGGGCTGCCTTGTGTAGGGTCTTCTGGTTGGGGTGGTAGTCGAGTTTGGCCCGGACCAGGCTCTGTCTGAGATTTGGTGGATTACAATTACCGGTCTGTTGACATGTATGTCTTTGGTCCTATTAGAAGAGGCCAGTATGGGCCAGTTAGTTTTCATAATCTTTTTGAGATTGTTGAAGGTTGGATGAAATGTGGTGACCAGAATGGATAGGTTTTCCTTTTCTGAATGTGGCTTGGTGGTAGGCCCTGTGGAGCCAGTGGAATAGCATTCGGCCTTGATAAGGCTGTATGTCAGTAGAGGACTCAGGTTCCCTGGGTCCGGAGTTGGGAAGCCTTCACTAGGCTGTGTCTGAGAAAGTCTGTTCTTTTTGTGCAAATATGTTTTATGTGTTAGAATTGACCGTATGGGATGCCCTTTTTACAATGCAGAGGGCGGGATGAGGTTTAGTGGAGATGATTGTAAACATTTGTCGGTTTGGAATACAGATCAGTGTATAAGGTGCCGTTTTCAATTTTGACTGTCGTGTCCAGGAAAGCTAGTCAAAAATACTGAGAAAATCCGATTGAAAGGGTGGGGAAAATCAAATTTCCAAACAATACCAGAACATTGATGTTCTGGAGATTATGCCAGCTTCCCATGCTGTTAGAGAATCATCTCTGTTGTATTTTTTTTATTTGAAGGTTTTTTTTTGTTGTTTTATTTTTTCGGGGGAGGGGGGGGGGGGAGGCAGCCAGAGCGTCAAGATAAGTGTAGATCAGAACAATAAACGTGTTGTTTCCTTTTCTGCAGAGATTCCTGCTGTTGTCAACCCACAACCCCAACCGCCGCGACGTCTAGCTATGACTGAGGGCACTGAGAGGCTGTGGAAACAGGCCCGGAACAATGAACTGTGAAGGGTTCGTTCTGCAAACAGGGCCGCTTGGTTAAGATATCTTACTGACTCCCGCATCTCGACCTCATGGTCTACTGCGGGCTCCTAAATGCCAGTCTATCTTACTTATAACCAATTATTGATGTCCGAAATTGCCAGAATTTGAAGGTTGGCAGCAGAAAACGTGATGATGTATATGTGCCGCTGCCCACCTGGATATTAAGGCAGACAGTGACGCTGTCACTAGGGATACCATGTTGAACACTGTTGGGGCACTACTCACGCATGAGGGGTCTCCCGACTATCAACGTGCCTGTGATAAACTTGATTAATTCAGCTCGCGGGAACAATCAAACCTGCGAACCAAGTTAGCTTAACGGCGTGTATTCCTGCAATGTCATCAGTTATCTGACCGCTACCTCAGCCTGGTAGTTATGACCTTTCCCTAGCCCTGATCCAGATAACGAGGTGGTCCCGCTCCCTATTCCCCATGGGGCCACCCAGCCCGATGCCCCCCCCCCCCCCACCTCCATTCGCACCCACCCAACAACAACAACAGCAACAACAACAACAACAACAACAACAGCAACCCCAACAAACATGCCCCCCAACCCCCCATCATGGCTCCTGCGCCCCATGCTTTAACCACAAAATCCTCTAAACCTGCCACACATAAGCGCAACAAACCAGCCAAGATTGCGCCTAAGCCAAGACAGGCTCACACCAGATCCACCAACGCCCGAACCGCCGCCACGGGAGAGCTCGACTCCTCTGCAAGGGTGGAAGTGGCCCTCGATCTACTTCTCGACCAAGCTGAAATCCCTGTTCGAAGCAGTCATGCTCAAGTCACATCCAGTAAAGGGAAAGGGAAGAGTATAAGGGCAAATAGTAATGACCAAGAAAACAAGAGGGCCCGGTCTGCTTGCCCGACCACCAGGGGCACCACCAGCCGGGATTTTTTACAGCCTCCCGTCCGGGTTCGGATAACCGGATAACAGAGCTGGAGATGGAAGATCTCACCACAGAGACACTGCCAAGAATAGTCCAACAGGGCCCCAGCGAAGATCTACACCAGTTCCTGGGAGGGATACTGAAATCCATGTACTAGATGACAATGATGTGTTCTTAGATATCAACCTTACATTTGGTTATCATTCATACATTAATTACCTACTTGTGAAGTTTAAAACATAAGTTTCCATTCCATTTAACAATGATCTCATGTCTATTGTAAACCTTTCTAAACAGGATCTGTTCGTACGACGCCAAGTTCGCCCAACACTGTGTGAATCGAGGCCGACACTTCGCTAGACACGACTACCCAGTACCCGTTTTAGGAGAGGCCTTCCTGAAAGCCTACGAGTGGGACCGCCCGTTACTCATCTTCCCAGGCACAGTCCCAAAGAAGAATGGCTCGAACCCCAATATCCTGGTGCCCCCGTACAACTCAGGATTCTGGGGCATGAGACATGTAGTCGAGCGTAACTGGGACCTGCTCGGTAAATCCTGCTCCACCCGCGGGATACACCGGGAGTCCATAGTATCAGCCTTCAAATGCCCACCATGTTTGAGGGATCACCTGGCGAGGGCTAAACCTCCTGCTCGTGAGGTCACGCCAGTGACCCCGAACTCCAACAAATGTTTGTGACCAAACAGTTGCAGGTGCTGCCCCAAGGTCAACACCAGTGGCTGGATATGCTGTTTGGCCAGTGGATGCACTAATGTGAGCTGCTGCAGCTCCAAATTGATTTGTGTACAGAGTGCACCCGCTGTGGAATACATTATGATGGGCAAACCAAAATGGAACTCAAAAATCGTTTCATGCAGCATTTTGGGAACATAAAGAGTGCCGAACCAGGGATAAGTGAAGTGGCCAGACACTTCACATCCAATGGACACCAGAAGGAAGACGATGTGACCAGTCACATCATCGACTTCGTCCATGCCCATCCAGACTCGACCAAAGCTAAATACCTTCTGAACTTATTGGAATTTAACTGGACTCAAAGGGTCCACACAAACGCCCCCTTTGGGCTCAATGTGAGCGATCCGTTAAAACACTAATTTTCCCCTTTAGCAGGATGGTCCCTAAAGCAGGATGACCCCTATGTAGGGCTAAAATATGCTCTAAATAGAGGAAAATTCCATTCCAAACAAATTGACCCCTTAAGCAGGGTGTTCTGTAAGCGGGGTTTTACTGTATGTCAAATACGACATGTACCATGTATTTGGAACCACCCCAGCTCCCCAACAATATTTTGTTATAACTCTTATATCAAAACTGAAACATTGGAAACACAGTCTATTTTCCAATAAAACATCAATCGTCCAGACCTGGCTCACTCTTTTCCCCTGTGGAAATAGTCTTGAGAACCCTTGCCAATCTCCCAAGGTTGGCTACCGAGCCTCTAGTTCATTATCTTTTAATAATATCAAGAGACGTCACGAGTTTGAGTCTGAGTTTATTTATGTCACGCATTTTGTTGGCTCTATGATTTCACGAGTCAAAGACGAGTGATATTACGGAGCCAACAAAATGAGGGAAATAAGTAAACTCAAACTCAAACGAGTGGCGTCTTCTCCTACGCTTTCTTAGTCACATCCGTGATGTAAACAAATCCCATGTTAAGCCTATGTCGTTTTTTATTTATTAGGGGTAGGATAATAACATTTATCTATGCAGCCTAAAGAATCTCAATATTGAAACCGCCATAGACTCGCTGATTTCCATCGAGGATGACAGCAAAACAGGCCCCTACTTGTTGTTGACACCACATGACAACAGAACTTTGGGCCTGAAAAAAAAAATAACAGCTACAATCTGCTATGACAGCTGTCCACCGATTGGTCGATCGGGGTCACATGGTACAAAACTTTAAAAGTGGTAGCAGTTCAAACTGCCACCCACTTCGCGGTAGCTGCACCTATCGTGTAGGTCACAGTTTAGCCTCATCAAATTTTGAAGCGTTGATTATTACCAATATCTGGGTAAGCCCAGTTCTTCCATTTGGCAACTTTGCGGTAGCAACCTGTACAAACCAGATACCATGTGCGTCCTCGTGGTGCAGATAATAAGGAAAAATCACAAAAGATACCACTGCCGGTATGTACACCTAATTACCCAACCCATCTGATAATGCAAACAGATATATCAAACAAACAAATTCACCCGATCTTTCACAGCTCGCTTGAATGCTGGTATCGAACTCAATTGATCCCAGATCTTTACTCCTCTATACATTGGGGACTGAATAAAACGTGCAGTCCTGTCCCTGATGATATTACATTTCATCTTTGATGAGATTCTAATAAAGCGAGGGGAGACCTTTCAAAACCTAGCAGGCGAGACTGTACACATACCTTGCCCTCTCTGCCCAGCTTCTCTATCTGACGTGCGTACCAGAGCGCGCCGTGCCCAGAGCGCCCCCTCTCACGTAACGGCACGTGGTCCTTATCTTCCCCGTCAGACTCGTCCGCTCTACGAACACATCAAAACTCATCATCAACATTGGGCATAATTGTAGATCATGCATAATTTTCGAGAACAGTACTGCCAAGTTACTCGTTGGCGAAGTCCGGATCATTACCGGTGACCACAGATCTTGACTTTCACAAATTCATTGTGAAAGACGCTATGAGTATGTTTGTATTAAAATTTGATTATTGACCCGCCTCCTTCAAAGACATGCTTTATGTAACTCCTACACGTGACCACATGGGCAGTTAATATTTACTACAGGCTTTAAAAAATGTTTAGAATTTTCATACATCAGTATTAATTGAAACATTTTACATTTTTTCCCTGATAATGACACCAAGACTACATATTCTTATCAACGAAAACTGCATATGACTCCTCTCAATGACTTTATTTGTATTACTTGTGTTGTATATAATTCATACAATATCTTGCCAGGCATGCATAAAGGTATAGATGCACAATATTGTGCTATACAGACCAAACGAAAAGCTATTTCCACATTTTTCTGAAATTGGTTAAATCAGACGAGCGATTTTTATTAGGCGGGGAGGGGGTGGGGGGTAGGAGAGGGAGAGGGGAAAATTCTTTGATGTTCATATGAAAACAACACGCAGAAACGCCCTCGAAAGCACCATGGCTGCCCCAAAGCCCCTCACCAGTTTCACGGAGTCTCTTTTCAGAATGGCTTTCTCGTCTTTTTATTGGGAATTGCTAATATGAAGAGATGTCACGAGTTTGAGTCTGAGTTTATTTATGCCACACATTTTGTTGGCTCCATAATTTCACAAGTCGAAGACGAGTGACATTACGGAGCCAACAGAATGAGTGGCATAAATAAGCTCAAACTCAAACGAGTGACGTCTAGATTTTATCCTACCCCGTTTCCATATTTTTTCAGTATCAGAAAGTAGTGGCATAAACAGCACTTTATGTCACACCCGTGACATAAACAAATCGCATGTTAAGCCTATGGCGTTTTTTATTAGGGGTAGGATAATAGATATTATGTGTTATAGATCTAGTGATATATTTGTCATTTTCATGTGCTGAATTGGGGCCAGCAGATAAAAGATTCTGCTAGGTGAGTTAAGTAATCTAATATCGGTAATATTGAATTATGTCAATTTTATTTTATTTGATAAAAATAGATTCATTAGTCTGAATCAAGTTCCACGTCAGCCCGATGTCTTATCTATAAAAACTTAAACTATGCCCTTGTTCCTTATGTAACGGGTGACTGATAAAAGGAAATAAAAAAAATCCAAATCAATGTCTTTTCAGTGTTAGCAAATAGGTGAACAGCTGACGAAGACTTTTATCATGTACTTTAAAACCATGTGAAAATGCCATAAATACATGTGTTGTTTTTTAAATCAATAATGCAAGTTCAGGTGGTATGATTATGTGCGTTAAAACCATTAATAATGTATTGAGTGACAACTTCTCCGTTTTTGGGTTTGTATAAGGACACACTCTTTAAGAATTATACTTTGAGAATGAAATAAAGGAAAGACATTACCTTTCAGGACTGAGGAGTTCACCAGTCAGTTGTAAATCAGCTGGATCTGCCATAGTCCCGAAACAATCTGCCATGTCCTCTGGTCCATCCCTCTCCAAAACGAGGTCGGGTGCGGCATTTGACAGCTCCAACTGTGTTTTTTCAGGGAAATGTCTCTTGTCGGGGCCCAGATTGTCCCTTTTCTGTTTGGAGATTTTCTTTTGTCGTTGTCGCCGCTGAGATGAAACTCTGCCTTTAGTCTGCAATCCAAAAAGATCATCTTCTGGTTGATGTTGTATCTGAGCCTGCCTCTGTGTTGCGTCTTGCTTCTCCTCTTCACTTAACACTCGGCTGTGAAGAACTTTCCTTTTTCCGGTCGACTTGGCCTTCGCTAGTTCACTTTGACGGTGATTCGAGCCCTGAGCACCGCCCGGCGTGTGTGACGTTACGTCTGACGTCACTCCTGATGTTACTTCAGATGTAGTATGTTGTGTGTAACCTCTCCACCAGGTGGCTGCTGCAGGTCTGTCCAATATAGCAGGTGGCGCTGCAGCCTGTTTGAGCAGACAGAGTCTGCGCAGAAGCCGCAAGTTTCGCAGCATCTTGAGTTCTCTGAAAAAACAATTTAAAAGACTTGAAAAGCCAACATGACTTGTTCTTTGTGTGTACCTTTTGAAAACCCAATCCAAATAACATCGATTGCTGACGTGGTTTTAACTGGTCTCAGGACTATGGATGAAAGTAAATGCCAATAGATGTAGGCCTCTTCATGGTTACTTTAAACTGCTTAACCCTTTCATAGTAGGACTGTTCTGCTCTCCTTTTGTAGTCCGGTATGAAGAGAGTGACATCGAGATCGAGGGATTAGTTTGAAGATGGTGTGAACTTGTCACTATTGAGGAATTTTGAAAATTCAAGATGCAGGCTGTGAAGGACTGAAATTTTAAATTCCCATCATTTCAATATTTACTGTCACAGATAAAGTTGGTTTTTTTTGGGGGGTGTTTGTGTGTGTGTGTGTGTGTGGGGGGGGGGGGGGGGGTGTCAAGATATATGTTTTAAGGACAAGTGATTTTGATAGAATTGGTTTGAAAGGTATAACCATGCTACGGTAACTAAATATATGGCTACTAAAAGGGCGGTAGGGATTGGTAAAAATGGCAAAACTTACATATATTTAAAGGAAATACAAAGCATGGTTTTAAAGTTTCACGATATATCATAACGATTATATAAAAAGGTTTTGTAGGTTGGTTTTTTATTGCCATTACAACCATCTGGGATAACTAGTTTTGACATTTTTTGGTCGTCAGTTCAATGTTCTAGCCATTTACCATTTATGGGCCAATTTGATGGAATGCGTACAGAATATTCTTTCCCTCCCTACAGTGATCAGCATTCTTACTTGATATTTCCTTTCATTGATTTAATCTAGAGTTGACGCATGAAATTGGGCTGTGTCACTAAGTTCTGTTATCCACAAAATTACAATCCTTGCTATACCGGATCATTAAAGCATAAATCACTTGTAAAGATGACCTGGCTAAGAGAAAGATAGTGCAATCACTAGAGTGTGACTAGTGTAACGAAAACGAAAAACACACAATTATACATTTTCTCACTGACTGTCCTAAAGTCTGACTGTTTTCACCATGCCTAAGGAACTGGTTTAAGGCAAATTTTGAGGATGAAGTGCTCTATATTACTAAACACGAAGGTTACACTTGGAATACCAAGTGTTAACGGGATTAACAAACTCATCAATTACATGATCCAGAGAGGTGATGCACAGACAAAGACTCTTTGGAGGGAACGATCTGGACTTCACTACATTCCTCACGGAGGTCAAATCTAAAGCACAAAGATATGTTAGCGAATTACAATTTTCTTTTTACATTAGAAGGGACATCTTGATCAACTGAAAAAGAAACCGAATTGGCATATAATTGTAGACCCTCATTGAAAGATCTATCCTGTATTCTTATGTATAGTGCATACAATAACTAGGACGTAATTTTTTTTTTTAAACTAGAATGTAGGGGTCCGTAGGTTTATGACCTGAACATTTCGGGGCTCTCCTCAGGTATATATCTCTTTTATAACAGTAATCATGTTAAAATAATCTGGCTGAGCAAAGGCAAATCATGTAATTGTAATATTCATTCTGACAACCTGCCCAGCTACAAGCGAACAACTCTTATATTTTAGTAAAAAAATGTTCCAAATTATGTTTTTTTAACATTATTTAACCCATTGATCACAACCAAGTTAGTTGTACTTATTTCACATCAGAACCAATGTAATAGTATTGTTTGCCACTTCATAATCAATGTAACTGTCCAATCCCAGGTCACATGACCAAAAGGACACTGGGGAGAACGACCATTCTTCTACTATATATACCTCACTGTTGAGCAGACATCACTGAACTAAGCACCTGAAACTCAAAACGATGGTGGTGTGATGAAATTCATGTATACTACTAACTTGAACACTCATACTCAACAACCCAAAAGTTAAGCTTCATATTCTCTGTACTTGATTATACCTAAGATCGGTAATGCAAATATGAAATACAAGGGTGGCAACTAATTCTTGCAAAAAAATGCAATAAAATGACCACAAGGTAGTTATAGATAACGAATCATGAGGGAGATGTCACCAGCACTCCAAGAAGTTAAGAACTGTATGACTCGACTGTTGTCTCCGGACGTAACAATATAATCAAAGAAAATAAAGACTGATTACAAAAAAGTTTTGCTATGTTACTTTCACTACCGTTTATTAACATATTGGTAGCCATATTGTTATTTAACATAGCAATAGTAAATCTTATTCTTTACAAATCCTTTCTCCATAACCAGGGATGTCAGCAGGGGTAAGAAAAAGTGGAAATATTTCCATGTGGAAACTGCTGAGAGAACCCAAGGACATGTCAAAAACATATTGACATTGCCTACGACGTAGGATTGAGGTTCTGGGGGACATTCAGACCGATGAATTTTAATTAATGTTATTTTTGTTGTACACAAGGAAAAATAGTTCTTTATGCTTACAATGAAAAAGGGATTTCCATGGGAAAAAGTCATCTCTGTAGAATACAGTAAACATTGAAATAAATGGAATCTTTCTGTTTTAGCCCGTCACAGCAGGAATCTAGGATGCGTCTTGAACATCCAAAAATGTTCATGGGTGGCAGGTTAAATCTTACACGATCTGGTGTACCTTGTAAATATCTTGATGTGTTTCTGTATGTATATGTGATCTACGACAATTATACTATACGAAACTGACCCCTTTTTTGGAGGTGCCTATCCTGTACTGTCCCACCCGCTGAGCAAGAACAAACCCATGTGCTCTGTCTCGGATGCAACTACCTGTAAAAAGAATGTAAGAAGTCAATGCTGAATTGGATAATGGCTATATTGGACATAAATACCCATGGAGTAAAAATATGACCCCTTCATTGGAGGTCGAGATTACTACTTAAAACTTACAAACTTTGAAATAATACTTGCTGATGGGCAGGCTGCGGAAAAACTCTAAATAACAGTAATTTAAAAGCTCGTTTATCGCCTGTTATTTGTATCAGTTGATGCCTGTATTGTTGTGCTCATTTGAGTACTCTTTGTGCCACCGAACTGACGATTGGCTGAAAATCATGGACTTTGTGTATGATGCCTTCTGTCAATAAACTTCTTTCAACAAAAAAAAGGGGATGTCTGTGCGAGAGACTGAATATCATAACAATCATTATGTGAATAACTTTCGAATACAATACAACACCAAGGATATCAATCCATATCATGGCAGTTACAATACTACACCATGGTTATGGCAGAGTGATGTGAGATGATGTCATAATCGACTGACCAATCAGCAGTCAGGATTTCAGAGAGCAACAGGACATCAACATGGAGATTTACATGTTCCTAACTGGATTTGTGAAGTAATTTGAATTATTCTGATATTGTGATGTTATTCTGATGTTTGTGAAAGGGGTAGGATACATCCAGAACTTCACTCAATTTGTAAAATAGAAAATATTCCATGACGATGGTGGCGCATCAAAACTCATGGAGTATTGTCTATTTATAAGCTTCTCAATCCAATTCTTTATGGTACATATTTATGGTACCGGTACGTTTTCTTATCATTATATGACTAAAATTGAGGAAAAGGGCTATTTTATTCACTTACGTCAGAGTGAATCTGAACACTATTAATAATGCTACATCCCTAGCACCGGGTACCGGCCATAGGTCTATATTGTAGGGATAAGCGAGCAAAAAATTATTCTTATATATAAGAATAAATGTACATATTTTTTTTAAAGCTGACATCAATACGTATGCAGTTTTGTAATTAGTTTTTCTCTATCCTGAAATATTGACATTTTACTAATTATAATTTGTAAAATGTCAGGATTTCAGGAATTAGTGAAAGAAAAATGTATGCGTGGGGTTCTGCCACACCTTGAGAATGTATTGGAGATGATAGCTGCCTGGAAAGTTACCATGGGTACAGTACCGTCGCTTTGTATGCCTACCGCGTCTGTGCGAGTGGAGGCGGTAGGGGCACTTTTAAAGGTAGTTTTTACACAAAATCCTTCAGAATAATCTTCTTTGTGTAACCAGGCATTATTCTCTGTGTAATAATTGGCTTCAGAATCGTCAAAATGTCAAAAATGTTTTTCAAATGCTAAAGATTTCACTGTCTGTTCAATTATCGCACTGATCGTTGTTTATTCCGGAAGAGGAACATGTTCTTAATGATTTGATACCTTGATGTTGATTAACTGAAAATTGAGCCCAAAATACCATTTGCTGTGGAACGCTATTCTACAAAATTTGTGGTGAAAATGGCAAAGTGACAGGTGCGAAAAGTCACAATGGTCATATTTATAAAACCCTTCATTACAGGTCGAAAAAGAACGCAAGGTTTTTATTCTATGGGCATTTTTACTTTATCCTGTAAAATGTTATAAAAAATATCAGCAATACAAGTACCAGGTACCCGAGATGTATTTTTAATGTTGCTCATAGTCATACTCATACCCAGTAGGCCTACTCATAGTCATGGAGTCATACTCCGAGTTTCAACTGCTAGAGACTACAAATGAGACAAAGGGTGGATGACAGTGACACTGAGAGTGACCTATAGGTAAGCCCTAAATCACAGTGGCGTGACTGAGTACGATGTTACACTCTGTATAATTATATTGATGCTTTATTGACTACCGGTATGAAATCTGTAATGAGTTGATTTGACACTGTCACAGACCCTCACTGGCCTCAGCTGACTGCGAGAGGGAGTCAATCCCTTCACTTCCGTTCAACCAACCACTGTTTGTGCGGTCTACGGGCCAATTCATTCATTACATTCTTTCTTTACGTTGATATTACGCGATAAAAATCCTTACCTGAGGTCGTAGAAACGTAAGATCTGCTTATCTATCCCTCTCTAGATAAAAACGCGAACGTCTTCTGTTGAAGTTTCACATCGGCGTGACATTCACGGGCGCTGCCATCTTGTAAACACAACCACGTGGTTAAATGACGTCACATTAGGGTTTCCCCGATAATCAGGGAAGCCGCGTGATTCCCTCGACTCAGACGATACAGCACATCATTTAACCAAGGAAGTATAGGAGAAGGAATGGCTATGCAGACTCGAAGTGACCATATGGGTCCTGATATGGGCCAATATCTGTCTCCCTATTGTTCTCCTGATGTGGTTGGTTTAGTGTGTGCGGCCGCGATCACGGCCGTCACGCTCCAGTGATCACACTTAAAATTGCTCCCTTGGTGGGTGTGTTGCAGGCAGGGACTCAGTGAGAGACCACTCTCCACACCTCTATATGACATTGACAGTTGACAATGCAATTGAAGTATGGTGTTAATTAAAGGGACTATCAAGATGCCTCCAGGCATTCCCCTGGCTATGGCAGGAAGATGCCTCAAGGCATCTTAGGGGAATCATTGATACTTATCTACAAAATTCAATAGATAAAAAGATAATTGTTTGATTTAAAAGAAATTTTGACAATTTATAAGACCCATATTGACCTTTGATTTGGTATAATAAAATATGATCAGCCACCATGGTAAATTACTTAAATTACATGACACATCACATGACATTGTTATTTCCCAAAAAGGGTGCCTGCCATAGCAGGGTCATTTGGGGAGGCAATGCCTGCCGTGTATTGGTGAGCAAGGGAACTGGGTGCTGCAGAGAAAGGGTTAACAGTCCTCACTCACCAGGACCCACCAGTAACCAGTCACCAGTCAGCACTCAAAAGTTCTCACTCAACAGTCCTCACTCACCAGTCTGCACTCAACAGTCCTCGCTCAACAGTCCTCACTCAACAGACCACACTCAATTGTACTCAACATCTTTTTATAGATGAGGCTATCTGTCATAGTGTGCCAATAGGAGACAGCTTCTTATGTTCTGAGCATCATGGATATCTACCTCATATAAACATATATAATTTGATGACTATTGCCTCATAAAAAAGTTAGATTAGCACATAATCATGTAAGCAAGTCAAAAGGTACAGCATGCTCCAGGTGAGGCTAAAACTCACAACCTCCCCATGGCTCAAAGCACCTACCCGTGGCTGAACATGGAGAGGTACTGCCTATAAGTACAGCGCGCTAACCGATTGTGCCACTGGGGCTGCTATAAACAGACCTGAGTTTTCATTGGCTTTAAAGAGTTAAGAATATTATGTGTGGTGCATCTGTCAGGTGGAGACCCTTATCATTTGTTACCTAAGGTCAGTGATTATTCGATCATGATGTATGAAATAAATCTTGGTAGTATTGATTGTGGTTCAGTGGCATGAAAATCTCCCTCCTGATCCTTAATTTATTGAAGTAGTAATTCAACACAATGTGGTCAGGTGACAGTGTGTATGTGATGTTGCAGTGCTGTACCTCAGAGTATAGGCTGTTAGTTTGATGGCACCAAGACGATTCCCCCTTTATTGTTTCTCCTTATGGCCCTCATCTGTGAAGTTAGGTTGACACCATTACCATTTGTAGCAGGAACAATCAATGCACCTTTCATGTGTGAATGAATTATATTGCATATTTCAGAGTTGTTAACCGTGGTGCAAATGTCAGTAGCACATAAATCAAGCTGATCAAAATGTACAGCATGCTCCAGGTGAGGCTCGAACTCACAACCTCCGCATGGCTCATAGCGCCTACCCGTGACTGAACACGGAGAGGTACTGCTTATAAGTACGGCGCGCTAACCGATTGTGCCACTGGGGCTGCTATAAACAGACTACAATTTCTATACCATTTAGATAGTTAACAACATTAGGTGTGCTCCAACCTCCAGATGGAGACTGTTAAAATTTGTCACTGCTCATCAGTTATGATTATAATGTTAAATGTAATTTATCTTGATAATACTGATTGTGCCTAAGTGGGACAAAAGTCTCTCTCCGGATCCTTTACGTTTTAATTTTGTAATTCACTACACTGTTGTCAGGTAACAGTTTGTCTGTCATGCTACGGTGTTGGCATTAAAATAATCCCCCTCTTAACTGCTTCTCCTTACGCCCCTGTCCTGTGGCGATTAGTAGGCCCCATTGACAGGTTCACAGCAGATAATCAACACATCCTTTACTCATGAATCATATTTTATGCCTAATATTAGAGTTGTCTACTTTTTAAAGATGGCAGCCTGTGGCTGAGTCACTTTTTTATACATGAGGCTAGCTGTCATAGTGTGCCAATAGGAGACAGCGTTTTTTGTTCTGAGTATCATGGATATCTACCTCATATAGTCATATATAGATGTTTCTATGGGCAACAAAATGATTCTTTAATCATATATATCATTGACATAAGTTGTATCTGACATATTTGATTAAAATCTGATGTTTATTGCCTCACAAAGAATTGATTATTGTGAAATTAATAATATAATGCCTAGAGACATCATGCATCTTTAGTGCGGTGATGCCTCCAGGCATCACATATCCTTAAAGAGTCAACCATGATGTGAATTAGATTAGCACATAATGCAAGTAAGTAAAAAAGTACAGCATGCTCCAGGTGAGGCTCGAACTCACAACCTCCGCATGGCTCATAGCGCCTACCCGTGGCTGAACACGGAGAGGTACTGCTTATAAGTACGGCGCGCTAACCGATTGTGCCACTGGGGCTGCTATAAACAGACCTGAGTTTTCATTGGCTTTAAAGAGTTAAGAATATTATGTGTGGTGCATCTGTCAGGTGGAGACCCTTATCATTTGTTACCTAAGGTCAGTGATTATTCGATCATGATGTATGAAATAAATCTTGGTAGTATTGATTGTGGTTCAGTGGCATGAAAATCTCCCTCCTGATCCTTAATTTATTGAAGTAGTAATTCAACACAATGTGGTCAGGTGACAGTGTGTATGTGATGTTGCAGTGCTGTACCTCAGAGTATAGGCTGTTAGTTTGATGGCACCAAGACGATTCCCCCTTTATTGTTTCTCCTTATGGCCCTCATCTGTGAAGTTAGGTTGACACCATTACCATTTGTAGCAGGAACAATCAATGCACCTTTCATGTGTGAATGAATTATATTGCCTTATTTCAGAGTTATTAACCGTGGTGCAAATGTCAGTAGCACATAAATCAAGCTGATCAAAATGTACAGCATGCTCCAGGTGAGGCTCGAACTCACAACCTCCGCATGGCTCATAGCGCCTACCCGTGACTGAACACGGAGAGGTACTGCTTATAAGTACGGCGCGCTAACCGATTGTGCCACTGGGGCTGCTACAAACAGACTACAATTTCTATACCATTTAGATAGTTAACAACATTAGGTGTGCTCCAACCTCCAGATGGAGACTGTTAAAATTTGTCACTGCTCATCAGTTATGATTATAATGTTAAATGTAATTTATCTTGATAATACTGATTGTGCTTAAGTGGGACAAAAGTCTCTCTCCGGATCCTTTACGTTTTAATTTTGTAATTCACTACACTGTTGTCAGGTAACAGTTTGTCTGTCATGCTACGGTGTTGGCATTAAAATAATCCCCCTCTTAACTGCTTCTCCTTACGCCCCTGTCCTGTGGCGATTAGTAGGTCCCATTGACAGGTTCACAGCAGATAATCAACACATCCTTTACTCATGAATCATATTTTATGCCTAATATTAGAGTTGTCTACTTTTTAAAGATGGCAGCCTGTGGCTGAGTCACTTTTTTATACATGAGGCTAGCTGTCATAGTGTGCCAATAGGAGACAGCTATTTTTGTTCTGAGTATCATGGATATCTACCTCATATAGTCATATATAGATGCTTCTATGGGCAACAAAATGATTCTTTAATCATATATATCATTGACATAAGTTGTATCTGACGTATTTGATTAAAATCTGATGTTTATTGCCTCATAAAGAATTGATTATTGTGAAATTAATAATATAATGCCTAGAGACATCATGCATCTTTAGTCCGGTGATGCCTCCAGGCATCACGTATCCTTAAAGAGTCAACCATGATGTGAATTAGATTAGCACATAATGCAAGTAAGTAAAAAAGTACAGCATGCTCCAGGTGAGGCTCGAACTCACAACCTCCGCATGGCTCATAGCGCCTACCTGTGGCTGAACACGGAGAGGTACTGCTTATAAGTACGGCGCGCTAACCGATTGTGCCACTGGGGCTGCTATAAACAGACCTGAGTTTTCATTGGCTTTAAAGAGTTAAGAATATTATGTGTGGTGCATCTGTCAGGTGGAGACCCTTATCATTTGTTACCTAAGGTCAGTGATTATTCGATCATGATGTATGAAATAAATTTTGGTAGTATTGATTGTGGTTCAGTGGCATGAAAATCTCCCTCCTGATCCTTAATTTATTGAAGTAGTAATTCAACACAATGTGGTCAGGTGACAGTGTGTATGTGATGTTGCAGTGCTGTACCTCAGAGTATAGGCTGTTAGTTTGATGGCACCAAGACGATTCCCTCTTTATTGTTTCTCCTTATGGCCCTCATCTGTGAAGTTAGGTTGACACCATTACCATTTGTAGCAGGAACAATCAATGCACCTTTCATGTGTGAATGAATTATATTGCTTATTTCAGAGTTGTTAACCGTGGTGCAAATGTCAGTAGCACATAAATCAAGCTGATCAAAATGTACAGCATGCTCCAGGTGAGGCTCGAACTCACAACCTCCGCATGGCTCATAGCGCCAACCCGTGACTGAACACGGAGAGGTACTGCTTATAAGTACGGCGCGCTAACCGATTGTGCCACTGGGGCTGCTATAAACAGACTACAATTTCTATACCATTTAGATAGTTAACAACATTAGGTGTACTCCAACCTCCAGATGGAGACTGTTAAAATTTGTCACTGCTCATCAGTTATGATTATAATGTTAAATGTAATTTATCTTGATAATACTGATTGTGCTTAAGTGGGACAAAAGTCTCTCTCCGGATCCTTTACGTTTTAATTTTGTAATTCACTACACTGTTGTCAGGTAACAGTTTGTCTGTCATGCTACGGTGTTGGCATTAAAATAATCCCCCTCTTAACTGCTTCTCCTTACGCCCCTGTCCTGTGGCGATTAGTAGGTCCCATTGACAGGTTCACAGCAGATAATCCACACATCCTTTACTCATGAATCATATTTTATGCCTAATATTAGAGTTGTCTACTTTTTAAAGATGGCAGCCTGTGGCTGAGTCACTTTTTTATACATGAGGCTAGCTGTCATAGTGTGCCAATAGGAGACAGCTATTTTTGTTCTGAGTATCATGGATATCTACCTCATATAGTCATATATAGATGTTTCTATGGGCAACAAAATGATTCTTTAATCATATATCATTGACATAAGTTGTATCTGACATATTTGATTAAAATCTGATGTTTATTGCGTCATAAAGAATTGATTATTGTGAAATTAAAAATATAATGCCTAGAGACATCAAGCATCTTAAGTGCGGTGATGCCTCCAGGCATCACGTATCCTTAAAGAGTCAACCATGATGTGAATTAGATTAGCACATAATGCGAGTAAGTAAAAAAGTACAGCATGCTCCAGGTGAGGCTCGAACTCACAACCTCCGCATGGCTCATAGCGCCTACCTGTGGCTGAACACGGAGAGGTACTGCTTATAAGTACGGCGCGCTAACCGATTGTGCCACTGGGGCTGCTATAAACAGACCTGAGTTTTCATTGGCTTTAAAGAGTTAAGAATATTATGTGTGGTGCATCTGTCAGGTGGAGACCCTTATCATTTGTTACCTAAGGTCAGTGATTATTCGATCATGATGTATGAAATAAATCTTGGTAGTATTGATTGTGGTTCAGTGGCATGAAAATCTCCCTCCTGATCCTTAATTTATTGAAGTAGTAATTCAACACAATGTGGTCAGGTGACAGTGTGTATGTGATGTTGCAGTGCTGTACCTCAGAGTATAGGCTGTTAGTTTGATGGCACCAAGACGATTCCCCCTTTATTGTTTCTCCTTATGGCCCTCATCTGTGAAGTTAGGTTGACACCATTACCATTTGTAGCAGGAACAATCAATGCACCTTTCATGTGTGAATGAATTATATTGCATATTTCAGAGTTGTTAACCGTGGTGCAAATGTCAGTAGCACATAAATCAAGCTGATCAAAATGTACAGCATGCTCCAGGTGAGGCTCGAACTCACAACCTCCGCATGGCTCATAGCGCCTACCCGTGACTGAACACGGAGAGGTACTGCTTATAAGTACGGCGCGCTAACCGATTGTGCCACTGGGGCTGCTATAAACAGACTATAATTTCTATACCATTTAGATAGTTAACAACATTAGGTGTGCTCCAACCTCCAGATGGAGACTGTTAAAATTTGTCACTGCTCATCAGTTATGATTATAATGTTAAATGTAATTTATCTTGATAATACTGATTGTGCCTAAGTGGGACAAAAGTCTCTCTCCGGATCCTTTACGTTTTAATTTTGTAATTCACTACACTGTTGTCAGGTAACAGTTTGTCTGTCATGCTACGGTGTTGGCATTAAAATAATCCCCCTCTTAACTGCTTCTCCTTACGCCCCTGTCCTGTGGCGATTAGTAGGCCCCATTGACAGGTTCACAGCAGATAATCAACACATCCTTTACTCATGAATCATATTTTATGCCTAATATTAGAGTTGTCTACTTTTTAAAGATGGCAGCCTGTGGCTGAGTCACTTTTTTATACATGAGGCTAGCTGTCATAGTGTGCCAATAGGAGACAGCTATTTTTGTTCTGAGTATCATGGATATCTACCTCATATAGTCATATATAGATGTTTCTATGGGCAACAAAATGATTCTTTAATCATATATATCATTGACATAAGTTGTATCTGACATATTTGATTAAAATCTGATGTTTATTGCCTCACAAAGAATTGATTATTGTGAAATTAATAATATAATGCCTAGAGACATCATGCATCTTTAGTGCGGTGATGCCTCCAGGCATCACGTATCCTTAAAGAGTCAACCATGATGTGAATTAGATTAGCACATAATGCAAGTAAGTAAAAAAGTACAGCATGCTCCAGGTGAGGCTCGAACTCACAACCTCCGCATGGCTCATAGCGCCTACCCGTGGCTGAACACGGAGAGGTACTGCTTATAAGTACGGCGCGCTAACCGATTGTGCCACTGGGGCTGCTATAAACAGACCTGAGTTTTCATTGGCTTTAAAGAGTTAAGAATATTATGTGTGGTGCATCTGTCAGGTGGAGACCCTTATCATTTGTTACCTAAGGTCAGTGATTATTCGATCATGATGTATGAAATAAATCTTGGTAGTATTGATTGTGGTTCAGTGGCATGAAAATCTCCCTCCTGATCCTTAATTTATTGAAGTAGTAATTCAACACAATGTGGTCAGGTGACAGTGTGTATGTGATGTTGCAGTGCTGTACCTCAGAGTATAGGCTGTTAGTTTGATGGCACCAAGACGATTCCCCCTTTATTGTTTCTCCTTATGGCCCTCATCTGTGAAGTTAGGTTGACACCATTACCATTTGTAGCAGGAACAATCAATGCACCTTTCATGTGTGAATGAATTATATTGCCTTATTTCAGAGTTATTAACCGTGGTGCAAATGTCAGTAGCACATAAATCAAGCTGATCAAAATGTACAGCATGCTCCAGGTGAGGCTCGAACTCACAACCTCCGCATGGCTCATAGCGCCTACCCGTGACTGAACACGGAGAGGTACTGCTTATAAGTACGGCGCGCTAACCGATTGTGCCACTGGGGCTGCTACAAACAGACTACAATTTCTATACCATTTAGATAGTTAACAACATTAGGTGTGCTCCAACCTCCAGATGGAGACTGTTAAAATTTGTCACTGCTCATCAGTTATGATTATAATGTTAAATGTAATTTATCTTGATAATACTGATTGTGCTTAAGTGGGACAAAAGTCTCTCTCCGGATCCTTTACGTTTTAATTTTGTAATTCACTACACTGTTGTCAGGTAACAGTTTGTCTGTCATGCTACGGTGTTGGCATTAAAATAATCCCCCTCTTAACTGCTTCTCCTTACGCCCCTGTCCTGTGGCGATTAGTAGGTCCCATTGACAGGTTCACAGCAGATAATCAACACATCCTTTACTCATGAATCATATTTTATGCCTAATATTAGAGTTGTCTACTTTTTAAAGATGGCAGCCTGTGGCTGAGTCACTTTTTTATACATGAGGCTAGCTGTCATAGTGTGCCAATAGGAGACAGCTATTTTTGTTCTGAGTATCATGGATATCTACCTCATATAGTCATATATAGATGCTTCTATGGGCAACAAAATGATTCTTTAATCATATATATCATTGACATAAGTTGTATCTGACATATTTGATTAAAATCTGATGTTTATTGCCTCATAAAGAATTGATTATTGTGAAATTAATAATATAATGCCTAGAGACATCATGCATCTTTAGTCCGGTGATGCCTCCAGGCATCACGTATCCTTAAAGAGTCAACCATGATGTGAATTAGATTAGCACATAATGCAAGTAAGTAAAAAAGTACAGCATGCTCCAGGTGAGGCTCGAACTCACAACCTCCGCATGGCTCATAGCGCCTACCTGTGGCTGAACATGGAGAGGTACTGCATATAAGTACGGCGCGCTAACCAATTGTGCCACTGGGGCTGCTATAAACAGACCTGAGTTTTCATTGGCTTTAAAGAGTTAAGAATATTATGTGTGGTGCATCTGTCAGGTGGAGACCCTTATCATTTGTTACCTAAGGTCAGTGATTATTCGATCATGATGTATGAAATAAATCTTGGTAGTATTGATTGTGGTTCAGTGGCATGAAAATCTCCCTCCTGATCCTTAATTTATTGAAGTATTAATTCAACACAATGTGGTCAGGTGACAGTGTGTATGTGATGTTGCAGTGCTGTACCTCAGAGTATAGGCTGTTAGTTTGATGGCACCAAGACGATTCCCCCTTTATTGTTTCTCCTTATGGCCCTCATCTGTGAAGTTAGGTTGACACCATTACCATTTGTAGCAGGAACAATCAATGCACCTTTCATGTGTGAATGAATTATATTGCATATTTCAGAGTTGTTAACCGTGGTGCAAATGTCAGTAGCACATAAATCAAGCTGATCAAAATGTACAGCATGCTCCAGGTGAGGCTCGAACTCACAACCTCCGCATGGCTCATAGCGCCTACCCGTGACTGAACACGGAGAGGTACTGCTTATAAGTACGGCGCGCTAACCGATTGTGCCACTGGGGCTGCTATAAACAGACTATAATTTCTATACCATTTAGATAGTTAACAACATTAGGTGTGCTCCAACCTCCAGATGGAGACTGTTAAAATTTGTCACTGCTCATCAGTTATGATTATAATGTTAAATGTAATTTATCTTGATAATACTGATTGTGCCTAAGTGGGACAAAAGTCTCTCTCCGGATCCTTTACGTTTTAATTTTGTAATTCACTACACTGTTGTCAGGTAACAGTTTGTCTGTCATGCTACGGTGTTGGCATTAAAATAATCCCCATCTTAACTGCTTCTCCTTACGCCCCTGTCCTGTGGCGATTAGTAGGCCCCATTGACAGGTTCACAGCAGATAATCAACACATCCTTTACTCATGAATCATATTTTATGCCTAATATTAGAGTTGTCTACTTTTTAAAGATGGCAGCCTGTGGCTGAGTCACTTTTTTATACATGAGGCTAGCTGTCATAGTGTGCCAATAGGAGACAGCTTTTTTTGTTCTGAGTATCATGGATATCTACCTCATATAGTCATATATAGATGTTTCTATGGGCAACAAAATGATTCTTTAATCATATATATCATTGACATAAGTTGTATCTGACATATTTGATTAAAATCTGATGTTTATTGCCTCACAAAGAATTGATTATTGTGAAATTAATAATATAATGCCTAGAGACATCATGCATCTTTAGTGCGGTGATGCCTCCAGGCATCACGTATCCTTAAAGAGTCAACCATGATGTGAATTAGATTAGCACATAATGCAAGTAAGTAAAAAAGTACAGCATGCTCCAGGTGAGGCTCGAACTCACAACCTCCGCATGGCTCATAGCGCCTACCCGTGGCTGAACACGGAGAGGTACTGCTTATAAGTACGGCGCGCTAACCGATTGTGCCACTGGGGCTGCTATAAACAGACCTGAGTTTTCATTGGCTTTAAAGAGTTAAGAATATTATGTGTGGTGCATCTGTCAGGTGGAGACCCTTATCATTTGTTGCCTAAGGTCAGTGATTATTCGATCATGATGTATGAAATAAATCTTGGTAGTATTGATTGTGGTTCAGTGGCATGAAAATCTCCCTCCTGATCCTTAATTTATTGAAGTAGTAATTCAACACAATGTGGTCAGGTGACAGTGTGTATGTGATGTTGCAGTGCTGTACCTCAGAGTATAGGCTGTTAGTTTGATGGCACCAAGACGATTCCCCCTTTATTGTTTCTCCTTATGGCCCTCATCTGTGAAGTTAGGTTGACACCATTACCATTTGTAGCAGGAACAATCAATGCACCTTTCATGTGTGAATGAATTATATTGCCTTATTTCAGAGTTATTAACCGTGGTGCAAATGTCAGTAGCACATAAATCAAGCTGATCAAAATGTACAGCATGCTCCAGGTGAGGCTCGAACTCACAACCTCCGCATGGCTCATAGCGCCTACCCGTGACTGAACACGGAGAGGTACTGCTTATAAGTACGGCGCGCTAACCGATTGTGCCACTGGGGCTGCTACAAACAGACTACAATTTCTATACCATTTAGATAGTTAACAACATTAGGTGTGCTCCAACCTCCAGATGGAGACTGTTAAAATTTGTCACTGCTCATCAGTTATGATTAAAATGTTAAATGTAATTTATCTTGATAATACTGATTGTGCTTAAGTGGGACAAAAGTCTCTCTCCGGATCCTTTACGTTTTAATTTTGTAATTCACTACACTGTTGTCAGGTAACAGTTTGTCTGTCATGCTACGGTGTTGGCATTAAAATAATCCCCCTCTTAACTGCTTCTCCTTACGCCCCTGTCCTGTGGCGATTAGTAGGTCCCATTGACAGGTTCACAGCAGATAATCAACACATCCTTTACTCATGAATCATATTTTATGCCTAATATTAGAGTTGTCTACTTTTTAAAGATGGCAGCCTGTGGCTGAGTCACTTTTTTATACATGAGGCTAGCTGTCATAGTGTGCCAATAGGAGACAGCTATTTTTGTTCTGAGTATCATGGATATCTACCTCATATAGTCATATATAGATGCTTCTATGGGCAACAAAATGATTCTTTAATCATATATATCATTGACATAAGTTGTATCTGACATATTTGATTAAAATCTGATGTTTATTGCCTCATAAAGAATTGATTATTGTGAAATTAATAATATAATGCCTAGAGACATCATGCATCTTTAGTCCGGTGATGCCTCCAGGCATCACGTATCCTTAAAGAGTCAACCATGATGTGAATTAGATTAGCACATAATGCAAGTAAGTAAAAAAGTACAGCATGCTCCAGGTGAGGCTCGAACTCACAACCTCCGCATGGCTCATAGCGCCTACCTGTGGCTGAACATGGAGAGGTACTGCTTATAAGTATGGCGCGCTAACCAATTGTGCCACTGGGGCTGCTATAAACAGACCTGAGTTTTCATTGGCTTTAAAGAGTTAAGAATATTATGTGTGGTGCATCTGTCAGGTGGAGACCCTTATCATTTGTTACCTAAGGTCAGTGATTATTCGATCATGATGTATGAAATAAATCTTGGTAGTATTGATTGTGGTTCAGTGGCATGAAAATCTCCCTCCTGATCCTTAATTTATTGAAGTAGTAATTCAACACAATGTGGTCAGGTGACAGTGTGTATGTGATGTTGCAGTGCTGTACCTCAGAGTATAGGCTGTTAGTTTGATGGCACCAAGACGATTCCCCCTTTATTGTTTCTCCTTATGGCCCTCATCTGTGAAGTTAGGTTGACACCATTACCATTTGTAGCAGGAACAATCAATGCACCTTTCATGTGTGAATGAATTATATTGCATATTTCAGAGTTGTTAACCGTGGTGCAAATGTCAGTAGCACATAAATCAAGCTGATCAAAATGTACAGCATGCTCCAGGTGAGGCTCGAACTCACAACCTCCGCATGGCTCATAGCGCCTACCCGTAACTGAACACGGAGAGGTACTGCTTATAAGTACGGCGCGCTAACCGATTGTGCCACTGGGGCTGCTATAAACAGACTATAATTTCTATACCATTTAGATAGTTAACAACATTAGGTGTGCTCCAACCTCCAGATGGAGACTGTTAAAATTTGTCACTGCTCATCAGTTATGATTATAATGTTAAATGTAATTTATCTTGATAATACTGATTGTGCCTAAGTGGGACAAAAGTCTCTCTCCGGATCCTTTACGTTTTAATTTTGTAATTCACTACACTGTTGTCAGGTAACAGTTTGTCTGTCATGCTACGGTGTTGGCATTAAAATAATCCCCCTCTTAACTGCTTCTCCTTACGCCCCTGTCCTGTGGCGATTAGTAGGCCCCATTGACAGGTTCACAGCAGATAATCAACACATCCTTTACTCATGAATCATATTTTATGCCTAATATTAGAGTTGTCTACTTTTTAAAGATGGCAGCCTGTGGCTGAGTCACTTTTTTATACATGAGGCTAGCTGTCATAGTGTGCCAATAGGAGACAGCTTTTTTTGTTCTGAGTATCATGGATATCTACCTCATATAGTCATATATAGATGTTTCTATGGGCAACAAAATGATTCTTTAATCATATATATCATTGACATAAGTTGTATCTGACATATTTGATTAAAATCTGATGTTTATTGCCTCACAAAGAATTGATTATTGTGAAATTAATAATATAATGCCTAGAGACATCATGCATCTTTAGTGCGGTGATGCCTCCAGGCATCACGTATCCTTAAAGAGTCAACCATGATGTGAATTAGATTAGCACATAATGCAAGTAAGTAAAAAAGTACAGCATGCTCCAGGTGAGGCTCGAACTCACAACCTCCGCATGGCTCATAGCGCCTACCTGTGGCTGAACACGGAGAGGTACTGCTTATAAGTACGGCGCGCTAACCGATTGTGCCACTGGGGCTGCTATAAACAGACCTGAGTTTTCATTGGCTTTAAAGAGTTAAGAATATTATGTGTGGTGCATCTGTCAGGTGGAGACCCTTATCATTTGTTACCTAAGGTCAGTGATTATTCGATCATGATGTATGAAATAAATCTTGGTAGTATTGATTGTGGTTCAGTGGCATGAAAATCTCCCTCCTGATCCTTAATTTATTGAAGTAGTAATTCAACACAATGTGGTCAGGTGACAGTGTGTATGTGATGTTGCAGTGCTGTACCTCAGAGTATAGGCTGTTAGTTTGATGGCACCAAGACGATTCCCCCTTTATTGTTTCTCCTTATGGCCCTCATCTGTGAAGTTAGGTTGACACCATTACCATTTGTAGCAGGAACAATCAATGCACCTTTCATGTGTGAATGAATTATATTGCTTATTTCAGAGTTGTTAACCGTGGTGCAAATGTCAGTAGCACATAAATCAAGCTGATCAAAATGTACAGCATGCTCCAGGTGAGGCTCGAACTCACAACCTCCGCATGGCTCATAGCGCCTACCCGTGACTGAACACGGAGAGGTACTGCTTATAAGTACGGCGCGCTAACCGATTGTGCCACTGGGGCTGCTATAAACAGACTACAATTTCTATACCATTTAGATAGTTGACAACATTAGGTGTACTCCAACCTCCAGATGGAGACTGTTAAAATTTGTCACTGCTCATCAGTTATGATTATAATGTTAAATGTAATTTATCTTGATAATACTGATTGTGCTTAAGTGGGACAAAAGTCTCTCTCCGGATCCTTTACGTTTTAATTTTGTAATTCACTACACTGTTGTCAGGTAACAGTTTGTCTGTCATGCTACGGTGTTGGCATTAAAATAATCCCCCTCTTAACTGCTTCTCCTTACGCCCCTGTCCTGTGGCGATTAGTAGGTCCCATTGACAGGTTCACAGCAGATAATCAACACATCCTTTACTCATGAATCATATTTTATGCCTAATATTAGAGTTGTCTACTTTTTAAAGATGGCAGCCTGTGGCTGAGTCACTTTTTTATACATGAGGCTAGCTGTCATAGTGTGCCAATAGGAGACAGCTATTTTTGTTCTGAGTATCATGGATATCTACCTCATATAGTCATATATAGATGTTTCTATGGGCAACAAAATGATTCTTTAATCATATATATCACTGACATAAGTTGTATCTGACATATTTGATTAAAATCTGATGTTTATTGCCTCATAAAGAATTGATATTGTGAAATTAATAATATAATGCCTAGAGACATCATGCATCTTTAGTGCGGTGATGCCTCCAGGCATCACCTATCCTTAAAGAGTCAACCATGATGTGAATTAGATTAGCACATAATGCAAGTAAGTAAAAAAGTACAGCATGCTCCAGGTGAGGCCCGAACTCACAACCTCCGCATGGCTCATAGCGCCTACCCGTGGCTGAACACGGAGAGGTACTGCCTATAAGTACGGCGCGCTAACCGATTGTGCCACTGGGGCTGCTATAAACAGACCTGAGTTTTCATTGGCTTTAAAGAGTTAAGAATATTATGTGTGGTGCATCTGTCAGGTGGAGACCCTTATCATTTGTTACCTAAGGTCAGTGATTATTCGATCATGATGTATGAAATAAATCTTGGTAGTATTGATTGTGGTTCAGTGGCATGAAAATCTCCCTCCTGATCCTTAATTTATTGAAGTAGTAATTCAACACAATGTGGTCAGGTGACAGTGTGTATGTGATGTTGCAGTGCTGTACCTCAGAGTATAGGCTGTTAGTTTGATGGCACCAAGACGATTCCCCCTTTATTGTTTCTCCTTATGGCCCTCATCTGTGAAGTTAGGTTGACACCATTACCATTTGTAGCAGGAACAATCAATGCACCTTTCATGTGTGAATGAATTATATTGCCTTATTTCAGAGTTATTAACCGTGGTGCAAATGTCAGTAGCACATAAATCAAGCTGATCAAAATGTACAGCATGCTCCAGGTGAGGCTCGAACTCACAACCTCCGCATGGCTCATAGCGCCTACCCGTGACTGAACACGGAGAGGTACTGCTTATAAGTACGGCGCGCTAACCGATTGTGCCACTGGGGCTGCTACAAACAGACTACAATTTCTATACCATTTAGATAGTTAACAACATTAGGTGTGCTCCAACCTCCAGATGGAGACTGTTTAAATTTGTCACTGCTCATCAGTTATGATTATAATGTTAAATGTAATTTATCTTGATAATACTGATTGTGCTTAAGTGGGACAAAAGTCTCTCTCCGGATCCTTTACGTTTTAATTTTGTAATTCACTACACTGTTGTCAGGTAACAGTTTGTCTGTCATGCTACGGTGTTGGCATTAAAATAATCCCCCTCTTAACTGCTTCTCCTTACGCCCCTGTCCTGTGGCGATTAGTAGGTCCCATTGACAGGTTCACAGCAGATAATCAACACATCCTTTACTCATGAATCATATTTTATGCCTAATATTAGAGTTGTCTACTTTTTAAAGATGGCAGCCTGTGGCTGAGTCACTTTTTTATACATGAGGCTAGCTGTCATAGTGTGCCAATAGGAGACAGCTATTTTTGTTCTGAGTATCATGGATATCTACCTCATATAGTCATATATAGATGCTTCTATGGGCAACAAAATGATTCTTTAATCATATATATCATTGACATAAGTTGTATCTGACATATTTGATTAAAATCTGATGTTTATTACCTCATAAAGAATTGATTATTGTGAAATTAAAAATATAATGCCTAGAGACATCATGCATCTTTAGTGCGGTGATGCCTCCAGGCATCACGTATCCTTAAAGAGTCAACCATGATGTGAATTAGATTAGCACATAATGCAAGTAAGTAAAAAAGTACAGCATGCTCCAGGTGAGGCTCGAACTCACAACCTCCGCATGGCTCATAGCGCCTACCTGTGGCTGAACACGGAGAGGTACTGCTTATAAGTACGGCGCGCTAACCGATTGTGCCACTGGGGCTGCTATAAACAGACCTGAGTTTTCATTGGCTTTAAAGAGTTAAGAATATTATGTGTGGTGCATCTGTCAGGTGGAGACCCTTATCATTTGTTACCTAAGGTCAGTGATTATTCGATCATGATGTATGAAATAAATTTTGGTAGTATTGATTGTGGTTCAGTGGCATGAAAATCTCCCTCCTGATCCTTAATTTATTGAAGTAGTAATTCAACACAATGTGGTCAGGTGACAGTGTGTATGTGATGTTGCAGTGCTGTACCTCAGAGTATAGGCTGTTAGTTTGATGGCACCAAGACGATTCCCTCTTTATTGTTTCTCCTTATGGCCCTCATCTGTGAAGTTAGGTTGACACCATTACCATTTGTAGCAGGAACAATCAATGCACCTTTCATGTGTGAATGAATTATATTGCTTATTTCAGAGTTGTTAACCGTGGTGCAAATGTCAGTAGCACATAAATCAAGCTGATCAAAATGTACAGCATGCTCCAGGTGAGGCTCGAACTCACAACCTCCGCATGGCTCATAGCGCCTACCCGTGACTGAACACGGAGAGGTACTGCTTATAAGTACGGCGCGCTAACCGATTGTGCCACTGGGGCTGCTATAAACAGACTACAATTTCTATACCATTTAGATAGTTGACAACATTAGGTGTACTCCAACCTCCAGATGGAGACTGTTAAAATTTGTCACTGCTCATCAGTTATGATTATAATGTTAAATGTAATTTATCTTGATAATACTGATTGTGCTTAAGTGGGACAAAAGTCTCTCTCCGGATCCTTTACGTTTTAATTTTGTAATTCACTACACTGTTGTCAGGTAACAGTTTGTCTGTCATGCTACGGTGTTGGCATTAAAATAATCCCCCTCTTAACTGCTTCTCCTTACGCCCCTGTCCTGTGGCGATTAGTAGGTCCCATTGACAGGTTCACAGCAGATAATCAACACATCCTTTACTCATGAATCATATTTTATGCCTAATATTAGAGTTGTCTACTTTTTAAAGATGGCAGCCTGTGGCTGAGTCACTTTTTTATACATGAGGCTAGCTGTCATAGTGTGCCAATAGGAGACAGCTATTTTTGTTCTGAGTATCATGGATATCTACCTCATATAGTCATATATAGATGTTTCTATGGGCAACAAAATGATTCTTTAATCATATATATCACTGACATAAGTTGTATCTGACATATTTGATTAAAATCTGATGTTTATTGCCTCATAAAGAATTGATATTGTGAAATTAATAATATAATGCCTAGAGACATCATGCATCTTTAGTGCGGTGATGCCTCCAGGCATCACCTATCCTTAAAGAGTCAACCATGATGTGAATTAGATTAGCACATAATGCAAGTAAGTAAAAAAGTACAGCATGCTCCAGGTGAGGCCCGAACTCACAACCTCCGCATGGCTCATAGCGCCTACCCGTGGCTGAACACGGAGAGGTACTGCCTATAAGTACGGCGCGCTAACCGATTGTGCCACTGGGGCTGCTATAAACAGACCTGAGTTTTCATTGGCTTTAAAGAGTTAAGAATATTATGTGTGGTGCATCTGTCAGGTGGAGACCCTTATCATTTGTTACCTAAGGTCAGTGATTATTCGATCATGATGTATGAAATAAATCTTGGTAGTATTGATTGTGGTTCAGTGGCATGAAAATCTCCCTCCTGATCCTTAATTTATTGAAGTAGTAATTCAACACAATGTGGTCAGGTGACAGTGTGTATGTGATGTTGCAGTGCTGTACCTCAGAGTATAGGCTGTTAGTTTGATGGCACCAAGACGATTCCCCCTTTATTGTTTCTCCTTATGGCCCTCATCTGTGAAGTTAGGTTGACACCATTACCATTTGTAGCAGGAACAATCAATGCACCTTTCATGTGTGAATGAATTATATTGCCTTATTTCAGAGTTATTAACCGTGGTGCAAATGTCAGTAGCACATAAATCAAGCTGATCAAAATGTACAGCATGCTCCAGGTGAGGCTCGAACTCACAACCTCCGCATGGCTCATAGCGCCTACCCGTGACTGAACACGGAGAGGTACTGCTTATAAGTACGGCGCGCTAACCGATTGTGCCACTGGGGCTGCTACAAACAGACTACAATTTCTATACCATTTAGATAGTTAACAACATTAGGTGTGCTCCAACCTCCAGATGGAGACTGTTTAAATTTGTCACTGCTCATCAGTTATGATTATAATGTTAAATGTAATTTATCTTGATAATACTGATTGTGCTTAAGTGGGACAAAAGTCTCTCTCCGGATCCTTTACGTTTTAATTTTGTAATTCACTACACTGTTGTCAGGTAACAGTTTGTCTGTCATGCTACGGTGTTGGCATTAAAATAATCCCCCTCTTAACTGCTTCTCCTTACGCCCCTGTCCTGTGGCGATTAGTAGGTCCCATTGACAGGTTCACAGCAGATAATCAACACATCCTTTACTCATGAATCATATTTTATGCCTAATATTAGAGTTGTCTACTTTTTAAAGATGGCAGCCTGTGGCTGAGTCACTTTTTTATACATGAGGCTAGCTGTCATAGTGTGCCAATAGGAGACAGCTATTTTTGTTCTGAGTATCATGGATATCTACCTCATATAGTCATATATAGATGCTTCTATGGGCAACAAAATGATTCTTTAATCATATATATCATTGACATAAGTTGTATCTGACATATTTGATTAAAATCTGATGTTTATTACCTCATAAAGAATTGATTATTGTGAAATTAAAAATATAATGCCTAGAGACATCATGCATCTTTAGTGCGGTGATGCCTCCAGGCATCACGTATCCTTAAAGAGTCAACCATGATGTGAATTAGATTAGCACATAATGCAAGTAAGTAAAAAAGTACAGCATGCTCCAGGTGAGGCTCGAACTCACAACCTCCGCATGGCTCATAGCGCCTACCTGTGGCTGAACACGGAGAGGTACTGCTTATAAGTACGGCGCGCTAACCGATTGTGCCACTGGGGCTGCTATAAACAGACCTGAGTTTTCATTGGCTTTAAAGAGTTAAGAATATTATGTGTGGTGCATCTGTCAGGTGGAGACCCTTATCATTTGTTACCTAAGGTCAGTGATTATTCGATCATGATGTATGAAATAAATTTTGGTAGTATTGATTGTGGTTCAGTGGCATGAAAATCTCCCTCCTGATCCTTAATTTATTGAAGTAGTAATTCAACACAATGTGGTCAGGTGACAGTGTGTATGTGATGTTGCAGTGCTGTACCTCAGAGTATAGGCTGTTAGTTTGATGGCACCAAGACGATTCCCTCTTTATTGTTTCTCCTTATGGCCCTCATCTGTGAAGTTAGGTTGACACCATTACCATTTGTAGCAGGAACAATCAATGCACCTTTCATGTGTGAATGAATTATATTGCTTATTTCAGAGTTGTTAACCGTGGTGCAAATGTCAGTAGCACATAAATCAAGCTGATCAAAATGTACAGCATGCTCCAGGTGAGGCTTGAACTCACAACCTCCGCATGGCTCATAGCGCCAACCCGTGACTGAACACGGAGAGGTACTGCTTATAAGTACGGCGCGCTAACCGATTGTGCCACTGGGGCTGCTATAAACAGACTACAATTTCTATACCATTTAGATAGTTAACAACATTAGGTGTACTCCAACCTCCAGATGGAGACTGTTAAAATTTGTCACTGCTCATCAGTTATGATTATAATGTTAAATGTAATTTATCTTGATAATACTGATTGTGCTTAAGTGGGACAAAAGTCTCTCTCCGGATCCTTTACGTTTTAATTTTGTAATTCACTACACTGTTGTCAGGTAACAGTTTGTCTGTCATGCTACGGTGTTGGCATTAAAATAATCCCCCTCTTAACTGCTTCTCCTTACGCCCCTGTCCTGTGGCGATTAGTAGGTCCCATTGACAGGTTCACAGCAGATAATCAACACATCCTTTACTCATGAATCATATTTTATGCCTAATATTAGAGTTGTCTACTTTTTAAAGATGGCAGCCTGTGGCTGAGTCACTTTTTTATACATGAGGCTAGCTGTCATAGTGTGCCAATAGGAGACAGCTTTTTTTGTTCTGAGTATCATGGATATCTACCTCATATAGTCATATATAGATGTTTCTATGGGCAACAAAATGATTCTTTAATCATATATATCATTGACATAAGTTGTATCTGACATATTTGATTAAAATCTGATGTTTATTGCCTCATAAAGAATTGATTATTGTGAAATTAATAATATAATGCCTAGAGACATCATGCATCTTTAGTCCGGTGATGCCTCCAGGCATCACGTATCCTTAAAGAGTCAACCATGATGTGAAATAGATTAGCACATAATGCAAGTAAGTAAAAAAGTACAGCATGCTCCAGGTGAGGCTCGAACTCACAACCTCCGCATGGCTCATAGCGCCTACCTGTGGCTGAACACGGAGAGGTACTGCTTATAAGTACGGCGCGCTAACCAATTGTGCCACTGGGGCTGCTATAAACAGACCTGAGTTTTCATTGGCTTTAAAGAGTTAAGAATATTATGTGTGGTGCATCTGTCAGGTGGAGACCCTTATCATTTGTTACCTAAGGTCAGTGATTATTCGATCATGATGTATGAAATAAATCTTGGTAGTATTGATTGTGGTTCAGTGTCATGAAAATCTCCCTCCTGATCCTTAATTTATTGAAGTAGTAATTCAACACAATGTGGTCAGGTGACAGTGTGTATGTGATGTTGCAGTGCTGTACCTCAGAGTATAGGCTGTTAGTTTGATGGCACCAAGACGATTCCCCCTTTATTGTTTCTCCTTATGGCCCTCATCTGTGAAGTTAGGTTGACACCATTACCATTTGTAGCAGGAACAATCAATGCACCTTTCATGTGTGAATGAATTATATTGCTTATTTCAGAGTTGTTAACCGTGGTGCAAATGTCAGTAGCACATAAATCAAGCTGATCAAAATGTACAGCATGCTCCAGGTGAGGCTCGAACTCACAACCTCCGCATGGCTCATAGCGCCTACCCGTGACTGAACACGGAGAGGTACTGCTTATAAGTACGGCGCGCTAACCGATTGTGCCACTGGGGCTGCTACAAACAGACTACAATTTCTATACCATTTAGATAGTTAACAACATTAGGTGTACTCCAACCTCCAGATGGAGACTGTTAAAATTTGTCACTGCTCATCAGTTATGATTATAATGTTAAATGTAATTTATCTTGATAATACTGATTGTGCTTAAGTGGGACAAAAGTCTCTCTCCGGATCCTTTACGTTTTAATTTTGTAATTCACTACACTGTTGTCAGGTAACAGTTTGTCTGTCATGCTACGGTGTTGGCATTAAAATAATCCCCCTCTTAACTGCTTCTCCTTACGCCCCTGTCCTGTGGCGATTAGTAGGTCCCATTGACAGGTTCACAGCAGATAATCAACACATCCTTTACTCATGAATCATATTTTATGCCTAATATTAGAGTTGTCTACTTTTTAAAGATGGCAGCCTGTGGCTGAGTCACTTTTTTATACATGAGGCTAGCTGTCATAGTGTGCCAATAGGAGACAGCTATTTTTGTTCTGAGTATCATGGATATCTACCTCATATAGTCATATATAGATGTTTCTATGGGCAACAAAATGATTCTTTAATCATATATATTATTGACATAAGTTGTATCTGACATATTTGATTAAAATCTGATGTTTATTGCCTCATAAAGAATTGATATTGTGAAATTAATAATATAATGCCTAGAGACATCATGCATCTTTAGTGCGGTGATGCCTCCAGGCATCACCTATCCTTAAAGAGTCAACCATGATGTGAATTAGATTAGCACATAATGCAAGTAAGTAAAAAAGTACAGCATGCTCCAGGTGAGGCCCGAACTCACAACCTCCGCATGGCTCATAGCGCCTACCCGTGGCTGAACACGGAGAGGTACTGCCTATAAGTACGGCGCGCTAACCGATTGTGCCACTGGGGCTGCTATAAACAGACCTGAGTTTTCATTGGCTTTAAAGAGTTAAGAATATTATGTGTGGTGCATCTGTCAGGTGGAGACCCTTATCATTTGTTACCTAAGGTCAGTGATTATTCGATCATGATGTATGAAATAAATCTTGGTAGTATTGATTGTGGTTCAGTGGCATGAAAATCTCCCTCCTGATCCTTAATTTATTGAAGTAGTAATTCAACACAATGTGGTCAGGTGACAGTGTGTATGTGATGTTGCAGTGCTGTACCTCAGAGTATAGGCTGTTAGTTTGATGGCACCAAGACGATTCCCCCTTTATTGTTTCTCCTTATGGCCCTCATCTGTGAAGTTAGGTTGACACCATTACCATTTGTAGCAGGAACAATCAATGCACCTTTCATGTGTGAATGAATTATATTGCCTTATTTCAGAGTTATTAACCGTGGTGCAAATGTCAGTAGCACATAAATCAAGCTGATCAAAATGTACAGCATGCTCCAGGTGAGGCTCGAACTCACAACCTCCGCATGGCTCATAGCGCCTACCCGTAACTGAACACGGAGAGGTACTGCTTATAAGTACGGCGCGCTAACCGATTGTGCCACTGGGGCTGCTACAAACAGACTACAATTTCTATACCATTTAGATAGTTAACAACATTAGGTGTGCTCCAACCTCCAGATGGAGACTGTTTAAATTTGTCACTGCTCATCAGTTATGATTATAATGTTAAATGTAATTTATCTTGATAATACTGATTGTGCTTAAGTGGGACAAAAGTCTCTCTCCGGATCCTTTACGTTTTAATTTTGTAATTCACTACACTGTTGTCAGGTAACAGTTTGTCTGTCATGCTACGGTGTTGGCATTAAAATAATCCCCCTCTTAACTGCTTCTCCTTACGCCCCTGTCCTGTGGCGATTAGTAGGTCCCATTGACAGGTTCACAGCAGATAATCAACACATCCTTTACTCATGAATCATATTTTATGCCTAATATTAGAGTTGTCTACTTTTTAAAGATGGCAGCCTGTGGCTGAGTCACTTTTTTATACATGAGGCTAGCTGTCATAGTGTGCCAATAGGAGACAGCTATTTTTGTTCTGAGTATCATGGATATCTACCTCATATAGTCATATATAGATGCTTCTATGGGCAACAAAATGATTCTTTAATCATATATATCATTGACATAAGTTGTATCTGACATATTTGATTAAAATCTGATGTTTATTACCTCATAAAGAATTGATTATTGTGAAATTAAAAATATAATGCCTAGAGACATCATGCATCTTTAGTGCGGTGATGCCTCCAGGCATCACGTATCCTTAAAGAGTCAACCATGATGTGAATTAGATTAGCACATAATGCAAGTAAGTAAAAAAGTACAGCATGCTCCAGGTGAGGCTCGAACTCACAACCTCCGCATGGCTCATAGCGCCTACCTGTGGCTGAACACGGAGAGGTACTGCTTATAAGTACGGCGCGCTAACCGATTGTGCCACTGGGGCTGCTATAAACAGACCTGAGTTTTCATTGGCTTTAAAGAGTTAAGAATATTATGTGTGGTGCATCTGTCAGGTGGAGACCCTTATCATTTGTTACCTAAGGTCAGTGATTATTCGATCATGATGTATGAAATAAATCTTGGTAGTATTGATTGTGGTTCAGTGGCATGAAAATCTCCCTCCTGATCCTTAATTTATTGAAGTAGTAATTCAACACAATGTGGTCAGGTGACAGTGTGTATGTGATGTTGCAGTGCTGTACCTCAGAGTATAGGCTGTTAGTTTGATGGCACCAAGACGATTCCCCCTTTATTGTTTCTCCTTATGGCCCTCATCTGTGATAGTTAACAACATAAGGTGTGCTCCAACCTCCAGATGGAGACTGTTAAAATTTGTCACTGCTCATCAGTTATGATTATAATGTTAAATGTAATTTATCTTGATAATACTGATTGTGCTTAAGTGGGACAAAAGTCTCTCTCCGGATCCTTTACATTTTAATTTTGTAATTCACTACACTGTTGTCAGGTAACAGTTTGTCTGTCATGCTACGGTGTTGGCATTAAAATAATCCCCCTCTTAACTGCTTCTCCTTACGCCCCTGTCCTGTGGCGATTAGTAGGTCCCATTGACAGGTTCACAGCAGATAATCAACACAGCCTTTACTCATGAATCATATTTTATGCCTAATATTAGAGTTGTCTACTTTTTAAAGATGGCAGCCTGTGGCTGAGTCACTTTTTTATACATGAGGCTAGCTGTCATAGTGTGCCAATAGGAGACAGCTATTTTTGTTCTGAGTATCATGGATATCTACCTCATATAGTCATATATAGATGTTTCTATGGGCAACAAAATGATTCTTTAATCATATATATCATTGACATAAGTTGTATCTGACATATTTGATTAAAATCTGATGTTTATTGCCTCATAAAGAATTGATTATTGTGAAATTAAAAATATAATGCCTAGAGACATCATGCATCTTTAGTGCGGTGATGCCTCCAGGCATCACGTATCCTTAAAGAGTCAGCCATGATGTGAATTAGATTAGCACATAATGCGAGTATGTAAAAAAGTACAGCATGCTCCAGGTGAGGCTCGAACTCACAACCTCCGCATGGCTCATAGCGCCTACCCGTGGCTGAACACGGAGAGGTACTGCTTATAAGTACGGCGCGCTAACCGATTGTGCCACTGGGGCTGCTATAAACAGACCTGAGTTTTCATTGGCTTTAAAGAGTTAAGAATATTATGTGTGGTGCATCTGTCAGGTGGAGACCCTTATCATTTGTTACCTAAGGTCAGTGATTATTCGATCATGATGTATGAAATAAATCTTGGTAGTATTGATTGTGGTTCAGTGGCATGAAAATCTCCCTCCTGATCCTTAATTTATTGAAGTAGTAATTCAACACAATGTGGTCAGGTGACAGTGTGTATGTGATGTTGCAGTGCTGTACCTCAGAGTATAGGCTGTTAGTTTGATGGCACCAAGACGATTCCCCCTTTATTGTTTCTCCTTATGGCCCTCATCTGTGAAGTTAGGTTGACACCATTACCATTTGTAGCAGGAACAATCAATGCACCTTTCATGTGTGAATGAATTATATTGCCTTATTTCAGAGTTGCTAACCGTGGTGCAAATGTCAGTAGCACATAAATCAAGCTGATCAAAATGTACAGCATGCTCCAGGTGAGGCTCGAACTCACAACCTCCGCATGGCTCATAGCGCCTACCCATGACTGAACACGGAGAGGTACTGCTTATAAGTACGGCGCGCTAACCAATTGTGCCACTGGGGCTGCTACAAACAGACTACAATTTCGATACCATTTAGATAGTTAACAACATTAGGTGTGCTCCAACCTCCAGATGGAGACTGTTAAAATTTGTCACTGCTCATCAGTTATGATTATAATGTTAAATGTAATTTATCTTGATAATACTGATTGTGCTTAAGTGGGACAAAAGTCTCTCTCCGGATCCTTTACGTTTTAATTTTGTAATTCACTACACTGTTGTCAGGTTACAGTTTGTCTGTCATGCTACGGTGTTGGCATTAAAATAATCCCCCTCTTAACTGCTTCTCCTTACGCCCCTGTCCTGTGGCGATTAGTAGGCCCCATTGACAGGTTCACAGTAGATAATCAACACATCCTTTACTCATGAATCATATTTTATGCCTAATATTAGAGTTGTCTACTTTTTAAAGATGGCAGCCTGTGGCTGAGTCACTTTTTTATACATGAGGCTAGCTGTCATAGTGTGCCAATAGGAGACAGCTTTTTTTGTTCTGAGTATCATGGATATCTACCTCATATAGTCATATATAGATGTTTCTATGGGCAACAAAATGATTCTTTAATCATATATATCATTGACATAAGTTGTATCTGACATATTTGATTAAAATCTGATGTTTATTGCCTCACAAAGAATTGATTATTGTGAAATTAATAATATAATGCCTAGAGACATCATGCATCTTTAGTCCGGTGATGCCTCCAGGCATCACATATCCTTAAAGAGTCAACCATGAAGTGAATAAGATTAGCACATAATGCAAGTTAGTAAAAAATATACAGCATGCTTGAGGTGAGGCTCGAACTCACAACCTCCGCATGGCTCATAGCGCCTACCCGTGGCTGAACACAGAGAGGTACTGCTTATAAATACTGCGCGCTAACCGATTGTGCCACTGGGGCTGCTATAAACAGACCTGAGTTTTCATTGGCTTTAAAGAGTTAAGAATATTATGTGTGGTGCATCTGTCAGGTGGAGACCCTTATCATTTGTTACCTAAGGTCAGTGATTATTCGATCATGATGTATGAAATAAATCTTGGTAGTATTGATTGTGGTTCAGTGGCATGAAAATCTCCCTCCTGATCCTTAATTTATTGAAGTAGTAATTCAACACAATGTGGTCAGGTGACAGTGTGTATGTGATGTTGCAGTGCTGTACCTCAGAGTATAGGCTGTTAGTTTGATGGCACCAAGACGATTCCCCCTTTATTGTTTCTCCTTATGGCCCTCATCTGTGAAGTTAGGTTGACACCATTACCATTTGTAGCAGGAACAATCAATGCACCTTTCATGTGTGAATGAATTATATTGCCTTATTTCAGAGTTATTAACCGTGGTGCAAATGTCAGTAGCACATAAATCAAGCTGATCAAAATGTACAGCATGCTCCAGGTGAGGCTCGAACTCACAACCTCCGCATGGCTCATAGCGCCTACCCGTGACTGAACACGGAGAGGTACTGCTTATAAGTACGGCGCGCTAACCAATTGTGCCACTGGGGCTGCTACAAACAGACTACAATTTCTATACCATTTAGATAGTTAACAACATTAGGTGTGCTCCAACCTCCAGATGGAGACTGTTAAAATTTGTCACTGCTCATCAGTTATGATTATAATGTTAAATGTAATTTATCTTGATAATACTGATTGTGCTTAAGTGGGACAAAAGTCTCTCTCCGGATCCTTTACGTTTTAATTTTGTAATTCACTACACTGTTGTCAGGTAACAGTTTGTCTGTCATGCTACGGTGTTGGCATTAAAATAATCCCCTCTTAACTGCTTCTCCTTACGCCCCTGTCCTGTGGCGATTAGTAGGTCCCATTGACAGGTTCACAGCAGATAATCAACACATCCTTTACTCATGAATCATATTTTATGCCTAATATTAGAGTTGTCTACTTTTTAAAGATGGCAGCCTGTGGCTGAGTCACTTTTTTATACATGAGGCTAGCTGTCATAGTGTGCCAATAGGAGACAGCTATTTTTGTTCTGAGTATCATGGATATCTACCTCATATAGTCATATATAGATGTTTCTATGGGCAACAAAATGATTCTTTAATCATATATATCATTGACATAAGTTGTATCTGACATATTTGATTAAAATATGATGTTTATTGCCTCATAAAGAATTGATTATTGTGAAATTAAAAATATAATGCCTAGAGACATCATACATCTTTAGTGCGGTGATGCCTCCAGGCATCACGTATCCTTAAAGAGTCAGCCATGATGTGAATTAGATTAGTACATAATGTGAGTAAGTAAAAAAGTACAGCATGCTCCAGGTGAGGCTCGAACTCACAACCTCCGCATGGCTCATAGCGCCTACCCGTGGCTGAACACGGAGAGGTACTGCTTATAAGTATGGCGCGCTAACCGATTGTGCCACTGGGGCTGCTATAAACAGACTACAATTTCTATACCATTTAGATAGTTAAGAATATTATGTGTGGTGCATCTGTCAGGTGGAGACCCTTATCATTTGTTACCTAAGGTCAGTGATTATTCGATCATGATGTATGAAATAAATCTTGGTAGTATTGATTGTGGTTCAGTGGCATGAAAATCTCCCTCCTGATCCTTAATTTATTGAAGTAGTAATTCAACACAATGTGGTCAGGTGACAGTGTGTATGTGATGTTGCAGTGCTGTACCTCAGAGTATAGGCTGTTAGGTTGATGGCACCAAGACGATTCCCCCTTTATTGTTTCTCCTTATGGCCCACATCTGTGAAGTTAGGTTGACACCATTACCATTTGTAGCAGGAACAATCAATGCACCTTTCATGTGTGAATGAATTATATTGCCTTATTTCAGAGTTATTAACCGTGGTGCAAATGTCAGTAGCACATAAATCAAGCTGATCAAAATGTACAGCATGCTCCAGGTGGGGCTCGAACTCACAACCTCCGCATGGCTCATAGCGCCTACCCGTGACTGAACACGGAGAGGTACTGCTTATAAGTACGGCGCGCTAACCGATTGTGCCACTGGGGCTGCTACAAACAGACTACAATTTCTATACCATTTAGATAGTTAACAACATTAGGTGTGCTCCAACCTCCAGATGGAGACTGTTAAAATTTGTCACTGCTCATCAGTTATGATTATAATGTTAAATGTAATTTATCTTGATAATACTGATTGTGCTTAAGTGGGACAAAAGTCTCTCTCCGGATCCTTTACGTTTTAATTTTGTAATTCACTACACTGTTGTCAGGTAACAGTTTGTCTGTCATGCTACGGTGTTGGCATTAAAATAATCCCCCTCTTAACTGCTTCTCCTTACGCCCCTGTCCTGTGGCGATTAGTAGGTCCCATTGACAGGTTCACAGCAGATAATCAACACATCCTTTACTCATGAATCATATTTTATGCCTAATATTAGAGTTGTCTACTTTTTAAAGATGGCAGCCTGTGGCTGAGTCACTTTTTTATACATGAGGCTAGCTGTCATAGTGTGCCAATAGGAGACAGCTATTTTTGTTCCGAGTATCATGGATATCTACCTCATATAGTCATATATAGATGTTTCTATGGGCAACAAAATGATTCTTTAATCATATATATCATTGACATAAGTTGTATCTGACATATTTGATTAAAATCTGATGTTTATTACCTCATAAAGAATTGATTATTGTGAAATTAAAAATATAATGCCTAGAGACATCATGCATCTTTAGTGCGGTGATGCCTCCAGGCATCACGTATCCTTAAAGAGTCAACCATGATGTGAATTAGATTAGCACATAATGCAAGTAAGTAAAAAAGTACAGCATGCTCCAGGTGAGGCTCGAACTCACAACCTCCGCATGGCTCATAGCGCCTACCCGTGGCTGAACACGGAGAGGTACTGCTTATAAGTACGGCGCGCTAACCGATTGTGCCACTGGGGCTGCTATAAACAGACCTGAGTTTTCATTGGCTTTAAAGAGTTAAGAATATTATGTGTGGTGCATCTGTCAGGTGGAGACCCTTATCATTTGTTACCTAAGGTCAGTGATTATTCGATCATGATGTATGAAATAAATCTTGGTAGTATTGATTGTGGTTCAGTGGCATGAAAATCTCCCTCCTGATCCTTAATTTATTGAAGTAGTAATTCAACACAATGTGGTCAGGTGACAGTGTGTATGTGATGTTGCAGTGCTGTACCTCAGAGTATAGGCTGTTAGGTTGATGGCACCAAGACGATTCCCCCTTTATTGTTTCTCCTTATGGCCCTCATCTGTGAAGTTAGGTTGACACCATTACCATTTGTAGCAGGAACAATCAATGCACCTTTCATGTGTGAATGAATTATATTGCCTTATTTCAGAGTTGTTAACCGTGGTGCAAATGTCAGTAGCACATAAATCAAGCTGATCAAAATGTACAGCATGCTCCAGGTGAGGCTCGAACTCACAACCTCCGCATGGCTCATAGCGCCTACCCGTGACTGAACACGGAGAGGTACTGCCTATAAGTACGGCGCGCTAACTGATTGTGCCACTGGGGCTGCTACAAACAGACTACAATTTCTATACCATTTAGATAGTTAACAACATTAGGTGTGCTCCAACCTCCAGATGGAGACTGTTAAAATTTGTCACTGCTCATCAGTTATGATTATAATGTTAAATGTAATTTATCTTGATAATACTGATTGTGCTTAAGTGGGACAAAAGTCTCTCTCCGGATCCTTTACGTTTTAATTTTGTAATTCACTACACTGTTGTCAGGTAACAGTTTGTCTGTCATGCTACGGTGTTGGCATTAAAATAATCCCCCTCTTAACTGCTTCTCCTTACGCCCCTGTCCTGTGGCGATTAGTAGGTCCCATTGACAGGTTCACAGCAGATAATCAACACATCCTTTACTCATGAATCATATTTTATGCCTAATATTAGAGTTGTCTACTTTTTAAAGATGGCAGCCTGTGGCTGAGTCACTTTTTTATACATGAGGCTAGCTGTCATAGTGTGCCAATAGGAGACAGCTATTTTTGTTCTGAGTATCATGGATATCTACCTCATATAGTCATATATAGATGTTTCTATGGGCAACAAAATGATTCTTTAATCATATATATCATTGACATAAGTTGTATCTGACATATTTGATTAAAATCTGATGTTTATTGCCTCATAAAGAATTGATTATTGTGAAATTAAAAATATAATGCCTAGAGACATCATGCATCTTTAGTGCGGTGATGCCTCCAGGCATCACGTATCCTTAAAGAGTCAGCCATGATGTGAATTAGATTAGCACATAATGCGAGTAAGTAAAAAAGTACAGCATGCTCCAGGTGAGGCTCGAACTCACAACCTCCGCATGGCTCATAGCGCCTACCCGTGGCTGAACACGGAGAGGTACTGCTTATAAGTACGGCGCGCTAACCGATTGTGCCACTGGGGCTGCTATAAACAGACTTGAGTTTTCATTGGCTTTAAAGAGTGAAGAATATTATGTGTGGTGCATCTGTCAGGTGGAGACCCTTATCATTTGTTACCTAAGGTCAGTGATTATTCGATCATGATGTATAAAATAAATCTTGGTAGTATTGATTGTGGTTCAGTGGCATGAAAATCTCCCTCCTGATCCTTAATTTATTGAAGTAGTAATTCAACACAATGTGGTCAGGTGACAGTGTGTATGTGATGTTGCAGTGCTGTACCTCAGAGTATAGGCTGTTAGTTTGATGGCACCAAGACGATTCCCCCTTTATTGTTTCTCCTTATGGCCCTCATCTGTGAAGTTAGGTTGACACCATTACCATTTGTAGCAGGAACAATCAATGCACCTTTCATGTGTGAATGAATTATATTGCCTTATTTCAGAGTTATTAACCGTGGTGCAAATGTCAGTAGCACATAAATCAAGCTGATCAAAATGTACAGCATGCTCCAGGTGAGGCTCGAACTCACAACCTCCGCATGGCTCATAGCGCCTACCCGTGACTGAACACGGAGAGGTACTGCTTATAAGTACGGCGCGCTAACCGATTGTGCCACTGGGGCTGCTACAAACAGACTACAATTTCTATACCATTTAGATAGTTAACAACATTAGGTGTGCTCCAACCTCCAGATGGAGACTGTTAAAATTTGTCACTGCTCATCAGTTATGATTATAATGTTAAATGTAATTTATCTTGATAATACTGATTGTGCTTAAGTGGGACAAAAGTCTCTCTCCGGATCCTTTACGTTTTAATTTTGTAATTCACTACACTGTTGTCAGGTAACAGTTTGTCTGTCATGCTACGGTGTTGGCATTAAAATAATCCCCCTCTTAACTGCTTCTCCTTACGCCCCTGTCCTGTGGCGATTAGTAGGTCCCATTGACAGGTTCACAGCAGATAATCAACACATCCTTTACTCATGAATCATATTTTATGCCTAATATTAGAGTTGTCTACTTTTTAAAGATGGCAGCCTGTGGCTGAGTCACTTTTTTATACATGAGGCTAGCTGTCATAGTGTGCCAATAGGAGACAGCTATTTTTGTTCTGAGTATCATGGATATCTACCTTATATAGTCATATATAGATGTTTCTATGGGCAACAAAATGATTCTTTAATCATATATATCATTGACATAAGTTGTATCTGACATATTTGATTAAAATCTGATGTTTATTGCCTCACAAAGAATTGATTATTGTGAAATTAATAATATAATGCCTAGAGACATCATGCATCTTTAGTGCGGTGATGCCTCCAGGCATCACATATCCTTAAAGAGTCAGCCATGATGTGAATTAGATTAGCACATAATGCGAGTAAGTAAAAAAGTACAGCATGCTCCAGGTGAGGCTCGAACTCACAACCTCCGCATGGCTCATAGCGCCTACCCGTGGCTGAACACGGAGAGGTACTGCTTATAAGTACGGCGCGCTAACCGATTGTGCCACTGGGGCTGCTATAAACAGACCTGAGTTTTCATTGGCTTTAAAGAGTTAAGAATATTATGTGTGGTGCATCTGTCAGGTGGAGACCCTTATCATTTGTTACCTAAGGTCAGTGATTATTCGATCATGATGTATGAAATAAATCTTGGTAGTATTGATTGTGGTTCAGTGGCATGAAAATCTCCCTCCTGATCCTTAATTTATTGAAGTAG